>JAYKKT010000074.1:10662500-11255000 GCA_036023115.1 Brasenia schreberi | reverse complement strand
AATTCATCCTGAAAGTGATGTTGTAATAGCACATTCATAATTACATCCTAGTAATTATAGAGGAGAAGAGTAACAAGAAGTTGGGTATCGCTACTTGAGCTGGCCTAACAGGAAGCTCAACCGGCCATCACTAACAACTAGTTGCTCTAAAAGTAAATAAAATTACAAAAATAATAAGAAAAGAGGGGAAATGCAAGGAACAGAAATATATATATTCATACAGTTACAAGATGCTTTTGGAAGGCAAAAGGAAAAATTACCTTTTTTCCATTTCAACACTCCTTTCAACTAAAGGGGGTACTAACAGTTTGCCTCATAGGGAAAGATAAATCTAGGAAACTTGCAAATTTGGAACTTGTATGTGAAAATTCCAAGTTCTTTAAGAATGCATCTTAAGCTCACAAAACTTCCATGTTTTTGTGAGACCACTATCTTTTTATTGCACATCATGTGACTCACATGTATCCAGTACCCAAGTAAAATCTTCTTGGAGTATATCTCCTAAAATAATCTAATTCCAAAAGATAGGATCATAAAGCACATTTTACAAGTAAGATTGACTATTTTTTTTGAGAAGTAAACAAGATTGACTTAACATAGTATAGAGAACTCTCATTTTAGTGTAAATAAAATATCATTACAATGAACATCACTCTTGATTTTAACTTTAAAGATTTGAAGAATTTATGTTGCTTTGACCTAAAACTTTTCTAAGAGAGGTGGACTTCTTTAGGGAAAACACAAGACTGTTTTTATGCACTTGAAGATAGTTTAGTAGTCAAAAATGCCAAAGTGCAACTAAACACATATCAAGCCACAAACAAACTGCTATCAAGCCACAAATAACCAGATTCATTAAATTGATGAACATGCTACAGCTCACCAAGATGCATCAAATCGTAACATACCAGTACACCACAAACTTGCCATGGTACAACAAGTTGCCAAACATATCATAAATATCCATGATCAGCAAATTGACAAACTTGTCACAATTCATAAAGATATCATACTATTGAGTTACAAATGACCAATATTGACCAAATGGTCTACAAGCCAAAAAAGCACCATGGACTCCCAAAAGTGACTTTACAAGTCATAAGACACAAGGATATTCATTTAACTTGTGAAAGAATTGAAAGTTATTGGTGAAAAGTTGCTTAGATATCGTGATATCCTGCTGCATATTTTTGACCTGTTATTTAGAAAGCTTAAAAGTTTTGCTTTTCGCTATATGTCCCTATGACGATTATATATCACCATAGTTGTTCTAATATATTGTCTATATAGCAGATATCTTTTATACATGTTGATGATTAACTGCCCAACACTCATAACCATAAAACATGGCAGGCCTAATTGTTGCTCTATAATATTTATCTTTTAACTTTAATGGTATCTTCTTATCACAAAGAATACCTGATGCTCCTCTCCATTTTAACCAATCATCATTAATTCTATGTGTAACATCTCCATCAATTCTTCCATCACTCTGAAAAATTGACCCTAGGTATTTAAAACTTTCCTTTTGGGGAATGCAATGTGTGCCAATTTTAATTTCCATGTCCTCTGAAGTAACCAAATGATCAAACTTACATTCCATATATTTTGTCTTTGTTCTACTAAGTCGGAGGCCTTTGCTTTCTAATGTTTCTCTCCATAGTTACAATTTTCTTTTAACTTTTTCCTTAGACTCCTCCACTAAAACAATATCAACTGCAAATAACATACACCAAGGTACTTCATCTTGAATATGTTTTGTTAACTCATCCATCACCATTATAAATAAGTATGGACTTAAAGTTGATCCTTGATGTAACCCAATATTAACTTTAAAGAAGTCTGTCGTTCCTTCATGAGTCCTCACACATGTTTTTGCACCATCATACATGTCTCTTATAAGGTTAATATATGTCAATGGGATACCTCTTTTTTCCAAAGTTCTCCAAAGAACCTCCCTCGGTACCCTATCATAAGCTTTTTCTAGATCAATAAATATCATGTGAAGGTCTTTCTTTTTTGCTCTAAAATGTTTCATAAGACGTCTCAAAAGGTGAATCGCTTCAATAGTAGATCTGCCTGGCATGAATCCAAATTGGTTCTCTGTTGTACTTGATACTTGTCTTAACCTACGTTCGATAATTCTTTCTCATAATTTCATAGTATGACTCATTAACTTGATACCTCGATAATTCGCACAATTTTGAATGTCTCCCTTGTTCTTATATATAGGTATAAGTGTACTTGCTCTCCATTCCTCAGGCATCTTTTGGTTTTTCCATATTTCATTAAATAGTCTTGTGAGCCAAGTGATTCCTATTTCTCTTAGTATTTTCCAAACTTCTATAGGAATATTATCTGGTCCTACCGATTTACCACTCTTCATATGTTTAAGAGCCTCTTTGACTTCATTCTTTTGAATACGTCGATAGAAATTGTGGTTTATATACTTTTTTGACTTGGCTAAATCTCCTAAACTAATACTAACATCTTTATTTTCATTAAAAAGATTATAAAAATAGTTTTTCCATCTATTTTTTATATCATCATTTGCCACTAGAATTTTTTCATCCTCGTCTTTTATGCATCTAACATAATTAAGATCTTTAGTTTTCCTATCTCTAGCCCTAGCTATCCTAAAAATATCTCTTTCACCCTCTTTTGAGTTGAGTTTTTTATATAAGTCATCCCAAATCTTAGCTTTTGCTTCACTAACGGCCTTTTTCGCTTCCTTCTTTGCTTTCTTATAAGCTTCTAAAGTTTCACTAATTTTCTTAGCATAATGTAATTTGTAACATGCCCTCTTTGCCTTGATTTTATTTTGTACTACTTCACTCTACCACCAAGCTTCTTTTTGTACCGGTACACCTCCCTTAGATACCCCTAACACATCTTTCACCACTTTCCTAATATGTATAGCCATATCACAAGGTGTGCCAACATAATTCCAAACATCTCCTTGAAGGACTTTCTGTTTAAATATATCTTCTTTCTCGCTTTTGAGGTTTCACCATTTAGTCCGAATAGCTCGATGCACTCTTTTCTTCTTTGTCCATTTTTTTATTTGTAAATCCATAACTAAAAGTCGATGTTGGGTGGTTAAGCTTTCTCCTAGAATTACCTTACAATCTTTACAACACGCTCTATCTTTATTTCTACGAATAAAGTAATCAATTTGTGTTTGTGATAAGCCACTCTTATAAGTAATTAAATGTTCATCTCGTTTTTTGAAGATTGTATTGACTATAAAGAGATCAAATGACATAGCAAAATTTAAAATCTCCCTACCTTCCTCGTTTATATCCTCAAAACCAAAGTTTCCATGAATCCCTTGATATCCTAATGCCTCTTTACCGACATATCCATTTAAATCTCCTCCTAAACAAATCATCTCCCTTTGTGGAATCTTTTGAAACACCTTATCTAACTCTTCCCAAAAAACTGTCTTTATATTATCTTCTAGTCCTACTTGGGGTGCGTAAGCACAAACTATATTCAAAACCTCTGTTCCTAATACTAATTTCAACGTCATGATTCGGTCACCATATCGTTGTATGTCTACTACACTCTCCTTTAAATCTTTATTTATGATAATACCAACTCCGTTTCGAGCCTTTTCTTTACCTGAGTACCATAATTTAAAACCTGTATCCTCTATCTCCTTTGCTTTTTCTCCAACCCATTTTGTCTCTTGTAAACATAGAATATGAATCTTTCTCCGAATCATAGTATCTACCACCTCCATTAGCTTACCCGATAATGTTCCGATATTTCAAGAACCAATACGAATCTTATTATCTAGGACTAGCTTCCTTACCCCCCGCATCCGTCCATAATCAAAATACGGAGACCCTCTCTGAAAAATTTTCACTACATTTGGGCGGTAATATAGCGGGACTAACTTCTTTACCCACACCCGTCCATGATGTGGGAACCCTCTCTGCAATTGATTCACTACATTCGGGCGAAAATATAGTGACTCTTGCTTACTTCTTACTGCATTCGGGCTCTGCAGCACTTCGCTAGGCGGGGACGCCCCAAAGCAATGCTCATAATTTTTGTAATCCATGTTGTAAAAATCCGACGAAGTTTCACGCTGACTGTCGGAAGCCTAACACAACCCTCCTCCTTTATCTGGGCTTGGGACCAGCAATGCAAGGTGATCCCTTACATGAGCGGAGTTTAAGTAGCATCAAGCTAATTTCAAAATTTTTAAGGAGGTTTATAACAAAGGTAAATGGATGAACATTAGTGAGTAGGTGTTAGTGTAGGCAGGATCCAATCTCTCTCTCTCTCTCTCTCTCTCTATATATATATATATATATATATATATATATATATATATGCGTGTGTTTTATTTGTTTTACAGTATTCACTTACAGAAAATAAATTGCCATGTGGGTTTGTGTTATTTTCCGTCTCAAATTACATTTCTTCACACAAAAAAACAAGTTCATCACCGGGAACACCATTTTGCTAGACAGTAGCTTAGGCACTTACAGTTGATTCAGCAAAAATAAATGTGTTAACTTAAACAAAAAAAAAAAACTCTCTCTCTCTAATTTCAAAATTTTTAAGGAGGTTTATAACAAAGGTAAATGGATGAACATTAGTGAGTAGGTGTTAGTGTAGGCAGGATCCAATCACTCTCTCTCTCTCTCTCTCTATATATATATATATATATATGCGTGTGTTTTATTTGTTTTACAGTATTCACTTACAGAAAATAAATTGCCATGTGGGTTTGTGTTATTTTCCGTCTCAGATTACATTTCTTCACACAAAAACACGTTCATCACCGGGAACACAATTTTGCTAGACAGTAGCTTAGGCACTTACCGTTGATTCAGCAAAAATAAATGTGTTAACTTAAACAAAAAAAAAAATTGACAAAAAATGGATAAAATGGTAGAGGCGAGCATCTGGAACATGATTAAGGGGTTGACCCACAACTTGAAGGTCATGAGTTCGAGTTCCTGGCCGGGGCATGCATCTGGCTTTAGGCTCACAATCCCCCCCTGCCACCCCCCCCCCCCCACCCAAAAAAAAAAAGAAAATACTTGAGGTTAGTATACCACCATCGTCGTTTTTGGACCATTGATTTCATAACCTCATTAAATATTTGCTTGAATTATTAGTTGGAAAGGGAGATGTCATCTACCATGCAGCATAATTGCTGACCACCCCCATTCGGTGTGATAAGACCTTTTTTCTTATTGTTATAAGAGGAGTTCGAAGCCTCACACACATACATCCACACATGCACCCTTTCGAAGTCGAACTCCCACCAACATGAACGGAATTATAATGGCGGGACCTTGAGCGTCCCGCCATTGAGCCAACGCTTTGAGTGTTGTGATAGGACCTTTTTGTGAGTAGAGATGCAATAGGACCTTATTGTGAGATCTCTTCTTATTTCACCATTGAGCAGATCCGGTTTAATATGATCATAGTTCAAATTCTTTTGTTTCTTCCTTCTTCTTTTCTTAGAACGGCCCAAGCCATATGCTTGCGTGCTGTTTCGAACTCATGACCCAACTTGTGAGTCTACCCTCTCCTTAGGTGAACTATTCTCTATGTAGTCCACTTTTTTTCTTTATTTCCTTCAAGTTTCTATATCACCAAATAGTTTCTAACCGTCTAAAATTGGAATAAAACATTGAACAGGGGAACCCTCGGTTCCTAACTGGATGGAACCAACTGTTTCGAAGCCATAGCTGGAACCGGAGAGGTTCCAGTTTGGTTGTGGTTTCGAGCGAGCTAGGACCAGCAGTTTAGAACTGCAAGTCCTGGTTTACCTAGAACCGGCCATGTTTAGGCAAAGCTTCTTTGCATGGCAGTGGATCCGGTCACCATTGTTGGAAGAATATGCTTGATTAATATTGGGATTGTGAGAAGCTCTGCATCTTTTATGTTACAATGGGAGACCGGTGCCTAACACATGCATGCACCCCTGGGAATTGAACTCACCATGTGCAAGTGAGCGTGAGAGAGCCCTACGGGTGAGCTAATGCTCTGGGCGTTTGGAGCCCCACACCTTGATATAGCTCAGTTCACAACTTATCTGAATAGCTAGCTCAATGGCAGGGTGCTCTATCGCCATTGCTGCTGGTGGGGAGTTCGACTCACACAGGGTGCATATGTTAGGCTTCGGCCTCCTCTTGCAAAAAAAAATAAGAGAACAGGACCAGCACTCAAAGCCTTAGGTCACCTGGCAAGCGACTTGACTCACAAGATGAAGGTCGTTATTTTAGAAAAGTAAGATCGTGTTTTCTTGTTTTTTTAGTTATAATGTATTTACTTATACCATATCCAAGTTCATTTACATATTTAAGTTTATTATGAACAGGAAGCTTCTACCACAGTTACATAAAATTCTTGGCCTGTTAGTACAAATCCCCCCTTGCTATTTTATATACTTATATGACCAACTATATCTCGATTGGGAAGCAACCAGATGACATAACCAAGTATGCAGAGAGACGCTCTTGAAAAAGATAATTGTTTCCCAGTAATTTATCGGTTTAAAGCTGGTCTACCATATTATAATATCCAATCTATCTTTTTATTTGGTCACTTACTAGAATTTGGAGTGTCCAAAGAACAGATCCAAACTGATTAAACCAATCAAAAACAGTGGTCTGGTTTGGAGCTTTTGCATTGTGGTCTGCTCTTTTTCAGCTTGAAAAAAAAGAGAGGATCTCGATATCTGATAATTTGGTTCATGGTTTGAAGGCTTAAACTGAACCAACCCAATCCATTATATATATATATATATATATATATATATATATATATATATATATATATATATATATATATATATATATATATATATATATATATAAAGAGAGTGATTGGATTATGCCCATAATGACTCATGCTCATCCATTGTTTTTGAGTGGCACGAGTATAATAAAAATATCATTCATATCTTTCCAAAGCCATTTAAAAATTTTGACATTATACTCATACAACCCATAAGCAATGGCTGGGTAAGATCTAATATATACATATATATATATATACATATATATATATATATATATATATATATATATATCCATATATATGTATATGTATATATATGTATATATATGTATGTACATGTATATATATATACATATATATGTATACATATATATACATACATATACATATATATATACATACATATACATATACATATACATACATATATATACATATATATATATACATATATAACACATATATGGATAGGTGACAGTATGAGCAATTGGAGTTGCTAGACTGCTATTCATGTTAGGCTTTTCATGACCATTTGAACCATTCATGTTATTGATCGGATAATTCTTATTTAAAAAGAAAAAAGTAAAAGTAGCTTGTATATGTATGTATATGCCATTTAAGTATTAGCTTAATGCGTAATCTATTAACGTGTTAGCGCAAGAGTAGAACTTTTTATATGTTTGGCATCATAGTCAACGTTTGGATACTTGTAAACGTGACAAGTTATTTTGCATATAATAAGCACACGCATGTTATGTTGATGGCTTCAGCTTTTGATCTTGGATGTAATTGTTGAGATATCCTTGTGATACTTTATATGTGAACAACTTGGTTTATAATTTACTAAGTTTACAAGATGCGTGCCATAAATTACATATTATACTCTTTAAGTGTCATATATGGACATGTTAAAACATAATGAGGTATGGTTGGAACCGAACCAAACCAAACTGGATCCAGTGCCATGCTTTGATTCAGTCTTCATACTTATAAGTGTTTAATTCAGTTCAACAAAATTAAGAACTGATTATAGTGATGTGTTTGAGATTGAACATAAAACCAAAACAAACCTTACTTCAAACACTTTCTTTTAAAACTTTGCTGCTAATAATCAATCATGTTTCGATTGTGCTTGCAACTTCCCGAGCGAGCCGATCGGAGACTGAATATAACAAAAGGAATAGAAAGTCACAGCATGACTGGGACTCATGAATGTACAAGGTCAAGATTAGCTTTCAAATTTTATAAGAGTAAAGTGGGTGGTAACTTCCTATTGGAATTCATACTTCAAACATATCTTCTTCTTCTTTTCGAAAGTCAAATGATGTTAGGCATACCCCTACCAGTTCTAACCACAGTTACCTGCAGTTAGCTTGAGAATTTAACATTAAGGCATCTTCATACAGTACAAAAGTCCACTAAGGAATGTTTGATTCGTGGTACCAAGCCCTTGATACTAGAACTATAGGTCAGGACTCACATGAGCATGTAACCATGATTCTTATGAACTATAGTTTTTTTTTGTTTGATTCGTGAGTGAGATTGATCCTTGAGTTTCCCTGTGAAGTTCATGAATATAATTCTTATGGATACTGATGTTCTTTGCTTTAATTGGGTTTATGAGACTAAAGTTTCATGTCAAAAATGGGTTTCATGTTTGATGCACAACGAAACTTGAAATTGTGAGATCAAAGATCAAGGTCTAGTTCTCTAGAAACCATGAATTCAAACAGATTCATAGGGTTTCTATTAAATTGAAACCACATATATCTTGTTAGTTTTTACGGATCCATGTAGTCTACCCGAGCTAAAACTTGGTTTTGATCTTGGTAGTTTTGATTTTGGTCCATCAATTGCATGTGGCCCTAGAAAACTAGATGAGGTCTATCCATCCCCTGGAGACACAACCTAAACCTAGTTTTGTAAGAGAAGATCCAAATTATTTATGGACCATGCTCGGTCTATGTATTGGAATTTCACAGATCATATTAAGAACTTGGGTCACATCTGTTGGGTATAAATCTTCTTCTCTAATCATCATTGCTCTGTTCGTTACTTGGATCTGATAGGCCTGACCCATATAATTAAATCCCCAAACAAGCTTGATATCCGACCCTTTCTGTCAAAAGTATATCCGACACTTGGTCTTAGGAATTTAATGCTGAGCTATTTGAAGATATAAAAGTTGGTTTTCTCATAGTTTTTTTCATATTCTTTATTCGAAATAGTTGGTTTATTTAAGAGGCCGAGTCTTTTACTAAACCAGAGGTTCGAGTTGAACCAAACAAAGAATAACCTCGTACGTAGTTGCACATGTCACTTTGTATGTAAGTTTGGTCTTCGAATTATTTGCTAAGCTATTTAAATATATGTATATATAAGAAACTTGTATATGCTAGCATCCTTACGTGCTATCAAATTCAAAAAGTCTCAACTATCCATTTTGGTTGATGGATTATTGAGATTTGAAATTTTAAAAACAAAAGTGTTTATGTGAATAAAGTATGAGTAAGTTTACTTGTACCCACCTATTACTTAAGAGGTATAAGAGTAATTTCAAAATTTTTAAGTAGCTTTAGAAAAGTACAAATAAGATTGACACACTATGTACTTTTTACTTTATAAATTCAAATCTCAATCATTCATCACCAAATACGATTGAAGTTTGTTAGGATTTTTTTAGCGCCTAAGCTCTCTCTCTCTCTCTCTCACACACACACACACACACACACATATATATATATATATATATATATATATATATATATATATATATATATATATATATGTGTGTGTGTGTGTGTGTGTGAGTGTATGTGTATGAGAGAAAAAACTAGATCGCTTACATGGATACTAGTTCACTTATGCTCACCTATTACTTAAGAGGTATAAGTGTAATTTCAAAATTTTTAAGGAACTTTGGAAAAGTATGAACAACATTTACACTCTATCTATTTATCTATATATACATGTAAAAGAAAATCAAATCCTACCCACCACTCATGTGTTTATTCATGATCACTCATTGCTTTTCAATTGTATGGATATAATTTAAAAACCTTTTAGGATTTTGAAAAGTTATATAGAATAATGTTATACTCCCAAAATATAATGATCGAACATGAGTGAGCAGTATCGAATAGGATCCAATCTCTCTTTATATATATATATATATATATTTATGTATATACATGTATATACATATAAATTCATATATACCTATACATACATACGAACATAATATATATATATATATATATATATATATATATATGAAGGAATTGGTTTCTTTAACCGGTTCAAACTTTTTCTGAACTAAAGGTCTGAGTCGAACCAAACAAAGAATATGCCTCATATAAATACACGAGTCGCTTATCATTCCAGCTATGTAAGAAAATGCAATGATCTTTCAGTAAATTTTTTTAAATAATACCTTTCATTATATCTGGATGGACGAATATCAAAATATCATACAGAGAGAGAAAGAGAAAGAAGGAAACTACAACGGAACGAGCTGGTCGCTGGATATCAGGGGTTTGACCGATATTGCCATTCACACAGACAGAGAGATTTATATTATATAGGCTTCCCTCCCTGAACGTAAAGCAGCTGGAAGGAGAAATGAGCAAGATGACCCCCACCATGGGAAAGCCACATGTTCTGGTCATCCCTTACCCATTGCAAGGCCATGTCACCCCTTTAATGGAGCTCTCTCACCGCCTCGCAGATCTTGGCGTTCTTGTTACATTCGTCAACACCGAGTTCGTTCATGCCCAATTGATGGCGGAGATGCCTGAAAGCTTCTGCGGCGACTATGGTTCAAAAATAAGCATGGTTTCGATCCCAGATGGCGCCGAAAACGACGAAGACCGAAAAGATGTCGCGAAGTTCTTCGGCATCATGCTGAGGGCCATGCCAACCTTCTTAGAACAACTCATAGTGCACATCAATGAGAAAGAAGAGAACAAAATCACCATGGTGATCGCCGGAGCAGCCGTCGCCTGGTTGCTGAATGTCGCCAAGAAGCTCAACATCCGTCGTGCTGCATTCTCGCCTACCTCAGCCTGGTTGTTAGCCACCGTCGTCAACATCCCCATGCTTATCGAAAACGAAATCATAGATCAAAATGGTGAGTTAATTTTCACAAGATCACATATTATATTGCTAGCTATTAGTATATGCAGCTAAATAAGCTCGAGTTTTGAATCATCATGACACTTTAGTTTCAGCCTGAATCCTTCAATTTCGACGACTGAAAAGTTTCCAATATTTCTCTTTCATATTGTCATCTCTCTTCAAAAACACGGGAGAAGATAAAGATGAAACAGGGCATGCCCCTCCCTCTCTCTCTCACACACACAGATTCCATCTGATCTTGAAATCTACACCGTCCATTAAAGATTTTCCGTATCCACCAATTAACCCCCACGATGCGGGTTCAATGAAGATAGTCTCTTTTCAGAGTATCTGCAATTACAGCTTTTTGTGAACTTTCTACAAGGCAATTTTCATATAATCTTTTTGAAAACTTTGGTTTTGAGTCTTCTACAAATGGGAAGTTTCCAGAGAGTCGAATTAAAGTCGTTGCACCATTTTCCAAAATGGAGTAAGTCAAGGCACTCACATTTTTCATCATCGGTAAGAGAATTCAATTTTCTTACAGCAGTCAATGATGGTTTAATGAAGCACGATGCAATATTTTAATCAAAGATTCATTAGATATGTTAATCAAAATCATGAAAGAAGATTTTGGTTGGTGTTAGGTTTTCCAAAGCAAGGCAAGTTGGTGGAGCTCTCTGATAGAATACCCACCATGAACCCTGCTCACCTATGCTGGCTGCCATTACGAGACCCCAAGCTTCAAGAGAGTCATTTTAAGTACCTCTGCAAGTGCGTAGATGGGATGCAAGACCTCGATCACATCCTCTGCAACTCATTTTCGGAACTCGAATCCCCAGCACTCGAGATCATTCACAATGCAGTACCAGTCGGTCCTCTTGTCTCGGCCAACCGTGAACGGCACCAGCCATACTCATTATGGGCAGAGGACTGGAGCTGCATTAGCTGGCTCGATGAACAACCTGCCCGTTCTGTTATCTACGTCTCATTTGGTAGCTCCGTAATGCATCAAAGGGAGCAACTTCATGAGCTAGCTCTCGGGCTCGAACTCACCGGCAGGCCTTTTCTCTGGGTCTCCGGGGAAAACGCATTTGACAGATATGTTGCAGAGTACCCTAAGGGGTTCATGGACCGTGTAGCCCGGCGTGGGCACGTCGTCGGCTGGGCACCGCAACAGGAGGTTCTGGCGCATCGATCTGTAGCTTGTTTCTTGACTCACTGTGGCTGGAATTCTACCATGGAAGGGCTCTGCAATGGCGTCCCCATGTTGAGCTGGCCATACTTTACTGACCAGTTTCAGAACCAGACCTACATTTCAGATGTGTGGAAGGTGGGATTGAAACTGACCAAGGATGACAATGGAATCATTAGAAAGGAAGAAATCAAGAATAAACTAGAGGTGTTAATCAATAATGATGGAATCAAAAAGAGGGTTTTGGAGTTGAAAGAAAAAGCGAGGAACACTATGATGAATGGTGGGAATTCTTTTGAGAATCTTGAGCGTTTTGTCAGCACCATGAAAGAGTCAATGTAGAAGCTCCAAAGCTAGATTGCCAAGGACAATTTATGAACTTTGGGTGTTACATACGCTTTTTATGACATTAACTATTTTGGTGTAGTATTGAACTTTGAATAAGATAATGTTCTTTGTGGCACAGTGAGCAAGCGATCGGTCAGCCACAAGTTGAAGGTCATGAGTTCGACACCCGGGGAGTGCATCTCGCTTTGGCCTCCCCATTGTAACAAAAAGAAAAGGTATGTTTGTGGATAATGTGTAGCACAAAATTGCCATAGTGTGTAGAATTTAATTAAGACCCAAATCTTAAGAAATTGTACATATCTTTATAAAATTATTTCATGGAAATTATAATTTGGATATTATATATAACCTCTCACTGGAAGAAAACAGATTTTTAAAGATAAATTTAGGTACCTAAATCTTTTAAACATATTTACAAAATTCATTTGGAAATGCCAAAGTGGTTTTCTATCACATCAAGCTCAAAATAGACGGGAAGCGGCAAATGGACCCACGCATGTATGATTGGACTCAGACCTAAAAAAGGTTGGGTCCTGTTGATTTTGGACAAACGGTTGATACAACAATGATCGCTCCCGATGTAGACTTTTTTTTTTGGATTTCTTTGTTGTTATTGTACCATGTGGAGGCTGTGGCTGGATGCATATCGTACTCATGACCTCTCAAACCTTATTATATTAAATTTATGTTATTATTTTAACTGTTCGGTATTTGAAGTGAATGATTGATATGATATATAAAAAGGATAATGTATTAATTGTAAAGATAAAAGTATAATGGTGTTTTTAGTTCAAATCTCTTTAATATAGTGTTAATAAAACAGAAACGATGTTTGAATAGATTTGAATGTGGAGTTTGAGCATTTACCTCTCTTTCTATATATATTTATATATATAAGACAGTGATGGAATGAATGGCATTAATTAACTAAACTACTAAGTTTGATACGGCCTAACAGTGTGGTGGTGTAAGCTTGGCGTCTTCAGAACTAAAGAAATATAGTTGTGACTGAACGAGTGTTAAAAGGTTTTTTATTTTTTTAACTCGAAGACTTACGGCCCGTACCACTGAGCCCAATACTATTTTTGTGATATTTTTTTTTTGTTATCAGAGGAGGCCCAAGCCTAACACCCACACATGCACGTTTAGGAGTTGAACTCTCCACCAACAGCAACAGTACCAGAGTGCCATACCGTTGAGCTATTGCTCTGGGTGCAAATTATGTGATAAATTTGTATTGATGTCTTTTAGCAAACCACATGTTGACGCTTATTCAACTATGAATTTAGTCCCCTATCAATGATTGTGAGAAAATGATGCAATATTATAAAAAATGCTTGTTGAGCAATATATTGACTAATGTAAAAATAATATAAATTAGTATGCAGTAATAATTAAATTATTTTAAATGTTTAAATCAATATAAGTAAATTAAAGTTTTTAGCGTAAATTTAAATTTTTAAGATCAAATTATTAATGTAAAGTAAGAATCCATTTTAAATCAAAGTTGTTATTGTAAAGTAATATTTTAGGGGATTATTATTCACATACCTTTTTTTTAAAATACCAAAATTATCACTTTCTCTCCTCTCCCACCCAATTCCATCAAGGATATCTCAATATATCTCTCGTCTCTCTTTATATATTTCTTGTCATATCACTTTACTCCGACAACCAATATTTCATTCGATTTTAGTATTGTTTCTTTTCGTTTATTCTCACAACCAACATTTCATTTTTTGGGTAGTTTTTAGGTTTTAGTAAGGTAAAAAAGGGTGTGTGAATAGTGAAAAGGGTATGTGCATATCAAATTTGATAGTTTATCATTCTAAGCAAATTAAATTTATTAATAATGATTAATATTTAAAATCAGTAATTAGTTAAATGTTTAAATGGAACATGTTAACATAAATTAGTAAGTAATATTTAAATTAAAGCTATTAACATAAATCAATCATTAAATGAAATAAATTTAGAATAAGCCAACCAGTGTTTTCGATTAATTGTTGTATGAAGTAGATTTTTCACTTAATAATTTATTGAAACCAATTAATATTTATTAATTAAGCTCATTTAATTATTAATCAAACAAAGTCGATTAATATTAGGTTAACGGACTCAGCTTGACACCTAAACTGGTCATAAGAAACAAACTGTAAGGTATTGATATGGATTTCGATCAAACATCAACTTATTGTAATAAGGTTAACACAGGCACGCACACACAAACAATATATATAAGGTTATACTTAACAGTTGGTACCCAATCGGGTCCGACTGTAATAAATATTGTAAAGAGTTGGGTCTCATTCCATTTATTCCAGTAGGCCAACTATTTTTCAATATGAGATACCAATTCACTATTACATATATTGAGTATAACTAGCTTTGCCTTCCCACTATATATATATGAAAACCAGATCTCTTTTCAGTAGTATAAATGTAATTTTAAAATTTAAAATAAAATGAAGAATAATGTTATTATGTTTGTGTATTTGAAAAACAATTATTAAACAATGTTAGTGATAGTAAGATGTATTACTATTATATATATATATATATATTAACAATAATAAGATTTTTTGAGAATATATATTCTTTAAGGACCATTGATTGCTTTCAATAAATGATCAAAGATGGCACGCCTTTGAAGTTCTTCTTATATAAGAACGATGTTTTATTCGCATGGTGGTCCTTTAACAGTATCTATTCTTGAGAAAATCTTGTTCTCTCTCTCTCTCTCTCTCTCTCTCTCTATCTATATATCTATCTATATATATATATATATATATATATATATATATATATATATATATAAGGAAAGGTCGAAGCCTGTATGGACTCATTTAAGAGGCTCTGGGAAGATTAATGGGTGTCTGGCGACGGATCCACCAGCAAATTGATTTCGAATAAGCTCACCACAAGCAGCTGCGCCCGGGTTCCCCTTGGATGCACCATCCTTATTAAGCTTAAACGAGTCCCTGGTGGGCGTCGCCGACCGTACTTCCTAAGCCATTGTCAGTGTGGGCCGCCACTTTTTACCGTCACCAAAAATCAATCGTAAATTCACACACTCTACTGCCAATATTCTCGTTTTACCTTGTCAAAAAAACTCCTGCCGTTTTTAAACAACCCAGTTCCAGGGTCCTCTCTTCTATATACTCTTCCAAGTAAATCGACAAGTAGCCATCCTTTACCAGCAAGAAGACCAAAACCCCAAAAGCTAGAGAGGGAGGGAGTTAATCAATGATGAATGAGAATATTTTTTAAAGATTTAATATATATTTGTTTACAAGAGAAGGCCGAAGCCTCATGCACACACTTACAGAGACCCCCTTTGGAAGTCAAACCTCCACCAAAAGCAATGGTGCTAACACCTTGTCATTGAGCGTGGATGGGTGCAAAGAATATGCCATTTTGACAAAAAAATAAAGGACAAGCTAAAACCAATGATCACCGGGAAGAGATCTTGTGCATCTCCAATTTGACAACTATAACAAAACGGAGCAGCATGTTCAGGTTATCTTCTTCTTCATCATTCATGATGAACATCATTTTGTTGCCGCAGCCACTGAGCCAGTTTCCTCACATATCCATCGTGGAGTTCCTTGTTGCCGAAAACCGACACCATCTCCTTTGCTGTAGTTCTGATTCGCTCACCTTCTTCTTCAACCACGACGAGCCGAAGTGCCTTCCCGATATCCAATCGAGTGAAGTTGCCAGTTTCCTCATCTATGTCCACCTACAACCCCAGCTTTCTCTCAACCAAGAGCCTTGCATTCAGCCTTTGGTCGTAGACCACTCGCAGCAGCACCAGGGGATGACCGAATTGGAGGCTCTCAATGACTGAGCTCACCCCAGATAGGTTCAGACACTCGCCCACCGAGCCATGAGCCAGGATCTTCACCTGCGGCACCCACGCCGTGCACACGAGCCCGCGCGGCGAGGTTCGATCTCGAAATCCTTTCGGCAATGCTGCTTCTGGATCATCACCATGCTTGACTCTCAATACCCATAAGAAGGGCAGGTTAGAGAGCTCCAGCCCGACTGCAATTTCCTTTATCTGCTCATCAGTGAACTTGGTCTGACTCTGTCCCGAACATCACAAACAGCACAGACTTGGGCTTCTGCGAGTCGAGCCATTTGCTGCATTCCGGCCATGAAGGCCTGGCATTTTGATCCCAAATAGCTTCGTCGGCCGGCAGCAACCCCACTGGCAGCACTGGCTTGGTGTAAAGTCTGTCAAGCACGGCTAAGTACTCTTCTTCGTATTCGTTGCAACTTCTTACCAGGATGGCTTGGCATCCTTGAAATCAGAGGGAGAAGCGGAAGCCATCAGGCACTCCTGATGCGTTCTGCTTCATACACTCTCTGAACATAGCCATGGCCTCATAAAGGCTGTATTTCACGGGCGACGGGAAACCATACCACGCCGGTGCAGCCGTCATCCCATCCGGCCGGAAATCTGGGGCTTCCTCAGTAGTGGGGATTGTTGGGCCAAAGAAGAACGATGTTTTCGCACTAAACACAAGATAGAATGCGCAAGGGATTCCAAGCTCCGCCACGAGCGGAGGCACCCAGTAACCGGCGAAGTCATGGACGATCCAATCTGGGGAGATCGACTCAACCAACTTCTGAAATGGCTCACGGAGCCCATCATAAGCTTTTTTCAGGTATTGCACCTTGTCGACATCCAGGTCAATGGTTGTAACGCTTAAGCGTTACTGCTGCAGTAACGCCACACGGTGTGCAGTAACGCACAGCCTGGAACACGAAGGGCCTTTAAAAGGGCCCTTCACAGTAGACTGTCGAGGGAGTTGGGGCAGTCTCGAACCAGTCGGAAAACGAGAGGAATCGGCCAGAATCCGGTAAGTTGACTTATTTTTCAGTTTTTCGTTTTTTTTCCTGATTTTTTATGAAAAACTTGTTGAAAATCATCGTTTTGGGCTTCGATTAAAGGTTTGAGGTAGAACTAAGCGTTTTGGTGGGGTAGGTAGGCAATGGTGTCGATTTGGCTCGAAAACGGTTGTGATTCGCCGGAAACCGACGATGATGCTGGAAAAAAAAAAAAAAAACTTTTGGGCATGTCCCTCATTTCCATGTCATGTCGTGTCTGGATTGTCATGAACCGACACTGGTTCGTGTCGTGTCCTCGTGTCGCGTATTAAGAACCAGTTCTGTGTCAAAATAGGTTCTGTGTCGGAAACGAGTCCAGTTTGGGTCGTGTCTTGAAATGGGTTTCTGGGTTAAGAATAAGACCTATGTCAATAGTTAAAGGTTCTCTATTGACACAATGACACAAGCTACCTATTGTGTCACTCATTCGGATCAGATATGAAATTGGGTATCGATTTGGATCTCAGATAGCTTAAACGGATCCAAATTGGGGTTTGGGATCCGATTCGGATATAGTTTGTTTCGTTAGACTTATAGTTAAATAAATTTTAATATTTCTATTATTTGTAATTGTTTAGAGATTAAAATTGGAGGATTTGGTGGTGATAAGAGTGGCCCAGCAGTTTGGGGACTGGATCTTAGCGCTCCTTCAGGTAGGGGGTTATGCATTCTTTTACAGAACCATGCTAGAAGTGATTTTACTGTTTTAGATAGATTTCAATGTGCATGATTGATAATTGTTTTATTGAAGTTTGTGAAATGTTATTCGCAATTATGAGTTATTTGATATGCCTTTTAAATAGAACATGTTTATGACACTGTTTGATAAAGAACATGTTTTGATATGCATGTGTTGTGTGAACATGGTATTTAAATGTTGTGTGGATATGAGTTTGATTTGGATATTCGTGGATCTGGATATGATTTGTGAATGTGATGAACTGTAATTGGTTTTAGAAATGTAATGATGTGTGAATATACGAGCCGTACTTGTGTGGTTTGTGTGGGGTCTCTAGAGACTTGCAGGTCCCTCGGGCGATCCGGCTTGGGGCGAATACAAGGTGTGTTCCCGGGCACTCTGCCGTGAGAGTCGGCGTGGTTACCGTCGTGGACGGGGTTACCGAGGTCACGTTAGGGAGGGCCGGACGACTCCCGTGGCCTTTGGGGCAGACACATTATGGGCTGTAATTATCGAAACTAATGATGTGTGTGCGTGTGTGAGTGTGTGCGTATGAATTTGAGATCATGATTTCAAGGTAAATATGTTTGTTATGAAATGATTGTGAAACTATGCATGCTTTTAGTATGTTTTCTGTTTAAAGATGTTTAACCTCCCTACTGAGCTATGTATAGGAGCTCACCTTATTGTTTTACAGCTCATCCTGAAGCTAGCACTTCGAAGGCACACGGAGCAGAGTAGGAATTTGATAGAGCAACATTTTTATTTTAGATGGTATGATAAGTGTTGAATAATTTAGAAAGTCTTTTATTCGGGGTTATTGTTAGGTGAGCCCCGCACTATTTTGGACGTGTTGTTTATAACTTCGATATGAATATTTATTTCAGTTAGATATTTCTTGAGTTTGAATTAAATTGGTATTGTATTTGTTTAATGCTCACCATCACGTCCGTTCGAGAAGCGGCCACGTGGCATCGGCTCGGGCCGGATCGTGGTCGCGACCCGTGCGGGTGTGACAATGGTGGCCTCAGCATAGGCTGGCAAGCCGTCGGTTGGCAGAAGCGGGACTCCAACGAGATCGATATTTGAGGCTAGTTCCGGGGGAATCCTCGGCAGCCTCTCTATGTTTCTTGGCGTGGAGAAGAAGGTGATCTTCATTCCTTTGGAAGCGAGAGACTTGGAGAGCTCAAAGAATGGAATCATGTGGCCAAAGGCTAACCACGGAGACATCACTACGTGAAACTCTTTCTCTTCTTGGTCTGCCATGACTGTATGTAGTAAAGGAACTGAACTACTGTTGAGGAAGAAGGCACGAACAAGAGGATGCCGAAGGTGGGTACCTTATTCACGATGCATGTAGGACCCCATGCAATGCATCTATACATGTGCAGAACAATTAATAATTGCAGGAAACGAAAGGATACTGCCAAGCAGATCACACCGCCTGAAAGGAAGGGAAAGATTCGTGATAATCGCAATTCGGTTCTTCCAGAAGCACCGCTGATGGTGTCTTAGATGTTCAGTGATGGTGGCAGATAGACATTGCTGTTGTGCTTCCAATGTTGAAAACCAAATGAGGTAGTTCATGAACAAATAGTTGCGCTTGGATCCACCACGATAAATAATACGATAGATCAATGCTTATGATTATTATATCGAACGTTTCACATGTTTTCTACCTTATGCGAATGAGATTCATATACATATATACATATATATGTGCTAGCAAATTTAAATAAATCTTGAATCTATAAATTAAAAAGTATATACATACTTTAGGTTTTTAAATTTCAAATCTCAACAGTCAAACAAATGAAAGCATGAGATTTGTTTGAATTTGTTATACCCACCTCATGTTCACTTGTTGCCTTTGGATGGTGTAATATACCGTATGAGTAACGTGATTGCTTTAAATGCTTTCACAATAAATAACGCCTAGAAACTAGTATATTTAAAGAAATATCAATCATTCAATCTAGTGAGGTTCGATCAAATCTATGTAAAGAGATTCAATTTGTAGATCATCACTAATGTCATTTTCTAGGATCTTAGGATTAATGACAAGTTAACCGAGTTGAAAAGAATTTAATATTTAATTTTTGACCTTTTTTTCACAAAAGCAGACCAAAGCTTAGCGCACAAACACACGCACGCATGAACCGCAATGAATTAAACTCGCCACCTAAGAGGCAGCAACACAGCCCTGCCATTTGACCGTTACAATTTTGAAGATTAATTTTGCTCATGCTTTGCTTTGATTAAAGAGCAATATGATTTAAGCATACTTCTTAATCGGTTTTCCTTGTGTCCCCTTTTCTTTTCGTGTATAATTAAGCAGTTGCATGGGAATTAACTCAAGCTAGTTATTTACTAAAACAGGTACAAGTTTTTGGGTAGCTAATTTCCAAAAGCCTTCTTATTGTAGATTACCAAAAGAATTACTAGTAAAAAAATCTTAGGGTTGTAACCCGAAAAAAAGAAGAAGCGTAGGGCCAAGTAAGTTTGGGCATCCAATGTTGTCGCAACCCTCATGGCAAAAAAGGGAGAGGAAAAAAATTAACATAGAGAAGACCCATATGTTTGCCGGAAAAGGTTGTCGAAAACCAATGGTTGTGACTTGAGATAGCCAAAAAAACCAAATCGGCCAAATGACCGAGACAAAATCCAACAAAATAAATCGGCAAAAGGGAAAAACCATCCAACTAAAGCGAAAACCCATACTAGCCAGAAAAGAAAATCTTAGGCCAACAAAAGGGAAAAACCTGGCGAAGAACCCTAGGTCAGCCAAAGAAAAAAACTAGGCCATCCAAAAGGAAAATTACGGTCGTCTGAAGGAGAAAAACTAAGGCCAACAGGAGGGAGAGCTCATATCGGTCGGAGGGAGAGCCCACAAACGGAGGAGAGGCGAGAGACCCTTGCAGAACTCTCTCCCCCTCTCTCTATTGTCGAAAAGTAAGTTTGGGCATCCAATGTTGTCGCAACCCTCATGGCAAAAAGGGAGAGGAAAGAAATTAACATAGAGAAGAAAGAGAACACCCATATGTTTGCCGAAAAAGGTTGTCGAAAACCAATGGTTGTGACTTGAGATAGCCAAAAAAACCAAATCGGCCAAACGACCGAGACAAAATCCAACAAAATAAATCGGCAAAAGGGAAAAACCAATCCAACTAAAGCGAAAACCCATACCAGCCAGAAAAGAAAATCTTAGGCCAACAAAAGGGAAAAACCCTAGGTCAGCCAAAGAAAAAAACTAGGCTAGCCAAAAGGAGAACTAAGGTCGTCTGAAGGAGAAAAACTAAAGCCAACCGGAGGAAGAGCTCATATCGGTCGGAGGGAGAGCCCACAAACGGAGGAGAGGCGAGAGACCCTTGCAGAACTCTCTCCCCCTCTCTCTCTCTCCTCCCTTTTATATCTTTTGAGGAACAACATAGCAGTTTTGGATAAAAGACTAAAAAGTTTGTTTTGCTCTTGTATATTTTCTTAAACAACAAATTATCACTAGATCAAATTACGAAAATATCTAGATATTTTTCAAGTAAAAAGATAGTTTTACCCTTAAACATGTGAAAATGTTGTGTTGCCCTCTAGTTGTTTATAAAAATTACGGAATATCTTAACAATGAATTACTTTTCTACCCTTATTTAATAAAAAGTTTACAGTTTTGCTACTATATTAAAAGACAAGGTTGCCCCTATCTTTTTGAAAATTTATAAATTCGGACTAAGGGGTAAAATTATGGATTACCCTGATCAGTAACAAATTTTACAAAAAAAATAGATATCAATTTTACTATTTTATCCCTAGTCTTTTTATAAAAAATTCTAAAACCAAATAGACAAATAAAATTACTAGTTTACCCCTATTCTTTGGGGAAATTATCGGATGCAAGAATCCTTGAAAAAAATTACAAATTTATTCCCAATTCGATTCCACGATAGAATCAAGTATTTAAAACTCAATAAATGATGCATAAAACTTGTATAAAACTACTTTTAAATATCATGATTTATTTACAGTTTAATATGTAGATATTATGCCTTCTGTTAGTTAAATTTTTGTTATTTGTTGCTTGGTAAATGTTTTCCTACTAGAACGTCTGATTGTTAATTTTGCTAAATACATAAAAATAATTTCAATAATATGTGTGACCAAAAAATTAAATGGTCCAAATTTTAAAACAAGAAAAAGAAGAATCTCGTTAGCTCTTACACTTGAAGGTATAGAGTGTGTATTGAAGGAAACATTGCGTCTGCCACCACCTGGTACCATAGAGCAACAAAAAGAAATGTATAAAATATTTCTAAGAGATAACATGATAGGAAAAACAATCATATTAACATACATGGAGAATGATCTGATTAGGGTTTTTGAAAAATATGAGACCGAAAAAGAACTCTTTGACTCAACAGATACATATGACACTACAGTTAAACTACATGTTCAGTTACTACTACAAAGATATAACCCCTATAAAATAAAAGGAGATAATATAGTGGAACATGTGAACTATATGCTGGTAAGAGACTTAGTTGTAGCCAAATCAATCATCCCAAAGCCGATGCAAATATTCACAATACTGAACAGTCTTCTCTCATCTTAGAACATGGTCACTACTGCCCTTAGACTAGGTCCTGAAACATATCTTTATAAATTACCTCTCAAACTAGTAATTGAACAAGAACACATGAATGAAAATAGAAAAAGAAATTATTAGTAATGTAAGATGAGATAAGGTCTACCTCTAAAGACAACCAAAGAAGAAATAAACCAAACAAAAGGTTTGATAAAAATAACAAAAGGGACGGTAATCTTTTAAAAAAATGTATGAAACCACTTATTGAGTAAGTGTTTTAGTTGTGGAAAAATGAGATACTAAAAGAGGGACTGCCGCAATAAGAAAAATAGTGGAAACAACCAACAACACAGATAATAAAAAAAGAAAGATATAATCTGCGTGATATAAAAATGCTTATACATCGACCACCTGATGACTGGTTGGTGGATTGACTAAGGAGCGACGAGACACATCTCAAAGAACAAATAATGAACAATGGATCTAAAAGAATATAAATCAAGAGAACATCGGATATATATGAGAAATAACACTTTCTCAAATATTCTTAGAACTGAGTGTACTAACTTATGTATTGATTATATCATCTATAAGACGCAATCTGGTTTCGGTTCTTGTCTTAGTGAAGAAGGGTTTTGAGGTCAGATTTGTTCCTGCCAAAGTGACTGTAAAGAAGCATGGGAGAGTGTGTTTTTTCGAAAAAAAATTGATGCATAAATGCCTGGGATATATGAGTCTAGAGAAGTTGATAAAATTTTTCAAATTTGAGTTACTGTCAAAATTTGAGGAAAACACTTTGAGTAAGTGTGAAGCCTATATATAAGAAAAAATGACGAGAAAAGTTTTTCCTAAAGATACAACAAGGGTAACAACCTTGTTGAAAGTTATTCACATTAATTTATGTGAACCCTTTAGAGTAAGATCATAATAAAGAAAGCTCTATTTTATAACTTTTATTGATGATTACTTGAGATATATGTATATATATCTTAGCACATAAATCTAAGGTACTTGAAGTATTTAAAAAATATAAGCAAGAAGTTGAAAATCAACTAGGGCATATAATCAAAGTCTTGATATCAAATAGAGGTGGTGAATACACATTTACAAATTTTTTAGAATTTTGAAACAAAATACAATGCCTAGGACACCTAAACAAAGCAGTGTAGCTGAAAGATACAATATGATCTTACTAAAGAAGACAATGTAGATACTAATAGATATCTCTCTACGAATGATATTTTGGGGATAAGCAGTTAGCATAGTAGTATACATACTTAATAGAGTACATCGTAAGACTACATTCACTACATCATATGATATATTGTTTCGAAGAAAACCCAAACTATGTTATGTCACGAGGTGTGAATTTATTGCTCATGTAAAGATCCCTGGTAAGTTTACAAATAAGCTAGACAACGTCCTTCGTATATATATTCATCGAATATCCTAAAGCTTAAAGGGATATCAATTTTAAACCATGAATTGATAGAGAGCAGAGATGTTGAATCCTTAGAAGATACTAAGAATAACATCATTGAGAATAATGATGAGTATGTTGACGATCTAGTAGATCTAAATCAATCATCATTTGAACCCATAAAAGATCTTCCTCAATCAACCAAAATTTTAAGTAGACAAAAAAGACTTAGGGTTACACTGTCCTACTTAAAGGATTATCAAACTTATCTTTCGCAAGAAGTGTGCAATTCGATAGATTTAAATGAGCTGACTAATAACTTAACTTATCTGAGAAAATATAATCTATTGAGAAAAACCAAGTCTAAGAATTGGTTGATTTGCGAAAAGGATGAAAAGTCATCGACTGCAAATGAGTTCTGAAAAAGAAATATAAAGTCAATGTATCAATTGACAAGTTTAAAGCGAGGTTGGTTGAATAGAGATTCTTTCAAAAGAAAGGGATAAATTATGTTGAGATATATTTTCCTATTGCAAAATTTGTATCTATCAGAATAATCCTTGCGATATCTATATATTATGATTTGAATTTACATAAGTTGGATAATAAAAACTGCTTTTCTAAACGAAGATTTAGATAAAACCATATTTATGTAGCAACCCGAAGGATACATAGTTGAAGGCCAAGATGATAAAGTATATAGGTTAAGAAAATCTCTATATGACCTAAAACAATCATCTCACTAATGGTATTTAACTTTTTAAAATGACATTGTTGAACTGGATTTATAGCAAATGAACTTAATCACTGTATATATGTTTGGAACAGTGGGAGTCACTTTGTCATCTTATCTTTATATATAGATGTCATATTATTGATTGATAATGATAATGAAATGATTGTTAAAACCAAGTCATGGTTAAACTCAAGGATCGAAATGAAGAATATGAGAGAAACATCTTACGTCTTCAGTATAAAGATTTCTCAAGATAGAGGATTTAAACTTTTATACCTAAGTTATGAGAGAGTTATTAATCATATCCTGAATAAGTTTAAAATGGGTGAATGCAAGAATGTGTCTACACCCTTTGCGAAAGGGGTCAAATTGAGTAAGACTGATTATACTGGTGAAGGAGACGGTAAGCCTAACGTTTCTTATGCATAAGTTATGGGTAACTTGATGTATGTTATGTTATGTATAAGACGTGATATCAGTTTTGTTGTTGGTCTTGTAAGCACATATCAAAGTAATTCTGGATGGTAGCATTGGATAGCTGTGAAGAGGATTGTAAGATATCTCAAATGAACAAAAGACTTGAAATTGTGTTTTTAATGAAATGAATCAAAAGTGATAAGATACTCAAATGCTGACTTTGCTGGGTGCAAAGATGATAATAGATCAACCTTAGAACAAATATTTTTATTTTGAGATAGAGTTGTTTCTTGAGTATGTAAAAAATATTGTTGTGTAGCATTGTATACACAAAAGGTTGAGTATGTGGCTTTCTATATGGCTGCAAGAAGTGTCGTTTGAATAAGTCACTTCATACGAGATTTAAAGCTGAACATAATCGACGAGCCAGTTGTCATTTATTGTGACAAGAATGTAGCAATTACTCTAATCAAGAATGAAATTAACAACTCTAAAAGCAAGCATATAATGGTGAAATACTACTATGTTTATGATATAGTTTTGAGAAAGAAAATATTTATCTCATACAGGCCAACTAAAGATAATGTTGGTAGACCCCTTGAGTAAAAGCATAGCAGAGAATCTTTTCTCAAAACATGTTACAAATATGGGTTTGAGATGTTTTTGATTGTTGTGTAGGTAAAGAACCACACAATGGATAATGATTGTAATAACAATCATTAAATGACATTATCAGGAAAACCCCGCAAAAGTGAGAGGAAAACAAGTATGGAAGATCATTTGGCTCGAATGGTTAAGCGAGAAATGTAAAGATGAGATGGTCATTCTTATCAGCTTTCATAGGAACTGTTGGATTGACTATCTAGTCGACAGTTACGAAGCTATTCTGTAATAGTCGATATGTTACCAATCATCTCCGTAACCGAATAGATAAGGTCTTCGAAAACGAAAAACCCAGCCTCTGAAAGGGTGGAACGTGGGCCTGCTCTATAAATACAAAAACACACAATAAAAAAAATGAAGAAACCCTCATTTGCAAAAACCGGTTGTGTGGAAATCGTAAAAACATATATCCTTTACGTTCTTCGTCTTCTCCAAATGGATGGAGGTTGATCTCCTTCTGCTTCATCTCCTGCACAGCTCAAAACTGCATCAAAGTTGCTGTTAGGATCATTGCGGGAACACCGAAGGAGCCCAGCCGGTAGCCATCAAGACCGTGCAATGATTTGTACCACAAAGGAAAATCTTTACAGTAGCAATCGTTGTCATATCTTGTCTTCTTCGATTGGCCAATCTCCTCACTGTTGCTCTTTCCCTAATGGGGTTGCCACTAATCCCCAGCAATAAGTATATCAAACAAGATACCGACATGTAACTTTTTGGGTTTTGCTTTCTCGAGGTAATTGTGTGAAGGATTTAAGGTAAATGAAGAGTTGTTTCCCTTTCAACCCTTTATTTAAGCTGTGAAGAAGAAGGAAAATGACTGAATGAATGAAGAATCAACTGTTCAGTGATGAAATCATTCACTTAGTTCTGAGTTCTGTGCTTGGGGTACAACAGTTTGGTGGCTTGCCAGGCTCATGAGAAACCAAAACTAAATGAAAGGGCAATTTTTTTTAGGGTAACTAAGGAGAGAGATGTCTCAGCTTTTGCTCATAATCAAGGAGAAGGAGGCATCCCAGCTGGGGGGGAACCACACGGTATGCACAATCAGTCTTGAATTATTGTCGAACTCTCTCCTCCTGTAAATTGCCAATCTCTTGATAAATTTTCTTCCCCTAGAGAAGCCATTACCCCAGCAACTAGTGAATTGAAATCTCAGTTAGTTCTCATGGATGATCACAAAGCAAATGAGTTTCACGTTGTCATGGTTCCCTGGTTAGCCTTTGGCCACATGATCCCGCTCCTCGAGCTCTCCAAGTCTCTAGCCCACAAAGGAGTGAAAGTCACCTTCTTTTCGACGCCGTGGAACATAGAGAGGCTGCCCATAATCCCCCCACAACTAGCCCCCAGGATCTACTTGGTTGGAGTTCGGCTGCCGGCCGACGCAGAAGCCACCATCGATGTTGAGCTCCATGTCGTGCCGTACTTGCAGACAGCCTACGATGGGCTGCGAGAGCCATTTCGCGAGCTGGTACAGTCGATCTCTACAGATTGGATCATCTATGACATCGCCGCTCACTGGGTGCCGAATATTTCTGCAGAATTCGGCATCACATGTGCTTTCTACAGCATCTTCAGCGCCACTTCTGTCTCCTTCTTCGGCTCTATCAGGGGATTTCATCGGATGTGGCAGTCGACAGACTCCGGAATCGCTGACAGTAGCGCCGGAGTCGTGATTGTGGGAGGGACTTGGGCACAATTCGTCCGGGATTTCCGATGAGGAATGCTTCTGCCTCGCCCTGAAAGGATGCTCGGGCATCCTGATAAGAAGCTGTACCGAATTCGAAGGCGAGTACTTTAACGTCATGGAGAAAGTTTACCGGAAGCCGGATTCCGATCGGCTTCTTGCCGAGGGACGAAAGTGTTTGGAATGAAAATCCAGGGCTTTCATGGGCTGAATCTAATGAATGACTCGATCAGCAAAAACCCAATTCGGTGGTGTTTGCGGAATTCGGCACATTGACGAGGCTTACGAGAGAACAAATACGTGAGCTAGCATTCGGTCTCGAGCTCTCGAACCTGCCTTTCTTTTGGGCACTGAGAGTGACAGGCGGGGATTATCCAGACGACGCTTTGCTGAAAGGATTTCGAGATCAAACCACGCCGCGTGGCCGTGCACCAAGTGGGTGCCGCAGGTGAAGATCCTGGCACACCCAGCAGTGGGTGCGTGCCTTAACCACGCAGGGCTGAGCTCTACCATAGAATGCCTCCAGTTCGGGCTGCCGCAGGTGCTCCTTCCCATGATGTACATACAACCAGGGCCTCTATATGAGGCTGTTGGTGCATGAGGAAGTGGGTCGAGGTGGAGAGCGACGAGAAGGATGGGAAGTTCACCGGGCTAGACGTCGCCAAGGCGCTCAGGAGAGTGATGGTGGAAGAGGAAGTTGAGCTCATCGGGGAGAAGGCATAAGAGATGGCGTCCATTTTCGGGGATAAGGAACTCGGTGATGGATATATTACAAGGTTGGTCCAGTGGCTGAAAGGCCAAGAGGGAGAAGTTGGGGGTCCATGAATGAGTTGGTGGATGCACTAGTGTTATTTCACCATTGAGGAACTCATTTGATCTCTTTGAAGCTTCTGATTAGTATAGTCGATTACATATGGTGCTATGTAGACCGGTTCCTCTTATCGTCCATGATTATTTGTAAATTTTTATTAGTTTTCATCAAATTGGTTTTTCTACTTCTACTTTGAAGTTTGCGGATTCCCACATGAATCCCGTCCAAGGGATGAAGTTAACGCATTAAAATGTTCAAAGATTGACGAGCTTCGCGGCACCTATCAGATAGTAGCGGTCTGCTAATGTTAATCAGTTGCATCACCTCGGAATTGATCACTGATCACTTAAGGTTGGATATCTCTTTGTGGCAAGGTCATCATCTCTAACCAAACCAAAATCAAAATGGTGACTCCTGTTTTAGAACCTCTGCCCCAATGGATGTCGTCTCTACCCCAAGAGATCCTCTATGCAATCGGATGTGTACTCCAAAAGGCGTTCAGAACACAAGCGTTTTCCGATTTCAATGCAGGTATGGTTCCATGTAGAAACCTCACAAAAAAGCCTGATTTTGGTTTCGGTGGGTTCCTGAATCTGTTTTAGCTATACCCCTCACTATAAAGGCTAACAATTTCAGAACGATTATCATTCACCATGTGAAGAAAGCAAATGGAAGCAAGAGAAGGCCACAGAAGCTGCATTTATGAATACTATTATCAGTTTTAGGTATCAAAATAGTACACATTATATGTCATAAGTTTGTCAAAAGGTGCTGCACTTACAGACCCAACACAACACGAGCTTCTTGTGCATCATTGACACAATCTTGGATCAGATGTCCTTGCACCGAGGGTGCTCGCAGAAAAAACCATCACAAGCTTCACAGAGCTAGCTGGGTCGGGCAATAGCACCTGGAAGAAGTTGCGCTAGACGCACCTGGGGAAAAAGCTCTGGCCAACATAACCTCCAGCCATTGCCCTCCTTACATTTGCTTCAAACAGCTTAGGATTGTCTCTAAGAACAGCAGCAGCGTCATGGTTCAGAGGATCTTCATGGTTGGGATGCTGCATTCAGACAAATGACAGAATAACTCAGTTCATAGTAGGGTGGACCTTCATGTGTATGTGTGTCTGGCACGTGCATGTGCGTGTTTGTCCATAATGTGCATGAATCAAGCAAGAAAAACTGAAAGACATTCAAGAAAGGGAACAAGG
Organism: Brasenia schreberi; assembly: GCA_036023115.1. Classification (NCBI taxonomy): domain Eukaryota; kingdom Viridiplantae; phylum Streptophyta; class Magnoliopsida; order Nymphaeales; family Cabombaceae; genus Brasenia; species Brasenia schreberi. The sequence goes on along the minus strand of JAYKKT010000074.1, from coordinate 11,225,474 downwards.
TAAGCATGCTTGAAACAAAGTGTAAACGGAAGTGAAATTCAGTAATGAAAATGGTGACCTTTTGCCGGATCTCTTAGTGCCACAGTTGAACGAATTATGTATACCATGCACCCAGAATTGTGGACACTAACATTTTCCTAGTCGAATTCGGCGAGGTTAATCATCACAGAAGGAGGGGATAGAGAGAGTAAAAGGAAGCAGAAATCAGTAAAAAATTGGTTCCCTTTTGGGAATTCCCCTCGGCCAACATTTCAGAATATATATATATATATATATATATATATATATATATATATATATATATATATATAGAGAGAGAGAGAGAGAGAGAGAGAGAGAGATGAAACTCTATCTGATTATTGATCTACTGGATTGCAGAAAACAGACCTGCAGCGTGTACAATGTCTCTAAACGAAAACAACAAACCATGAGATTACATTCCAAGAGAAAGGAACCATAAGAACAACCATCAGAAAGCCAAACAGAGGGCACGCATGCACAAAACCAACATTTTCGATGGCCTAAGACTGTAGAGGAGTAGAATTACCGTAAACAGATGATTCAAGCCATAAATGACAGTATTTATATTAAGCACTGGTTTCCAATCTTCTCGCAGAATGTTAAGACATACGTTGCCCTCTAAGTCAATATTTGGATGGTAAACCTGCAAATATTTGAACAAAGGTATTGAACATTAATAACATCGTTCACACAAGAAACAACAAAAAGAGACGTTTTTCAGTCATCAGTCTACCAAACAGACCTTAGTTTTACATTTGACCTTTGGTGCCTCATGTGGATATATAGGAGAAACGTTGAAGGTAAACCAAAATATACCACCACTGGCACAAAAGAAAACATAACTAACCGTTATGTATACATTAATATAAAAAAATTGTGGCATAATGACTACACAGAAAGGCTCCATTGTCAGGCATGATACAAAGAAATATGGATAAAATATCAGAGCAACAAAAAAAATGGAGAATAATCAACTAGCTATACGATATCAACTTAGACCTAATGTATTATCTGTGAAAAGACTATGCTAAAAAATCGCAAGACACACCAAATTCACTCATAAGCATCAAATTTGATGTAATGCTAATATTTTTTTAATATGACATTGATGCCTTTGACAATTACCAAAAGAGCTAAAACCTGGTTTCTTAATTGCTTGAAGTCCATATGAGAAAGAAATGAATAAAAAGGAGGCATTTTACAGTTAGCATATTGCAGGAGAAAAGTTCTTTTTCTCCAACAGGATGTTAAAAGCTCCTATTTTTCTCAAGGAGGGTGGTTTGACAAGTAATATCTTAATGAGAAATTGGAATTGCACAAGATACAAGCAGGATAGTGCGTCATACGGATCCACAGGTAGAAAATAAGGAACACTCAGAGCATGCCTGATAATCGAAAGCATTAACATAAATGAAAATTTGCCACAACATTGAAACTAACAATCATACTAATAATATCCTTCATCAGGCCGAATGCTGATCTCAAAGCTCATAAGATCATCCTTTCCATTGGGAAAGGACATGCTAGTTGTATTGGGCAGGTTGAGCTCACTGATATCTGCAAAATCCAAAATCTAGTAAATAAGATTTTCAAAATAGAGAAAACAAAGACAATCAGCAAAACATCTTCACCGTTGTAACTAAGATTATATCTCTCAAAAGTGTGGACAAATTACTTTTCTCGTCATTTCATCTCATGAAAATGTCGATTTCATAAATCTACCGTAGCTGACTGGAATCCAATGGACATATTTAAGCAGATTACTCTTTAGAATAGAGCCCCCAAAATCATTAATAATGGCCAAGTTTTCATGTAAAAGCTTGAAATAAGAACCACAAAAATTCACTTATGAGAATGAACATTAGATGATTCCTGCCACTTTTATCCACAACCTGAATATTAATTACAGTTATGGGTTCAAACTTTCAGCTGAAATCAGTCAGAACAGACCATGACTTTTTACTGTGGCAGATGATCAAGCATTTACAGTGACAATTACCAACGAAAAACACCATAAATTACTCAAATGAGACACTGCATCTGTCTCAGACAGGAGCCAGTTTGTTATGGAAACCAATCATCAGTGAGACTAGATCCTTTAGATAAACTCCTAGACCGTTCCAAGGTTTATGGAAAACAATCTGCACTCATCTATCTTCTCCAAGATAAGAGATGCCTCCAATTGAGTTCTAAGATTTGAAATATATCGTGCCCATATCCAACACTGCAATAAAACTAATGTGTTGACCAAATTATCTAGACAAAATTTGAACTGCAACATACAAAATGCATAATTGAGTAGGTAAGAGAACCTTTATGAAGTCGTAACTCGCCAGCAGTTTGCTTCTTGATTGGCATGCCATTGGCATTCTCAGCAGCTTCTCTCTGTTTCTCCTTTACTTTGAAAAGCTTAATCATTGTACCTAAATATCTAAGTATCCCCACAAAAAGCAAAGAGAAAAATGAATTAGTGCAAGCACAGGGACAAGCAGTGTTAGTCTGCCGTAAACAAATTGATTTGTCAACAAGTCGAGAGAATATCAGTAAAATTTAAGACATGCGGAGCATGAAGTGAAATGCCAATCACACAACTCTTGCAAACACTCGAATTAACATCACAGAGATGGACAAAACATCCTGGAAGGGATTTCAAAACTCTACACACAGAAGAAAACCAAATTGATTTCATTGCTTTAGAGATTTCTTATCAACAAAGCTGCAGGGAATCCAAGTGGCAATTTTGGTTTGGACTGCCGTTGTTTTCTTGTTCACAATCGGAACTGAAAGAAAACCCAATTCAAAAGGTGAAGCAACCACCTCTTTTAATTGCATTGAAAGTGAACCAGGATGTTGCTTGATCCCATAAATATTTATGTAGTATAATGATGGTCAACAAATATGCTGTAGAAGAAAACTTATAATTATTGCTTGGTGCCGTGAAATCAAGATACGAGACTCTGTCGGCCGTGAGATTAAACAGATACTTATGCCTTAGCGTTCTGCATGTTGTTCAATCTTTTGAACACATTGATTCTTTTTTATGTTCAGAGTCTTTTCATCACCTTTCCTTTCCAAAACAAAATTCAGCTTCTGATATGCTTGCACCAAATTAGGGTTAAAAGAGCAAGTTAATCATCTCTACGGGAAGCGAAAAGTAAACAATAGTAATACATAAAAAGGTAAAACGCATAGAAGCAATATGGAAACAAGAATTCCCTCATGCCAATCACCCCCAGACAACAACGTAGACCACCCATCACCATACTGAGATCCCTCGACTCTCAAGTATCAAAACTTCCCAAAACCAAAGTAATTCAGAATTGGAACTTCTCTAAATATTCACCAGAATCCACGGAAAACAGCATAATTTGGAAACCCAGATTCGGCAAGAACGGTGACAAATGAAAGCTTGAAATTTTCGCGGAACCGGGTGTTCTTACGTTTGTTAACCAAACCAAAAGGGACAAACTGTCCTCCTTACACAAACAAAATCATTATTTCCGTTGGAGAACAGGCCGACAGTCACCAGAAAAAGAGAATCAAAAGATAGAATCTCCAAAAGGAATTTAGAAACAGAAAATTAAACCCCGGGAATAGAGAAAGGAGGAAATCCTAGATGCTCGGACATGAGAACGAGGAAAAACTCACTGTTGTCTCCCCGGCGACAGTCGGCCGAAATTTCTATCCGACTACGGTTGGAGGCTTGAAGCTTCTCTCTCTCCCCTCTCTCTATGCGACAATGACTAAAGCAGCCGTTGCCTTTTCATGATTGAAGCTGAACCGAGTTGAAACAGAGCCTTCCGTAAAATACTCTACAGATAAAATGGCTTTCAATTAAGAAAAGTTTTTCCATAATATTAAAAGAAAAATAGCTCTTCATCTACCTTCAAGATCCTGAGACCCATTCACCTACAGTGTAGGTAAAACTTCTTCGAAAAAACATGCACAAAGAGCGATAACTTGTTATCTAGATTTGACAGTCCCCAATGGCTGATACTTCATGATTGGCACAGGGACTCTACTGGAAGCTGCGACTCATTCCGTCAAGTTGTTCCCCATACGTCTTATTCTCATCAACTTTTTTCTATAAAGAACGCGCTAGGTAGCATTGAGAATGTTAGCTGGTAGAGCGCTCTACCACCGTTGCTGTTGGTGAGGAATTCGACTGAGAGAGATGTGTGTTAAGCTTCGACCTGAAAAATGGGAGTTTGGCTTGGAAAAAACTATAAAAAAAGAAAACAAAATACATGTATATGGATTCAATTAAATATAATATATAATATAAAGAAAAGCTCTACAGAATTGTTTTACTCCTAGGGGGTTACCTCCTATAGACCGAACCTGGGAAATGGAAGTTCGGCTTTAAAAAATCTAAGAAAACAAAAAGAAATACAGTCCATCATATATTGCATATGGACTAAATTAAAATAATATAAAGGAATTTTTTATATAAAAATATATAAAGAAAAGTTATATGGAATCATTTTATTTTTATTCGATCTGAGCACCTCTGATCTGTGTCAACTGGGAACAGTCAAACCATCAGAAGTTGGGTTGCATTAGGACACGATCACCACAAGCTCAATGGTGACCTAGAATCCCCGTAATCACACCCATAGGGAAAACCTTGGTTTGGTCATTGTTTGGTACGAAGAACAGATGCTTTCCCTCACTGTAATGCGTGGACACTGACTCTATTTGTATTTTCGAACTTAACCCAAATTGATATGCAAAGATTAGATACATAGAGTCAAGGTCACACTAGAAGTTGCTGCATGCCAGCCAACCAGATTGAATCCAACGTGAATCTTCTAATATGTTCAGCTGAATCCAGTTCTGAAATCTCAAACCGAAGAACACATATGCAATGTGATAATATATATGGGACATTTTACCTATATAATACTCTTTGGTTCATAACCTTATACAAACATTTCGACCGTTCAATCTTTGAGAGGAGCATCTTACCTTCATAATATCCTTTGATGTATAACCTTACACAAACACCTCGATAGTCGATCTTTGAGGGTGGTGCATAATCTTACACAAATACCTCAATTGTTTGATCTTTAAAATCGATGATGGAGATTTGAATTACTTTACATTTAATATGCATGATGCATTAAATACAAAGTATAAATGTATAATGGTACATTTGATTCAAAAAATATGTTTATGCAAGATTATGTACAAAAAAAAATGCAGCTAAGCAAATTCTCTCTCTGTCTCTCTCTCTCTCTGTCTATATATATATACTGCCTAATACATGCCCATCACTGCTACTATAATCTTTGGGTGACATGAATAAAAAAACTCCTTCAAAATTTTGAAAATACATTCATGCCACCATGTCGCAGGATCCAGCTTATGTATATATAACGTCCTTAGAGATCGAATCGAGAATGGGTTCAGATGAGGAGATCATATCATGACATCCCCAATCGATGTTAGGGTTTTCACTCTCGGTTGGCAAACTACGGTTAGGCAGACCATGCCCCTCCGTGCACACCCCAACCTCATCCTCATGATCCTCAACCTGAAGGCTCTTTCTTGACAACACCTAGCGAGAATCTGTCGGTTTATGCATTATAGACATACAACTATGTGCATACGTATACACTTTTACACGTGTGTACACAAGCATATAGGTCGGTAGGTATCTATATAAACACAGGCACCAATTTAATGATCGTGATTGACATGAATGATTTAGCGTAAATGAAAATCTGGCATCTCCCACTCATTATATATATAAAGGAATATGATTCCTTGACCATATAATATACTTGAAAATGACTGCAAAAAGACTTTTTTGATGGATTATGGAATATATTCGAAGGGTCAAATTGGATGAACATTCAAACTTTGCGCATCTTACCAATTAGAGAAACAATTAAACCTAGTCTCAAGAATCCACGTTAACGTTTACAAGTTTTTAGATGCTTTCTCCTTTACCTGATCTTCTACTTTCTCATTTGTTAGCGATAGTTTTTCATATCGAAGTCGACAGCCCTTCGTCAAAGTTGCTGTGAGCTAAAAAAGAAAAATAGCCCGTTTAAACTGTGGTATGCTTTTAGCGAATGGATTTGACAATAGGTATACCTGTTGTTTTTTCGAGTTCTTAAATGTATGATGCTTCTTTCTAACTTGCCGTAATCTTTTAGGTCTGTCCATGCAGGCTCTGATCTCCTTTTCTCATATTGTTTATCTAGTGGTAGTATGTACGCGTATATGTCTGTTTATACATATGTACATACAACAGGGCCGGGTTTGAAACTGGCCTGAGTTACCTGCGGTGATGAACCCCAATCCGACCCAGATTTTCAGATAGGGTTCTGGTTGAGATGTCAGGTTAGTTCCAAAATTCCCAACCCCTTCAAGAGATGCACTCTAGTAGCTTCCTTTTAAACCAAAACAGGAGCATCTAGATATGAAAAAGGTCTGGATCCAAACAAGATGGTTCAGATCCTATGAATCTTTGCCTCCGTCAAATTAAAAGCAGCAAGCATGCTAACCTTTAAGAGAAAGGCATTTAACAGTTGGAAGGAAACAAATAAAGTTGGATCTCATTTTTCATTTAGTTTTAGAGGAGGTTGTTTTGGTTTTGGTTCCTTCGAAATCGACCTACCATTAAGTAGACAGGCAGTATGAAAATCCAACCTGTATCCTTTGAATAGACAAGCCATAGAAGCCTAATACAGCAAAAAGGGTCACACTCAAGTTTGTGAAAGCACCAAAGCGATGCATTTCTCTGGGTTGAATGTCAATGTTGATGTATATTCATGTTGAATAGAAACATAATTGGGGTTCAAGGTTCATTTAGTTATCTTGCATCAGATTCAGGATACTCCCACTCAATATTATGGTACTTTTCGCTCATCGACTTGATAGACTTCCATGGTGCTTGTATGTCATTGATACACACAAGATTGATACCTATAAGTCAATCAAGTTTGGCCATGCTAGAGATGGTTGTGGCTTTACATAATTTTCGCAAAAGGCGGCCTGAAGGATCTCTATTCTGGATGAGAGGGCAGCTTCTACTTATGGGCCTAGACTTCGATACCAGCATGAGCATCCAAAGATCAAATTGATTTCCTCAAAGAGGTACTAGTGGTTCTATTTTTATTGGAAAGTTGAGGATCAGGCAGGCACCTACCAGATAAGCATACCCCAATCTGTGGTACTCCTCACCTTGAGCTTGAATGTTCATTTGTACCAAATCCTAGCCAGGAGAGCCGTGGCGCCTCGACTAAACTAGCAATTTGGCTTCAAGACTCCAAATTTGTTACAACACTGCATGCAGGAAGCAACACTGGTCTCTGAACTACAAGCTTCAAGCCAAAATTGTTTCCTGTTGAGCAGTCACTCCTCCACGGTCTGTCGAGATCAGCTGATGTTAAGCATACAACAGAACAAAATCTGCCGTGTCCTCAGGGTGCTTCCATGAGAAAATGGAATACTCCAATACCTCCCTTCCCCCGGCGTATCCCTCTGTAGACTCCATTTTAAGCCTTGATCTTAAGGAGTAACAGAAGTTACCTACTCTCCATCATTGAGAAGATTTATCTCACAAGGTAGCATTTGAATGTGTATCCCCGAACCAGCTTCTCTGATAGAAGGTGAAACGGAAGCTCTGATGGTCCTAGACCAAGGAAGACCCCACACAATCCAATTTTAACATTAGAAAACAGATATTTGCATTAGTGATGAAGCACAGCGCCACCTCTCTTTTTTTGGCATCATGATTGTTACAGCCCATACTGACCCAGGCCCACTGATTCTCCTGGTTACTCATGCAGTCGCAATGCAGACATGCCCTAAAGGTTCTCAACAAGTTAAGTCTCAGCCTGGATAACAGAGATGATCATTGAGGATTATGAAAGTCAATGACCTGCATTCCTGTGTGAATCTAAATCTGATTAGTCGATTGAGTGAGCAAACAGTATCCAATTTATTTGGATTAACGTAACCAGTCCATTTTGCATTTGATTGAGAACCCAAAACTTTTTTCAAAGCATGAAAGAGCACTACTGTTGCAGCCTGAGTCTGAGCCATGTTAGACATAGGAGTAGCTTCCAAACAAAGAAACAATGATAACTAAAAGTAGATGCAAATAAACTTCACTAAGTAACCAGTGCTGGAAATCTTTTCAAAAGCTTTGCAAGAAGCAGAGGCCAATGTTACGGCATAATGGCTGAAGGCCTGATTATAAAGAAGAATGAACTTACTCTCTAATTTGTATGTAAACGAATCTACAGAATTGTAATCAGCGGCTCATTTTCTATGGAGCTCTTACTCAATTTGAACTTAGGGGAATGACTTTACAAGCATACCCACATCAAACTACCTGCAGAATCAAGTCATAAACCAGCATGATCAAACTTTACAGGCAAACTGTTTGAAATCGACTCGGCAACCATGAGCATCAATCCTAGATTTTTACGATATAAAAGCCTCAAAGGTGCTTAACATGGATCCTATAACAGTACGAAGTCTAATATCAAAGCAGAAAGCTTTATATGCTGACCTACAACCGCAGAAAGACAAAGACTAATTTCTAGATGGCAGAACCTAGTGTGTCATGAGCTTCTACCAAGGAACCAGATGAAGATTTCTGCTTCATGAAACTGCAATCCGGAGGCTCAACTTGTTGCAATGATACATTTGAAGGATATCCAGTATTGAATCTGGTTCTGATGAGTCACCAATGAATTGAAAAGAGAACACATGACTGGACCCCTTTCGGGTGTTGAAACAAAAAGGCTTCTTGTTAATTGCATGAAGCATAACATTTCTACAACTCCATTTGCTTCATAGTTGATTTATCGATGCGTAGTAGATGAATCCCCTTGAGATTTTGACAGAGGAAGATTCACAGTTCCATACGTTTGCAATCTATTGGAGATCTTGCATTTTTATTTTGGATCTGAAAGGCAATGGATTTATAAGATTATGATGCATGGAAACAAAGAGAAAACAAAAGAAAATCTATGCTGCACACCATGATCAACCAGGCCCAAAGGCATGAACGTATATAAGGAAAAATACTCAAAAACACTGTAACGGGCAGGAAACAATGTCTAATATGATGCTTCAAAATTTACTCATTACATGCTCATCTAGAAAAATATTCTTCTATGATGCTTTCATGGCATAGTTGGTCCTCTAGATTCTCAATCTCAACGAGAAAACAGTAAATAATGGAATATGGCCTGATTTTAAATCTTGAAGTGATCGAAAACTTTAACAACCGAGGAATCATTGGCTGCCATCTCTGGATCTCCTTTTCAGAGCTTGAACAAGAATGCTTTGTTGTCTAGTATGCACCAAGTTTTTAACTTCTGAATTAAGATAATGAGACTACTTTTCATTAAATAAAAACTTTGCTCTTTCAGTTTACAGATATTCAAAATTCAAAACAAGGATCTCTCTGACTTTTGCCATTACAGAGATCCTCCTTGGAACCCTCTTTCGAGTTTCCTTCATTTCCCCAAAGATGGCCACCTACTATGATAAGATTTTCTCCAGACAGTGACTTAGATCGGACTGTTGGGACTCTGGCACCATCCTCAGTTAATGTAACTATTTTCTAAAAGGCACACGGATGAAACAGTGCCCAGAAAAAAGCTAATAAGATGAACAACGGTATTCACAGACTTCCATGAGTTTTTCATAACTATTAAAATCCTTCTCCACCAAGGGCATCTCCAAAGTGAGTTGGGATGATTTGTTGAGAAAATAACCCATGAAAATATTGAACCTTTGCACGAAATCATTGGATCATATATATCCAACAAATACAGTGATGTGTAACTATGTAGTCATAAATGAATACAGATACGATACCTTCAAATCTATAAATTGCAGTTGCAACAAACTACTTTGCTAAATGTGAAGTTCATCACAAGACACTATCCCTGTAAAAGAATGAAGCTAAGTCAATCCATAAAGTCTTAAATGCATTCACATGACAATACAATGTATTCCCTCAAGAATGGAACTGCAAAAACTATTAGGACATCATAATTGCACCTGAAGTGACATAACAAATGATGAATAAGGACATTGATATAACTCTGACACAATATCAATTATAACATGCAAAACTTCGTCAGAAAAGCACCTTTCCACATCATTGCATTGTCCTTGGTACATGGAATGATTCACTTTCTCCTTGCTAACCTCATCTGAATCCATTCCTTCACTTAGTGTGGTATGCACAGGAAGGGATAAGGATGCTGAATAAGATTCACCAATGGTGAATCCTTTATTTTGTATCACAAGTGAACTGGCTTCAGACTCATCTTCTTGAGTTGTCAACTGCGAATGCTTGATAAGAAAACCACCGTGGCCAATCTCAACAGAAACCATAGGTTTTTCACTTTCAAAAATAAGATCTTCCTCTGAGGAGCCATACGGATAGGATAACTCTTGCTCTTGTAATATGCAGTATAGATCTTTTGTCAATTTTTCAACAGGAGAAGCCTTTGGCTTTGGGTGATTGATGCATATGCGCTTTCTTGATGGAACAATTTTGTCCCAGACAATGCCCCGTGATGAACCTAAACACAAAAAGAAAATTTTGATCAATTATGTTAAATAAATTGTTTTTTTTATGATTTTTGCCCCGATTTTAAATTGAAATTGCCATTCAAGGGCCTTTCTGTGGAGAGAGAGAAAGATTCTGTAGCTCCAAAAGAAAAACAGAGTACCAAAAAATTTGTAACTTACGTATACATGGCTATCCCATTTACCAATCGTGTTATCTAGCAGTCTCCCTGTATGACAAGCATATACGTGTATATGGTATATACTTCTCAAAATCAGCTTGAATAAACACACAGGTACCTCATCTAAACTGCCTGACCCAGGACATGGTTCTTGGCCTTGTCAAGCCACAGAAGAATCAAGATTAACAATATTGATTTTTTGTCCAATATTTACAAATGCTACAACTGGGTATGAGAGAAAATGAATATGGATACTGCATCTGAAAGGGATGTGCAAAAATTAATATACAGGTACACAGAGATCCATTTAAAATATTTATTCACATTTTATCAGGCTGCATGGTACCCCAATAATGCACTTGACAACTTACAGTTTGCAAGATGCAGATCGCCATACATTTTAAAGGTCACCATCATGATGAAATTGGAAACAACTGAATAAATAAGCATTTCACAGCTGTGGTGATAAGTTAATTGTTCTATATTATCTAATAAAGGAAGAGGATGAAGGAATAAGAACAACAAAACCTCATCACTGGCACATATATGATATGGCAGGTATCTCAAATTATATTAGTCAATTTCTTTACCAAAACAAAATTAAAGTATCAGACCATGAATTGGGATTTGAACTTCTCTATGTTGGGGTCACCCTCATATATATGGTATGAACTATCAAGAGCACATAACTGAGGTGTTGCAATAAGCACAAGGCCAGCACAGAACTTTATTGGTTCTTTTACCAGTTATTTTTTTCATCTGGAATGAATTGGATCCTATTAGACTCAAAAGCTAAGAATGCTTAAGTGAGAACAGTACTTGGACATGTGACCTCCTCCTATTGTTGCATTATCTTGCCAACCCACCTAGTGGACAGAAGACTTAGGTTAAGGTTAAGGCAGACCACAAAATGAGATCTGCATCCTTTTGCGCTCATGAACCAATTACTATGATATATTCATCTGCATCTGCATCTGCATCTCTACATATGTGGTTGCTAAACTCCTGAAAGAGCATAAAAGAGAAAAGCAAAGGTGGAAACTTAATCGGCTTGTGAAAGCAATCATAACCTGCTTGCAGGGAAACATCTGCAAAGAAATATAACCACCTTTATTTACATGTTTCATGAAATACAACAAAAGAATGTGATAGTAAAACCTCTGGGCATGTTCATGAACTAACAACATTGGTTTTTGATTTGTCACACCGGTGATACTTTATCAAGGGCATGAATATAAAACAATAAAGAATGATCTAGCTTATTTTGAGTTAACTGCTAACATGGCACATGATAGGGCTCTATGGAAACAAAGAATCCAATTAGCCGACCCCATCTAGTATGGGAAAAGGCTTAGTTGTTGTTGTCATTGTAGGATCCAAGCACAGGATAATGAATGTTTGTGGGGTTAAAAAGATATCAAAATAAAGTAGGAGAAAATCATATGCAAAAGAAGACCTGTGAAATCACTTGCATCTGTGCTACAAAATTGAGCAGAACTCTCAGTATATGATTCAGCAGATCCAGAACTAGACCAGTTGCATGACTCTTCTTCCAATAATCTCTCGTTTTCTGGGTCATAAGCACTACTTTCATTTTCACTTTCTTGGCTAACTTCATCCAATTTACGTTTTTGCAATTTCTGCTCTTTGATCTTATCAGGAATGTCGCTCACCCTAGAAGTTTTAAAATGCAGTGAAACAGCAGGCTCAGCACGAGAATGCAATGGAATATAGTTTGTAAGTGAACCCTTTGTTCTCCATCTGGAACCACATGCATTGCACAGAACAGGCTTGTTTGGTGGCCCATTTCTCCAAAGAGGCGTATCTGCTCAACTGAATAAGTTTTAGAATATACAAATGTCGACCCTGGCTTGCATGTAGTTTAAAATACTACCATAGATAACAAGAATGGAATTAAAAGAAAAATGTTAGCATAATTTTTAACTAGAAATAGAGCACAACAGGTGGCTAAAAACAGAGTGCACATTATAAAGTAAAACATACAATCATATTATCAAAGCCATGGCCCAACAACTTCCGTGTTTGATACAACTAAAACTAGAACAACAGTGAGCTTCGTCAAGATAAATAATTTCAGGCTCTAACCTTGAGAAGAACTCAATATGGTACATACAACAGGAAGTAAATTTATACGCAATCAGTTTCCATGTGCATTACTTTGATGATAATAAGACTACACAATCTGCACAACATTGAATAGAATTCCACACTTCACAGGAACGGATAACCAAAATTATAAGACTGCGCCATAGTCTCAGCAAATATTTATAACCTACTCTAGGGTCATTCAGGTGTACCATCCAAAGAAGCTAAATTATCAGATATTCTCTTCCGTAATGGAGTAACTGATCTCGTTATGAGAACAAAGTATCTTGCTATCCCTTGAGATAACAGACAAGTGTAGGAAATAAAAAAGATTCAGCATTTATAACGAGACCATATCTCCAAAACAAACCATATCTCCACTCAATCAATACTAGAAGGGAATGTCTCGCTATCCCTGCCAAGTGCAACGCAGATTGTTTAGCAAAGAGTCCACAAATATGTCAACAAGAAGTCCAATCAATAGCAGTTCAATCACTGAAGAGTGAAGAACCTCAAAACTAACATTAAGACCGAAATTTATATTCTAATATCAAACCCCATAAGTTGACTAAAGTCCATTCCACATGCATCACCAGTATACAAACAGAAAGCAAATTCAACAGGAAGGCCGCAAAACTGACAAAATCCCATTACGAATTCAAATTTAAACACTAATTAAGTGAACCAGCCGAATCAAGAAAAGCAAGTATTACAAACACGGAAAACAATAAAAACCAATTGCATCTGAAAACTGGAAATGAATCCATTCCAGTGCAGAGCTTTCAACCTGTTAGCATGTTCTATGAATTTGTTGAGCGTTTTAAAATCGATTAGTAGTCTCCTTTTGCTCGAAAAGATATTCGCTTCATCACAAAAACAAGAAATGCCACTACTTTTTTTTGGACAATTAATGATAATACACCAATAGAAAATTTATTCAATATGAACGAGAGAGAGAGAGACTCACGCGTAACACCACAATGGTAGCAAGGCCCCTGCTTAACCATGTGTTGCTTATTCTCGATTCCCAATAAGAGACTCAAATTTCTATCAGGGAGAAGAGCTACCTACTAATTCTTTCAAACAATATTGTGGAAAAATTTGTTCAAACATTCAATAGTCCCCATAAACCAAGAAACAGTCTTGTTCCTTCCTTTTGCACCAAAGCTTGCACCAATAATTATACAGAAAACCAAAAGCCACCAACCAAAAGAGAAGGCAGGAAAAGAGGCAAAATTTTTGTTTCTGTATTTTGGAAGAACAAGAACAGAAGAAAATAGACCGAATGAAAAGTTATAGATGGAAATGGGGTTCGTTGGGACTCTTTACATTCAACTAAAATTAAAATCCGCCAAACTTCGCTCTGAATTCCTCGGAGAATGTGTTAAAGAGGGAGCCAACGAGGAGTGGGTGACCCTCCTATATTTGGTCACTTTGCACAACTTATTCCTGACGTCAAATTTTGTAAAATAAGAAACTTATAAAACATTGGTTATTTTAAGAAATTTCACATTGGATTTCATACACCCTTTACGGCTTCCACCATCTTCTCTATCGCCACTTATTTTCCCGGTGAATTACAGCGCTGGTAAACGAGCCGATCAATGAGCTGTACATGTTCGGCTCGCTTCTTACTCGATTTAGCTCGTGTTTTTGGAACAATCTATGTTCAAGCATGTTCACGAGCTTCCCGCTATCTAATAACAAGCTGAAGGTGAGCATCTTAAGTGAATTTAAGCTCGTTTGTGTTGTTTGACTTGTGTTCTAGCTATGTTTGCTTGTGTACATTCTAGCTGGTGTTCAGATCAATATATTGCCACATTTCTCCTATTAATATTTAACCAATGATGTACTGTTACCATTGAAGAATCGACAAGTCTATAAAAGGTTTACACGAGTTTACATATTTACGAGAAGAGGAATGACCATGTCTCATTGTCTTTGGTGAATGGTTGCGAGCCAAATTTGGGAGAACACACCAAGTTAAGGTACCCGCTCAAGGGTGGCAGTAAGGCAACTGCGTTAGCCCTTATAACCAAACTTTTAAGTTCATTAAGTCTCTCTTGTACAGCTTTAAGCCTTAACGTGAATGGAAGAAAGACAAACAATTGAACTAAAAGAATTTCGAACCTTTTCTCTTTTTGAAGAAAAAAAAACTAAAGGGTGGGCTGCTACGACGACATTTATCAAAAAGATGATCAAGAAATCCACTAATGAAACTGTTGTGAATAACCTGCTATGAATCAAGATGGTAATCTTTTAACAGATCTTTATTCCATTTCTTTAAAGTTCCTTGTGCCCTTAGGGTTTTTCTTTTAAATTTTTGTAAGGTTTATGCGCTCGCTGAAGACTGATGGTTGATATCCCATTGCCTTTTATATTGCTCAATATAAAGTTATGGCAGTGCTTTCCAAGGATGACAGTAATCGTAGTGTCGGTGACTTATTTGTTTTGTCTTTTTTATTTGATAATACGGTATTTTACGTAGGAGGAATCCTATCTCTTATTATATGTTGTTCTACTGAGCTTCCTTTATACCTCCTTCTTTCTTGAATCATTGAAGTTTTTATCTGTATCTTCTTCTTTTTTTCGCTAGAAGAAGAGGCCAAAGCCTAACATATACATACATGTAAACCTTTTGGGAGTCGAACTCCCCATCAGCAGGAACAACATTAGCGGCCCCTGCCGTTGAACTACCGCTTTGGGTGCACCGAAGCTTTTATCTTTGTTGAATGAAAAAAATACAAACATAATCCCAAAACTGCAAAAGATGCAGTTAATATATTTCATTTCCTTCAAAGTTCATACAATAGTTGGGATTAATGAATCGTCTCATGAGCAACCTGCTTCTCTCATTTTCTTGCCCCTTGACCTTGTAGTCTACTGCATTGACGAAGGGTTCCCTCTAAAGACAATGCTCGACTACCACGTGTTGAGCATATTGAAGTGGATTGGGACATTAAGCAAAACATTACTTTCACAGTGCGTATTTTTTTTGGCATTCTAAAAGCATATCTTTTAAGTGGGTTCTACATCATAGTGGTGCATGGTCCTTTCTATGGTAAGCTAATGATCTCGATATATATGTATATATATAATAAATAAAGATAAATAGGAGCTTGTCCACCATTGCTCACTCAAGCTTCGCTTCTTGGAACTATGAGTATAATAACATAAAAAAATCTTTAAATTTTTTTAAATTATATTCATGCTACTAAAAAAAGAAGGAATGAACACGACAAAAGTAGGTGAGATACATGTGTACATACATAAAATATATATATATATATATATATATATATATATATATATATATATATATATATATATATATATAGATATATAGAGAGAGAGAGAGAGAGAGAGAGAGAGAGAGAGATAGAATAGTTCCCCTCTATAATCCTTGTTAGCATCGAGATCACGACAGGGGCGAAGTCGTTGCTATCCTCCTCCTGTGCAAAGTATTATAATGTTTGGAAGACTCGACTGTCATGTGGCCACATGATGTGAGGATCCATCCGTTAGTAATCTATACATCCCCGCATATATTTAAGAGTCATATCGCCATTATTCAGTCACTTCATCTCATTTGTCGTACTGAGGTCGTCACCTCACCTGGTAGGGCGCTGGACGCACAAGATGTAGGTCGTGAGTTCGATTGCCTAAGTGTGCATACCTACTTCAAGTTCAGTAATTTAAGGGTGTTAAAATAGAGTTGTATAGCGGCCCTACATATAGTTATGCCCCGTCAACCTGAATTCATTTAAGTAGATTAGTATAATTCATAATAAACCTAAACCAAAGCCTTATCGCGCACTAAGTCGCACTCGCCGCTCCCACGTGGCGGTAGCGGGTGCCCACTCTGTGGTCCAAAGTTACTCGCTTGGACTAGAATTTGGAACAATTAGAAAATTACAAAAACGAAACTATTAATTTCGAACAACAAAGAGCGATTAATCAGGTCCAACAACGAGTTTTCCAACAAGCCTTACAAGGAGCTCTAGGAACTCTGAATAATTGTTTGAACGGCGAGTTACATTTACGCACCATCGGTGCTAATATTGGCATACTTGGGGCCATGAAAGAAATAACCGATTAGTCCTTTTATACTATAGGTATTATTTTTCTCCTTTTTTGCTTCCTAGAAAGAATTAAGAGATACTATTAGCACTGAGATCTAAAATAGTGAGTCTTCATCTGTTTGTTCTCAAAGTGACAACATCTATTTTATCACACCACCACACAAAAGCTTCGTACGAATTGACATAGAGAACGTCTCAGGTCTTATCGCTACTTTTTTATATTTTCTTTTCTTTTCCATCACATAAACTAATTCTTTAATAGTCGCAATACTGATTGAGTTTCTTCTTGTATGGCTACACATTTACCTTAACAATTTCACTTTTTTATAGGCATCTTTTGGACATGTTGATACATGATTGCCCAATAATTGATACCAGAGAACGTCTCGGGTCTTATCGCTACATTTTGATAGATACCTTTCAATATAAGTGGCATGCTGATGCATACATAATTCATTAGATAAAATCTTAATTGGACTAAAAGAGAAAGCAATTATATATAATTGCACATATACCTAATTAGCTAATAAGTCCTCATGAGGAAATCTCGTGCTGTAAAATCATACAGATTTTATATTGGGATGTATCCAACTTGTTTATGTAATACACTGGAGGCAATCTCACAAACCTCAGTATGAGAAAAGTCTTAAGAAGAATCTCACGGCAAGATCAATGACTTTTATGCTCTTGGGTCTAAACCAACGGGTATCCATATGCCCACAAGAACCCACCTAATCTGGTTGAAGCCAGGTCACCGACTTTGGTTGCAAAGCTCTCCCAGCACCTGTTATCTCCATCAGCCAGATCTGAACTCAAGACCTTGTTATGGGAAACAAGGGCTGAACAACTTGAAGCAACTCTTGGTGAGGCTCCATCAGCAGAGGACCTCCATTCCATGCCAAAACCAAAACATAAGTATTTTGCCGCACTGACTCGGCTACATGGATTCTTTGTTGTGATCGAACTCAGAAGATTGCAGATATGCACATACTGTAGTAGCTACAAACCATTGAGAGCAGTGAACATATTTTCTTCTATAATAGTGCTGCAATAAAGTTATGAAGGTTCCACAACATTTGCGACAAGTTGAAATATCAGAGATACTTAAGGGGTGTTTGCATTGCCAGCTATGTCACGTCCTACACAGCTCAGAGGTCGGCGGGCACAACTTCTCAAACAAAACCCGCAGCCCAGACATTCCTCCCCTGGGAGAAGAAGACATGAACCAGAGTGTGCGGCGCCAATAACTTTAGGGCCAATAAAATGTTTATTGACTCAATAGAACCTTGAAATGAATGATTATGAGTTTAATACCTACGACGTGCACATCTGGTAGGGGTCTGCTTATTGTAATTAAAGAATAAAAAGGTAGTCCCCTTACAATTAAACATGTCTGGTTCAAGTTCTAAAATCTTGAACCGTAATCAAACCGATGGTTTCGGTTTAAATCCGGAATCGCTCGAACTAATAAATAATTTAAAAATTAAAAATTATAATATATATAAATAACAATCATCATGAGGATGTCAACTTCTATTGTGAGGTTGTGAGAGAAGAGAGAGGGGTTGGGAATCGAGAGGCCAAACCAGCTGAATGCAAGTGGGTCAGAAACCGGGAGGCCAAACCGGCAGAGACGCAAGTGGGGCAAGAACCAGGAGGCCAAACTGCCGGTTTTTATGCTAGACCGGTTTCAAACCAGCCATATCAAACTACGATTAACTACTTAGTTCACCGTATTGACTCACAAGTTGAAAGCATGAGTTTGACATTACAAACATATATGTGTGTGTATGGACAGAGAGAGAGAGAGAGAGAGAGAGAGACTACAATGATTCCAACCAACTGAAACCTAAAGCTCCCTTGGCAACACAACCAACTTGCAAGTCTTGTAAATGAAAAAGAAAGGCAAACATGGTGACCAAATATGTACCATCTTGAGGTACAATGTCAGGGACGAAAGAAGTCTTTTATTCTTTGAACTTATCATCTCACTCTCACTAAGAAGAAAATTAGCCAAGCTCGCCTTTTATAAAATCTTTAAATATTTCTCTTATATATATAAAATATAGAGAGAAAATCAGTCATCTCTCAATACGTTGTAAACCACCATCCATCTTAAATAATTCTCATGTTGCTCCTTTTTCCCTCTCCCATTCCAGCAACTTCATGGTCTCCCTTGTTTTGACTGACAAGGTGCAATCCTGTAAGCTCAAGAAGTTGGTTCCCAAATAGTTGTTGAATTGCACCAAGAGCTAGCACCGTTGCTGCTGATGTGGAGTTCAACTCCCATTGGATGCATGTGTATGTGTGTGCTAGGTTTCAGCCTCCCCTTGTAACCAAAAGAACAGTTATTGAATTCAAAATGATCAAGTTGCAAATTCACCACTGATAAAAGGGGCATATGATAAATAGAATTAAAAGTTATTATAAGTGAACTTTTGGAGATCAGTAAACAGAGCAACTTTTGTATATCAAAGCAACAAGGTGAATGTAGGTCATGAGTTCACGACCCAGGCGTGCATCTGGCTTCACCCACACCATCGTACCACAGAAAAATCAATGTCTTCCTTCATGGTTGACTGGCATTTTAATGGAAATACCATAACAAGGTAGAATATAATACAATTAGATTGTTGGCTTTTATTAAAGAGTAGAGGAAAAAGATCATATGATAATTCCACTGCACATAAGGGCACTGCCTTAATTTGTCGATTGTCATACTGAATCCAACTAATGACTAACCTGGCTATTTAGAAAAGGTTGGATGGACACACGCGCACGCGCACACAAGCAGGGAGAGAGAATGCTTCAGTGGAAAGAAATGTCACGGTAGCAATCTAATTAAATTAATGGTGCATTAAGCGTGTCCAACATTTTCCAGAAAAGCCGTGCCTTCTAAAAGTGGAGAAACAAATGCTTTTACGAGTGACTTGGCATTGTAGTCGGCTAACCAATAAGGATATGTTATTGCAAGATAATGATGCATATCTTATCTTCGAGCCTCTTTCTGTTAGAACTTGGACTCAGCTAACAACGACATATACCAACAAACTTCATATCACATAAACGTGAATCCAGTCTAAAAGAACCAACAAGAGCATGACGTTCCGAAGGCAGATAAGGTACGATTTCAGTTTCATATTTCTTGTCGTTCAGAAAAGTGATCGGTCTCTTTTTTTCTTGTGTGTGTGCGCAGAGAGAGAGAGAGAGGGAGTCCAAATAACCTTCTTCTTTGTCTCGTGATAAGAAGATACAGACTGGATATTCTACTGCAATTGTCTTTCAGTTTCACTAGAGTAAGCCAACTAAGTAAAATGAGTGCTTGATGAAAAAGCAAAAGCAAAAGAAGCAGCAACAAATAACTCATTATTTGATATCGTATATACTAACAAAACACTGACGTCTTGAAACTAACAGAACCAAAAAGTAGCAGTAATACGAATATGCTTATTTAAGTGCTAATAACCTAAAGATGATGGCATATTTACAAATGCAGCAAGACGGGCTCATGTGAGGCTGTGAAAGAAATTAGATGGTGAATACTTGAATGTAGGCAAAGGAATGATTCAAAAGTGCTGGAAAGAAACCACAAAGCATGATCCTACTCTTGGAGTCAACTGTAAGTATGATACAGGATCAAGCACAATCGTGACTAAGACTCTGTATGGCCAACCCCACATAGTGCGAGAGAAGGATTGGTTTTGGTGTGGGGAAAGTACATAAAAATATTAGTAAATGATTGAAAGCCTAACACAAAGGTTAGGGTGGCAAGGCAAGGGAGTTATTTTTGTGCAACCCAACCTTTAAAGGACCTTATTTCCACGAGAGTAAAACGAAACCATTAGAGGCAAAATATAACACTATTGTAGCTTTACATGTAACGATGTGCAACTAGTCTAATTTAACAATTAGTTAATGAACAACGCTGCACCAATGGAGACATCAATCTTAATAACCTATGGCAGGAAGCAGACATCACTCAATGATATTCTTAGTCACAGGGAGGGCAATAACATTATCTAGAATCGTATATGACATTAACAAAAGCAATATAAATCCATCAAATTTGGCTCTACGTCGGGTCACCAAGATTCACCAAGCACATCAATTTCGAACTATATGAGGTCTTGCGCTTCAAAAGCAAAATGCTGCCAGCCCTAAAATAAAAAAATAGAGCAGCTTGCCTCTTCTTCAAACCCATATTCGGTTACATGAGGTTCTCCATCTCAGATCTTTTACGTATGCAAAAGCCTGCCTGAACTATAGGGACAAAGCTTGATTGTTGTTTTTTAGATCCATCTAGCAAAGATCCCATGGTTAACTGCAACCAGGCCAGTCTTTCCCTTCAATAACTTGGCTTTTCATATTTCCATGAACATAAACTCTAGGTTCCATCAACTGCCCACAAGAATAGAGTCATAAGAATCCAAAGTGAAAAATGACCATGAGTTTGGAGACTAGCATGATTTTATTGGAAAATATTGCTGAATCATAAACTCCAGCAAGATATATTGGTGATTTTGGCATTGCACCAGTTACATCAAGCGTGTTAAGTCTTTTTTATTCTTGATAGTATCCACTGGATATCACAATTTGACATAACAGAATGCCACAGCAACCTTGGTCTTACCAGCTCAATTTGTGGGAATGAGGACTGGAGACGCAACCTCGAGAATCCATTCACAGCAAATAAACACTTGAACCCAGTAATGCTAGAATGCTCACTGTGTTATAAGGAAGGTTAGATAGATGAAGAAAAAAGATGCTTCTCAGCACATTCCATCTGAACCAACTATTCATCCCTTAGGAAGTTTCTCATTGACAAAAAAGAAAAAAATGCTCAAAATTTCGTCATGGTACAGCTCAACTTACTTTAGAAGATAGGTGAAGTTTCTATTACGAAAATCCTCTACCTTAATGCCCTCTTCTTTTGAATAACTGCATTAAACAAAAATTCGAACAAGTAGGCCAAACTACATAACAACATTACAGAAAAAAGAGAACTCCACATTAGCAGCCAAAAAGACATTATCATACAGAACTATTTGATACCTATATCCGTGAGGATTAACAGAAAGACTCAACGATAAAACTGGTGGTGCCACAGTGTAGCAATGGTTAGATAACACTGACACCAATCTAGACATCGGTGTAGATACACCACTTCTAAAAGCAGGGATGCTCAGGTTTTGAACACTTGTAACTAAGCTAAGACCTGGCACATCCATGCGGCTCTTCCTGCTATACTTCACCACTTATGCTTTTCATGCAAGAAAAGAAAGCAACATACATATTTGAAAGATATAACTCCACACACCTCACTGCAGGCAATATTATGACAGAATTACTTCCTTTGCTTATTATCATAATAAAATATGTAACATACACATGCATATATAAACAGACGAGCATCTGTGTTCAAGTGTCTAGCTTTTCAAGACTGACGGTTTCCAAGACTTAGTACATATTTGCCACTCCATAGTCCGTACCTAACATTTCCTCTTCAAGATCATCAAAAGTGCAACAGCTTAATCATATGGGAGAGGCATGGCGAAAAAGGAATAAAGTGTTGAGAAGAAAAACAGGAGAAAATAAGAACCAATGAAAAAAATTGCCGCCAAAAGTCATGATGCAAGGTAGAGCGAGACTGGTGATGGCCCTAACCTTGTCCTTCTGAACAACTATTTTGGTGATTGGAATTTGTGCTTCTTTAGCGGTAACACAACCACATTACAATAAAATGGTCCTCAACCAGAAGGAAAACAGAAAACATTGTTAAGAATATATGTATCTATTGTTTTTAGTGTTACTTTTGTAATTTCTGATATTTGGGTATTATTGTAATTGCCCGTAATATTAAGGGTATTTTGGTCATTTTCTGTTTCACAGCCTATTATATAAGGGCTAGACATTTTGTATTAGGGTTAAGAGTATCATTAGCATAAAGAGAAGGGGAGGCAGCCTCTATTAGAGGGCTTGGCCCCTCTTTCAAATCTTCATTTTTACTCGCTTATTTATATTTTTCATATTTTCTCTTCTGTTGCACTATCTAAGAATTTCAACATGGTATCAAAGCCTTCGATCGATAGGAGCAGCAACTGCGAGTAAGTTTTGTAGGAGAAGAAGAAAGTGGTACCCTTTGATTTAAAAGAATTAGTGGGTACTACAGTTGTTTGGTTCTGCCCAGTCCTGTTCCCATGGGGAAAAGCAGATTGCTGCTTAACATCTGCACCAACTGTTTCACTTCTAGAAACATGCACCTGATCTTTGCTCCCAAGATGTTACTCAATGGTCATATCATATGTTATCTCTCCTACAAGTTCTTCCATTTCCTCATGAACTGCACCGTTTTCATGAGCGTGAGCATGGTTATTTGTTTCATTTTGGTCAACAGAACTTGACTCACTTAAAGCTACTAATGGAACAGCTCTACTTGAAATCTCCTTTCTCAGACATGGACGAAGTAGTAGTAACTTCTTATAGACAGATTTGACCTCAGGTTTTGTGCACGTAAAATGCAAATGTTGTTTAACAATCATAATAGAGGCTTTACGATTGATTTCATGTTTTAACATGGAAGTCACAGTCCAACACAAGGACATTTGGAAGGCTTGCAGAATACTTTATGGCTCCTTGGGGACCTAATGATTCTTCATCACATATTTTAGAGAGATTACAACAAATGTCCATGATTTCTTTTGGAAATTGCAAAGTCCCACAAAGCTTTAAAAGTTGTGGCTTCTAGCAGTCATGAAGACTTTGTTGCACAACTCCTTCTGGGTTGATTTTTTAGGAATCAGAATGCATCAACGGATGGGAGGTCGTCTGATCTTGGTTTTGTAAGTCCATCTTGATTGATTGAGCAGAACAAACAGGTAGATGCAGCCACGAAGTCCATGGAGCCAGATATCCATGCAGAGAAACAGGTAGATACCCAATTGTGATACTGCTATGAATCAAGTGGATAATGTCTTGAGCGGGACCTTGGGTGTAGAGACGCTTTCTAATGTTCAAGAGCATGCGTTAGCAGATGATCCTTTACTGCAACAAACTAGTTCTTCTCAAATTGGTGATAGACAATGCCCTTTCCACTCAGACAATGTTAAAACTTCACTAAAGAATTGGGCATGTTTCTTATCACCCTTAGTGACTGTAAAAGGAGGATTGGGCCCGATATGATCTTTCGATATTCCAATTGTGATTCTTTTGTTGCTGTTGTTTTAAGGACTCTGTGAAATAGGCTACATATCTCTGCTTTAGCAAAAAAGGATTCACGTACACTAGTTTGATCAAAGGGTCGTGTAAGGCAATCAAACTAGATGATTCACGTTTGACAATAGAAAAGATGATTGAGAGGTTATGTCTTCGATCATGTCATTTTTATGCCAGTAATTAATTGAGCAAGGAAGGAAAGCATGGGACTAGTGTGAAGGTTTTCTAGAAGAAGACGAAAAAGGAAAGTGTTGGCTGCCAAAAATGACGATGGTGGATGGCCCATCATTTCCAGATTTTTCAAAAGAGGGTTACAAGAAATTTTGGAAAAAAGATTTGTTTTAAAAAAAAAAAGAAATTTTGAATTTTGAATATCAAATGTTAGAGTTGGAAAAGTAAGTTACAAATTACTTTCCTGATTTTGTGGGAAAGAAAACCAGAAAGGTAGTTATGAAAAGTTATTTTCCTAAATTTGTGAGAAAGCAAACCAAAAAAGTAATCATGGAAAATTACTTTTTGTGGGGAAGGAAACCAGAAAATTAGTTATGGAAGATAACTTTTCCGATCTTATGGAAAATATAACCAAAAAAGAAGGATTATCTCCATGATTTTAGGAAAGAAAAGTGTTAATTGCTGCCCATCATCTGCATAAAGAAAGTTGTTATAGAAAAAGGATAAAAAAATATAGTCCATTCCAGATTTTGTGGGTTGTGCATGAAAAGGAAGGGCCTTGATGATGATACGAAAAGGATTTGATGGCTCATCTCCTGAGTTTGATTCTGCTATGCTTGACATCTGTAGCTTTTTGACAAAAGCTTTAAGTGATTTCTTGCAAAGATATAGTTTATGTGCAAGTACTATGGATGAAAGTGAATATGAGTTTGTTGAATGCTTGTGTGAGAGTATGGCCAATTTTGGTTCTTTGCTCTCGCTGTTTCTTGAACAGGTTGTTAGAAGTGAGGGGTTTTCCTTATGGAAAGAACTGTTGCCTTTGTTGAACTCCATATGTGACAAAGGCCCTATCGAGACAGAGTTGATTGCCATGTTTTTTTAGATGGCTTCCAGAAGATGTTACTATTCATAATGAAGACTTAGAGGGTTCTTAACAAGCAGATTTGGGTACTAATGTTTATCAGCAAACTGCATTCTATTTTTTCTTCATAAAATATTTTGGAGGATTTAGAACGGCGTAGGTTGCTAGTGTGTGGGCTTACTTAATCTCTACCAGAAATATTTTGTTTACTATATAATCTGCTAGAAAAGCACTTTAATGCAACTGTGACTGAAGCTAGAAGAGATCAATTAAATACTGCGAAGCAGCATGCAACTACAGTACTTGCTTGTTAATGCATATGCAGAATGGTGCTGCATATGCAGAATGGTGCATAGTACCTGTGTAATAACTTTCCTTTTCTTGGTAGTATTGCACATATCTGCAATAGAAGATTCCAATAGAAGACATGAGTTAAAAGGATGGGCAATCTTTATACATGAGTGAAGGACGATTGAACAACATATGTGGTGTTGCTGCTACTATTGGAGGAGCATGGTGTTGTTGAACTGATGGTGGCACGTGGCTTTGCCACAATAATTAAACATCACAATTGAATTAAGGAGATGGAAGAAGAGGTGACCAACTTTGGAACCCAATCTGCTGTCCAAAGTTTCGCCGCTCGATGGAGGAGCATAACAAATGTTTGTTGATATTGAACCTCACTTTTTTGGAGAGAAAGAGAGTGTTTGCAACTGGTAGAGGCTGATGCACAACTGAATTCTAGTGATAATGATATTTTTTGAAAAAGTTTGAAGAGGCAAACAAGTGATGGGCAACCATGAAGGATTCAATCTCAAATGGATTTGACATGCAATACGTTTCAAAAGGATGATGACGATTGCAGTCATGAGGACTGCATAAATATTTTAGTTGTAGCCAGTGAGGTTGCAAGAATTTGCAGCTATGATAGCTACTGGAAAAATAGTCATTAAGGCTGATAAAAGTTTGTTGTAGTCATGAAGCTGCTGAAAAAATTATTGCAGCCATGAAGGCTAAATTGAACAATTATTGTGGCAAAGGAGCTGCTAAAAATTATCGCAGACATGAAGCTGTTAAAGATGAACAACCATGAAGGCTGAGTTGAAGAATATTGCAGTCATGAAGGTTGCTGGAAAAGTGTTGCAGCCAAGAAGGTTGCTGGAAAATGGACAGCTAAGAGGGCTGAAAATTAAGAAAAGATGCAAAAAATATGAAGTATTACGTGGTGAATGTTTTCTTGTCAAACAACAAAAATGCAAATAGAAGAAAAAGATAGAGTGCAGAAAATCAGTTTTTTTGTCACCACAATATGTTGAAAATCAAATTAGAGAAGAGGCAGATGCATTGTTTCTTAAAGAATGAGACAGTATCACCAAGAAGCATGAAGATTAAGACCTTGAATTGTAGAAGTGAACAACTAGGAGAGCTAAAAAAAGTGGTTGTAGTCACTATATGAATGGGAGTAGACCGACTACTATGAGCATAAGTGTGTATTATGCTATTTGAATGGTAGAGAGGACACCCAACCAACACACCGACAACCGTCATCATGTAGGGGTGCAGAAAAAGCCGTTTGAAGTGTGTATGGTGGAGATAGTACCTCCTACCATAAAAATCAACTTTCTTAAGAGAAGGAAAATTGAAGTGTAGCTGCTTAATCACTTCATTGAGAAGAAAGGAGAAGAGGGAGCAGTCAACACCCATAGAAGGGTTGTGTGATACCCATGTATTCTTGATTGTTCAAGTTGATTTAAAGAAGCCTCATAGAGATCATTGGTGCACGTGTGGTGAAGAAAGAACTAATTTTTCGGCAAGTTTGGAGTTCGAAGTATCTCACTCTCAACTTAGAGGAGTGTTGAAGAATATATGTATCTATTGTTTTTAGTGTTAGTTTTGTAATTTTTGATATTCGGGTATTATTGTAATTGCCCATAGTACTAAAGACATTTTGGTCATTTTCTATTTTACAATCCATTATATAAAGGTTGGACGTTTTGTATTAGGGTTAAGAGTATGATTAATAGAAAGAGAAAAAGAGAGGGGGGCGGCATCCATTGGAGGGCATGCCCCCTCCTTCAAATCTCCATTTTTACTCTTCAATGTTTATTTTTCTTTTTTATATTTGCTCTTCTATTGTACTATCGAAGAATTTCAACAAAACATAACTTAAAAAATTGTATAGATAGAAAAGGGCCAAAGAAAGAAAACATAATGAGCACCACGAAATGCCCATATCTTGGAGACTACACCAGGAGCCTTCCAAATTCTTTTAAGTACCATTCTCAAAATAAGCAAGAACATTGAACAGCAAGAGAAAATGAAGAAAAGAAAAGACGTTGGACTCCTAATACATTCAAGGTACATAACAAATGATAATTCTGATAGTTTTTCACATTATCATAAACAAAATTATACAAAGTACAACAATAATTACAGAAAGAATGCCAAAGCGAGGTTTCCAAAGGCACAGAAGGTAATGTCAAACAAGTTATAAAAAAGAGAGCTTGAGATATAACGAGGAGCAAAATTTTCGGTTTA
Source organism: Brasenia schreberi (assembly GCA_036023115.1). Lineage (NCBI taxonomy): Eukaryota > Viridiplantae > Streptophyta > Magnoliopsida > Nymphaeales > Cabombaceae > Brasenia > Brasenia schreberi. Next base: position 11,197,749 of record JAYKKT010000074.1, on the reverse strand, counting down.
AAAATTTCTAAACTTAAAGGCATTCTTTTGGCATAACAGGTAATAGGTAAATAATAAATGTGAATAATATTTTCCAATGACATCATTAGTCTCCAATCCTTTCACGTTTGCAGAATCAAATGTTACTGCAAATTGATATCATTATACTGATAAGGAACCAGTACACATCAGTAACAAAGCTTGAATGGATTTTCTAGAAGGAACTTTGACTAAAATTTAGTCAATCAAATTTAACAATAACTCTGCCGAAGCTTCGTTATCATTTATATATTTTCTTTTTTCATCATTTTTGTCTACAAGTTAAAATTTTCAATTTGTAGGTTAGTAACAAAGCTCAATGGCCATATTGTTTGTATATGATTTCAGGCAACGAAATCCTGTCACTGCACCTCAACAGTATTTGGTACGAAACCACTGATCGGTGAAGTTATCCTTTTTTCTAATTGCCTCCACCAATTCAAAAGTTCGAAGATAGATCTGGCATTTTCCTTGTTCCTTCCAATCTGCTTAATTGAGTATTCTAACTAGCACTTCAAGCTAAGGAAAACTTCAAAGTCAACCCATTTGCACCATGACCTAAAAAAACATTCTGGAATGTTTGAACCTTTCAATAAACTCTACAACTTCACATGGTTCAGTAGAAGCACAACCCTATTTAAGTAAGACATGGACTGTTTGCCTACCAAGGTGGCTAAAACAACTGAAGAGATTAGATCAAAACGTGCTGACTGCATCAACCTTTAAAGACTAACTATAGTAGTGATGCCAACAAGCAACCACCATTGTTGCAAGCCAAAACCCAACATCCATAAAAGTATATCAGAAAGACCATCTTATTTCCTGCAACAGTCACATAATGTATATGATCCAGGGGATTATCTATTCTCCTGAGTAGCAGTTGAAAGAACTTCATGAGAAAAGAAATGATAGACTGTACAAGTAAGCTACTGCAGGTTCCGCAATCCCAACATGAATTAATGCAAGAATAAATGTCCAAAAGGAGGAATTAGAAACCAAGTGCAACATAGATGTTATGGTCTTGAAGAAAAACTGCAAATGTTAAAAGCATGCAATCAAGTACTTTGATGAACATTAAGAAATAGTAAGACAGCAAACACCACAAGGAAGTTAGGTGCACAAAAGTTCTCCAAGTTCCAATTTTTATCTATAAACATTTTGTCAACAAAGATTTTGATGAAAGTGCTTGAATAGTTCCAAGGGAAGGAAAAACTTAGATGGTAACTGATGCTAGGAACCTATATCAGTAGCCTCAAGGGTAGTTTAAAATTAAGGAGCTCACACTTGAAATGAACTTTCCACAAAAAAGAGAAAACAACCGGAAAGTAAAGGGATATACCTCCATGGCATTTTGTTCTCACAAAAGCGGGAAATTCCATTCATTGCTGCAAATGTGTCAACATGAACAAAGTGGTCCACCATGCCTGTAGAGTCATCATGCTCTGCAACAGACACAAACATAATCTGCTGAATCACATCTTAAGGTAAAAAAGGCAAAGGAAACAGTTGTATGAACCCAAATAAAGGAGAATAAACCCATTTAAGTAGGAATATGATCATGTAATGCAGGCTTGCATGACAGGGTTTTATGATGTTCTCATCGCCAAAAGAGAATATATACCAAACCATGGAGTGATTGCTTACTCAGGGACGAGCTAAAGCTACCTTTGTTCTCCTTTCTGTCTACAAGACTTCCCCGACAAGAGCCTCAAGGCTCAAAGCACTCCACTAAAAACTATAAGCAAGATGGCAAGAAAGAACTCGCACAGCAAGAGAAAGTGAAGTAGTGCATTGATCATTATCAACACACTCAAAAAGCAAGCGAGCAAACCCCTCACAGAGCAAGAGAAGCTAGCATTGTGCTTGTTGCTAGTGACATGGGCTTTGCTTGTAGTGGTTGCAGAAAAGAACCTCACCCTGCTCCATGTCCAAAAGCTAACCCTATTTGAGACAGCCTACCCTAAAGGGTTTCACATGACGTATATATGATATTTTAGGAAACTGAGAAATTCTCAAACTTGGTTTTGTGAAACTTCAGGAAGGAAAGAGCCACTTGTGACCTTGTAAGGCATCAAATGACTCTCAGAGGTGAATAAAGAACTAAGAACTGGGGAGGAAACACTTTCTGTCACAAATAGGTAACAGAATTCCATCCCCTCCATGAAGATGGGTTTCCCCCAAAACTTTCGGGGACTCTTAAGAAAGAGAGAATGATGACAGCAAACTAGAATTAAAACTCCATCATATTTCACCACTTATACAAAATCAAACAATATATATTTGAGCATATTAGATGTATTCAGCAGAAAACCTTAGCAGCAATATATTAATCACAGCAAACCAGTTAAGAAAACATGTGAGAATAGAGTGACAGGACAATCCTCCTAGGAGCTGAGTCACCTCAGCATGTGAAGATACAGTCACAAGAAGAAAGATATATTTGAGTGCAACATCACTACTTGTCTTAAAAAAGAAAAAGTAGATATGGAGGACCATTGCTAAACAACCTCCCTACCTTCCTCTCCGTGAGTGCGGAGGCAGCATGTATGTGTATTTGCCAGCAAGCATGCCCGCATACATCGATGAGCATAAGTATCTTTCCACAGACCTCTGAAATTGTGCATTGAATCAACTTGGCTGGTTTTAATGGTGTGTAGTCCCAACTTAAGTAGTCTAGTCCATGTGCACCAAGGAGAAATCATACATGTATCTTCTTCACTATATGAAGTCCACTTTTCTTTTGGAAACAACTTAAATGCATGCCATGCTAAAAGAAAAGAGAAAAAAGACTTGTCTGATCAGATTTTTAAAACATGCTTTTCTTTCATTACATAAATAGCAGATCTGTAAGCATGTCCCACTAACACGTAATATTCTTAGTTGAAAAGCAGCAGGAAATGATGCTTACCTAATTGGTGTAAGGCCTTCAGGGCATCACCCGCCGGATAGTTTGAATATGAAGCCAGACATGATATAATGGAAATACCTAGACTGTTCATTTGTGAAATATAAATATAAACTAGAAGAGTAAAAGCAATTACAAAATCATGTTTTTCAATGAGAAATATCCAACCTGACCAGAAGAGATCCAACTAATATTAGGTAAAGCCATTTCCACATGTTCTTCCTTCTATTGATGTAGCTGCAGAAATCAAATACTAAAACCGCTTTACAAAATTAAAACTTATTCTCTCCAATATTAAGCCATGTAATGAAGTTAAAGCCATGTTTATACTGTGGATGGAACAATATTAAGTGTTGATAAAATTGAGAACTTGCAAAACAAAAATTTTGAAGTTTACAAAATTAGCTTTGTTCCAAAATTAAATTTAAACTTAATTTTTTATCTCAAATTTTGGTTAAAAATTGTGTTATAACTTTTTCATCCATAGGATGTATTGTATAGGATTGATTCTTCAAGAAGGCGATTGGTCGTTACCATAGGGAGGGTGGACTTTATATTATAGATTACTTACATAGCATAAAATATATTAATGTTTTGTCTAATGATGCTTTTCTATGACATAAACGATTAGGACATCTAAACATTCAAAAATTGTATCAATCTCCTCTTGGAATAAATACTATTGAAAACTTTTCTTACATACTTGGCAAAATGCAACATCTACCCTTCTCAAACAAAACTCACATACTACAAAACCGTTTGAAATCTTCCATTTTGATGTATGAAGACCAACACCTGTTTTAAAACGAGGGATTTCCTATTATGTAATTTTCATAGATGATTTCACTACATATAAATGGGTATATCTTTTAAAAGTCAAATCTTATATTTTTCAAAATTTTGTCATATTCCATAATCTTGTGAAAAATCAATTTGATTTGGAAATCAAGATTTTTAAATCTGAATCGGGAGGAGAGTTTATGTCCAAAGAGTTTAAAAATCATCTTGACAAATTCAGAATTATGCATCAAACATTTTGTACTAAAACTCTTCAACAAAATGACATTTTGCAATGTAAACATTGGCATATTTTGAAAACCACAAGAACCTTGTTATTATCTAGTGGTGTTCCCAAAATTTTTTGGGTTGAAGTCATTATGGCTTCTGTTTACTTAATTAATCAAATGTCATCTTTAGTTTTACAAAACATGTCTCTTATAGAAAAGCTTTTAAACTCTCTCTCAATTATTCTAAACTACGTATTTTTGGATGTAAATGTTTTGTTTATACTAACAAAGATGATAAATTATCTTCTCATGTTATAGAATGTGTTTTTTAGGGTATGAGATAAATAAGAAGGGATATAGATATTATGATTGTAAAAATGACAAGCTCTATGTATCGAAAGATGTCAAATTCTTTGAAAATGAATATGTTTTTAAGGGTATAAATGATGCTCGTTCTATTAATGATTCTTCGTATTCCTTTTTAAATGATATCATACGAGAAGACGTGATACATGTTGAAAATGAGCTCGATGAAAGATCTTAGACAACTCACTTATTTCTTGGGCATTGAGGTAATGCGATATGCTAGAGGTTTCTTTTTATCTCAAACTAAATTTTTTAATGACATTATTCTTAGATCAAGTCTTACTGATGATAAAATTGTTTAAACACCTCAGGTAATCAACCAAAAGATGTATTGATAGAGAGTCATTAAGTGATCATACTTCTTACAGACAGATGGCTGAGAAACTTACTTATCTCACCATAATACGTCAAGATATTTCTCATGATATACCTATTGTACGTCAGTTTCAACATTCTCTTACTCAGTGTTATCTGTATCGCACCGTATCGTACGATACGGTAACCTGTATCATAAAATACAGGTTATCGTGCCGTATCGTACGCCCAAAAAAAATTCAATTTTTTTTTCTCAGGTTTCTGGCCTCTCTTCACTTCCCTCCAAGGCATCCTACGATATGCTTGTAATTTGGGTTTATAATTTCACTTATTGAATAAGAATAATTTATGAACAAATAAAAATTGTGACAAAATCATTTCCCTTTCTGTTGCCAACTTTTAGGTATACTTCTGCTACCAGTTTCTAATTTCATGAGATCGCAAACAATTAAAAACATTTGGTTGTCTCGGTTCATTGAGTAGGCATTTCACAACTTCACTATTTTAGGGTTCACCTTACATGACTTCCATTCAGTTGAACATGATCAATGTGTGTGAGGCTTAACTCAGTCTGTGAAGTGTGAAATGGAGCTCAAGCATTAGTTAAAAAGCTAGTCTCCAGTAAGAGAAAAAAGGGATATCATCAAGTAACAATATCACATCACTGAGGTGTCATAGACTCAATAATCAAAGAAATGGAGCTCATTGTTTTGCTCACATATAAAAATTAGCAAATATGATAACTACATGTACAAAGATAGTAGTTTATTAATTTTGATATATTAGATGAGTGGATTATGAAAGATAACGAAGAAAATGAACTCCTAACCGAAGAAGACATTGCATGGATTAATTTGAAGTGCAACAACATCATGAAGGAGATGAAGATTTTCATTTTAAAGCAGGAGGTGATGAGAAACTTTTAATCTTTATCAAGGAGAAGATGAAGATTATTTAGTTAGTGATCCTGATACAAATTTACAATATGTGAAATGTAAATGTATTTCATTTTTTGCTTCAAAATATGTAATTTTGAATGCAATTGTTCAATGTTGAATGTTCAATCTGTGCTAAACTTTGCATTATATGAATTTAAAGCAATTACCAGATTTTTCTTGATTTTTTTTTGAATTTTTACTATTTTTTATTGATTTTTTAAATAATTTTTGTAATTTTAATATTAAAGTACGATATGGGCGATATAATACAATACGATACGCGTCAGACAACACTGCTCTTATCTTTATGCATATAAGTGTTGTCATGAGAATTGTTCGATATATTCGACAAACTGCGACTAAAGGAGTATTTCTATCATCTTTATTTTTATTTCAATTAAATGCATATACTGATGTTGATTGGGGTGGTGATGTAAATGACAGGTTATTGCATTTTTCTTGGTAACTCCTTTATATCTTGGAAATGCAAAAACCATCAAAAGGTATCCATTTCTTCTACTGAAAAAGAGTATTGTGGAATGACCAACACAACCATTGAATTAACTTGGCTCAACAGCTACTACAGGACTTGGGCGTGATATTGGAAACCACTCCAATTATGTACTGCATAAGAGTGCTATATATATAGCTAACAACCACACATTTTATGAGCGAACCAAACATATAGAGATGGACTGTCATTATGTTCGTAAATAGCATGTACATGGCAATTTGACATTACAGTTTGTTAGATATGAGTATCAGCTTGTAAATGTCTTCACCAAGTCACTACCCGCTCCACGACTTCAGTTTTAGTTAGCAAACTTTGTCATGGTGCCATTAGTTTGAGGGGGCTGTGAAAATAAATATATTTTCTATTTTTATAAATGAAAATTTTATTTTATTATAATTATGTAATTTAGAATCAGGAACATTCTCGCCCTAGAACAAGGGCCAAGGCCATTCGCATTCGGCCCTGGTATGTGTGGACCAGCCCCAAAGGGGGCTGGCCACAATGGATAGTCCTACTAGCTGTTGGGGGCTGGCCGGACCAGCCCCCTCTTACTCTCCTCTCTCTAACTCGCCTTATTCTTTCTTCTATAAATACAACACTTGTGTACATATTGAATTAAGCCTTTTGTGTCTAAATGATATTAATTTCCGTTTTGTTGTGTCTTTGTTGCATATGCTTTATAGCCTTTTCTAAGGCTTTGTGATTGACATTTTCAAGTGATATTATGCTACATTCAAGCATCGACTTCATTACACTTTTTGTAATATCGTATACTTTTGTTCTTTGTTTCATTTTTGGCTTTATGTATATGTATTTACACACGCATATATATATGCACTATGATAAAAATTGGAGCTTAGAACAATTTTTGGAAAAATTACTGCACATGTGCTCAAAATGTTCAAAGACATAAATTAACTAACACATTTTTGCGGATGGGAATAATGAATTTTATAAGCAAAAAGAAACGGCCATGATTTCTAAATCCTTACAAACTCTATCTAGCCAAAATAAATTGAAGTAGAAATAGTTGATTTGAAAGATCTTCAGGACAGGAGTCACATCCAGTTGAATAGACTACTCAAATTTTTTCTCATGTGGAATTGGATTTTATAAGGAAAAGAAAGAAGACCACTGATTTTAAATCCTCACAAAATCAAATCTATCTACCCAAAGTATAGATAGTTGAGTTGAAGGACTTTTGGCACAAGAATTACTTCTGGAAGTTAGTTTTCACCAAAAAATACACTCGAAGCTACGGTTAATCAATAAAGTGCATTGCCAGTTATGAGCACAAAATCATTTTCCATCATATGTGATATGCCGGTAAATATCTCTATTCCCCAGATGTTTTAAAAGTTAACACAACCATGTACAAATTTGAATTTCAGCTCAGTGCAACTTGACTCTACAACCCATGCCTGTTGGGCCTTTTGTTGATAGAACTAGAAGTATTTTGAGTTATCCAAAGCACCCAGATAGCATATGTCTCAAAAGGAAAAGCTTCTTACCAATATAAACTCAAGAACTTCAATGTGAATAAAATATCACAGCTACATGCCAGAGTACATGATACGTACAAGCTCCACGTCTCTTTACAACTAGAATGGAGAATATGTCTACATTAACAAAAGTAAAAAAACAATACTTAAGGAGGTGTAACTCCTAACATACATCCTGCTGGCTGCAACAGCTGCAGAGAGGTTGAACATAGGAACTGATGCAATAATGAATCGAAGCTCCTGCCACATAAAAATTAGAGATGGGTTGATGAAGCACATGCATAAGATAATAGTTTACAACCAACTTGTTCATAAAAACATTTTAGATCTGAGCAAAGAAAACCTTGTGTGGAAGCTTTGAGTAAAGCAGGACAAATGAGAAGACCGGGAGGCCATATCTTAACAACCTTTGGTCAATCAGCATCCCTACCTGAAGGAAACCACAAGAATAGATAGTTTTATGCACATAAGTAAGCAATAAGATAATATAATTTCAACTTTTTCCTTATATAAAAGGGTATTACTATTCGCATACTCCTTTCACTATCCACACATCCCTTTTTTCAAAAATATCAAAATTACCCCTCATCACTTTCTCTCTCCTCACACCCAATCTTAGCATTTTCGTCTCCTCTCCCACTCAATTCCAGCAAGGGTCTCTCACCAGATATCTTTACCTTGGCAACCGACGTTTCATTTATTTTTAGTGTTGTTGCCTTCTTCACATCTCCACAACGCATATCCTTACGAATCCCGTCGAAGAAAAAAGGGAAAAAAATAATGAAGAATGAAGAAAAAAATGAAATCAATAACAATAAAAAACAATAACAACAATAAGAATCAGAAAATAAAATGAAAATAAAAAATATGAAAATAACAACAAAATCGAAAACAACATCAAGTTCCCAAGTCAAGACGTGACACATGCGCGTCTCCCCATTAGAGAGACGTGCACATGCCGCATCTCGAGTCAGGAACTTGACGTCGTTTTTTCATTTTGATGTCGGCCAAAAATAAAATTAATACATCAAATAAACGACAAAAACTACAACAAATCAATTAAATACCCACCACATGACCGAAGCCCTCTTCGAACCGGCCTCCTTCTTTCTTTTTCCTCTTATTCTTCTTCTTCTTCCTTCTTTTTTCTTCTTCTTCTTCAAAGCACTATGAGCGAGTAGATGGTTCACTATCATGCATGGGATCAAGCTTCAAGTCGTGGGTCACACGAGAAATAGTGTGGGACGGTCGACGACTCGACGGTAGGGGGACAACTCAAAGAGAGAGATTTTCATATGACAAGGGCATTGAGATAATTTTGGGATTTTAGCAGGGGCAAAATCAAAATCACGATAAAAAAGGGGTGTGTGGATAGTAAAAAGGGTGTGTGATTATGATATAAAATCAAAGTGTTTGCATATAAAGAACCTTCTTGCGCACAAAGGTCAAGTATTTACTAGATGTTTACTCTAAAGGATGATAGAAAAATCACACAGCTCACAATGGACACAGAAAGGCTTTGGGTGGTAACACCATCATTCAAGTTTAAGATATATGAGAAGTAGAAATGAGCCAAGGAATAGTGAAAAAAAGGAGATTATATGTTGAAAGGAGTTGGAAAATTATCAACAGCAGAACCTTACCAAGCATAGAGGATATGCAGCAAGCAGGGATCGTGGCAGAGCTGAAGTGAAGTACCAGTGGAATGCATGAGTCTGGATGACAGTCCATGTCAAAGAGGAACAAAGCTTCAATTGGCCACAAGGAAGTTGCCTTGTGCCAATTGAGTAGCAGTAGCAGTATAACATGTATGAAAAACAAGAACAGTTACAAGCTCTAACACCAAAGTTTTTTAACATATATACTGCTGAAACTCCTATTAAAATTGGAACATCTCAAGAAAGAAGACTTAGGTGAAAGATACAATATAACCCCCTACTATGTTTACAATGGGAAAATCACATATCTATAAAGGAGTAGATGGTGCGTGTGTGTGTGAGAGAGAGAGAGAGAACCAACTCAATTAGCCAGTGGATAGATACAACAAAAGTTGCCATAGAATTAGCATAATACAAAGTGAATATATTCTAAGCCTAAGAACCTAAGCTAGAAATTCAACAAAGTTTTTCTCCACATGTTGCATTCTTTCCTGAAATTGTTTTTCTCCACATGTTGCATTCTTTCATGAAATTGCTCTTGTTTTTCATGTGGATGGCACTTGTTTGGTCACACTACATCATTAGAGTCCTTTGCAAAGCAATGACCATGTTTTCTAGGAGCCCTCTAGTCCAATTTCTCTATACTACCGAGGAAACCATCACAAAGTAACTAATTTTGGATAACAAGAATGGCATCTACTAATTCTTGAACTTCCATTAAATCAATGAACTTCTTAAAAAAATAATCTGGTAGTGGAATGACGATCATTGACATTTGAGCCTGGCTAGCACCAGCATATGTAGTCAAGATTAAATAAGATAACCATGGGGATCAACTCTGTCTTATGTATCTCATAGTCCTCCCAATAATACTTGCGAGTTGTAGCTGGAGAATCTTCAAACTGATAATCATGTGATCACAATACCTAGTTGGGAGATGGCAAGATATGTCAGAGCTTCAATCATTTGGCAGTATGATGTAAGATCACTGGCATGCTCCATCATCCATATTAACTTTTATTAAAAATGTAATACTCATAATATAGTGATGTAGTAAAATGAAATATGTAATTTTATTTTCCTTTTCCTTTTTTATTTTCAAGTAAACTCCGCCCATGTAAGGGATCACCCTTGCATTGCCGGTCCCAAGCCCGGATAAAGGAGGAGGGTTGTGTTAGGCTTCCGACAGCCAGCGTAAAACTTCGTCGGACTTTTACAACATGGATTACAAAAATTATGAGCATTGCTTTAGGGTGTCCCTGCCTAGCGACGTGCTGCAGAGCCCGAATGCAGTAAGAAGTAAGCAAGGGCCACTACATTTTCGCCCGAATGTAGTGAATCAATGGCAGAGAGGGTTCCCACATCATGGACAGGTGTGGGTAAAGAAGTTAGTCCCGCTACATTGCCGCCCGAATGTAGTAAAAAAATTTCAGAGAGAGTCTCCACGTTTTCATTATGGACGGATGCGGGGGGTAAGGAAGCTAGTCCTAGATAATAAGATTCATATTGGTTCTTGGAATATCGGAACATTATCGGGTAAGCTAATGGAGGTGGTAGATACTATGATTCGGAGAAAGATTCATATTCTATGTTTACAAGAAACAAAATGGGTTGGAGAAAAAGTAAAGGAGATAGAGGATATAGGTTTTAAATTATGGTACTCAAGTAAAGAAAAGGCTCAAAACGGAGTTGGTATTATCATAAATAAAGATTTAAAGGAGAGTGTAGTAGACATACAACGATATGGTGACCGAATCATGACGTTGAAATTAGTGTTAGGAGCAGAGGTTTTGAATATAGTTTGTGCTTACGCACCCCAAGTAGGACTAGAAGATAGTAATAAAGACAGTTTTTTGGGAAGAGTTAGATAAGGTGTTTCAAAAGATTCCACAAAGGGAGATGATTTGTTTAGGAGGAGATTTAAATGGACATGTCGGTAAAGAGGCATTAGGAATTTAGGATATCAAGGGATTCATGGAAACTTTGGTTTTGGGGATATAAACGAGGAAGGTAGGGAGATTTTAAATTTTGCTATGGCATTTGATCTCTTTATAGTCAATACAATCTTCAAAAAACGAGATGAACATTTAATTACTTATAAGAGTGGCTTATCACAAACACAAATTGATTACTTTATTTGTAGAAAAAAAGATAGAGTGTGTTGTAAAGAATGTAAGGTAATTCCAGGAGAAAGCTTAACCACCCAACATCGACTTTTAGTTATGGATTTACAAATAAAAAAATGGACAAAGAAGAAAAGAGTGCATCGAGCTATTCGGACTAAATGGTGGAACCTCAAAAGCGAGAAAGAAGATATATTTAAACAAAAAGTCCTTCAAGGAGATGTTGGGAATTATGTTGGCACACCCTGTGATATGTGGAACAATATGGCTATACATATTAGGAAAGTGGCGAAAGATGTGTTAGGGGTATCTAAGGGAGGTGTACTAGCACAAAAAGAAGCTTGGTGGTGGAGTGAAGTAGTACAAAATAAAATCAAGGCAAAGAGGGCATGTTACAAATTACATTATGCTAAGAAAACTAGTGAAACTTTAGAAGCTTATAAGAAAGCAAAGAAGGAAGCGAAACAGGCCATTAGTGAAGCAAAAGCTAAGACTTGATGACTTATATAAAAAACTCAACTCAAAAGAGGGTGAAAGAGATATTTTTAGGATAGCTAGGGCTAGAGATAAGAAAACTAAAGATCTTAATTATGTTAGATGCATAAAAGACGAGGATGAAAAAATTCTAGTGGCAAATGATGATATAAGAAATAGATGGAAAAACTATTTTTATAATCTTTTTAATGAAAATAAAGATGTTAGTATTAGTTTAGGAGATTTAGCCAAGTCAGAAAAGTATATAAACCACAATTTCTACCGACGTATTCAAAAGAATGAAGTCAAAGAGACTCTTAAACATATGAAGAGTGGTAAATCGGTAGGACCAGATAATATTCCTATAGAAGTTTGGAAAATACTAGGAGAAATAGGAATCACTTGGCTCACAAGACTATTTAATGAAATATGGAAAAACCAAAAGATGCCTGAGGAATGGAGAGCAAATACACTTATACCCATATATAAGAACAAGGGAGACATTCAAAATTGTGCTATTATCGAGGTATCAAGTTAATGAGTCATACTATAAAATTATGGGAAAGAATTATCGAACGTAGGTTAAGACAAGTATCAAGTACAACAGAGAATCAATTTGGATTTATGCCAGGCAGATCTACTATTGAAGCGATTCATCTTTTGAGACGTCTTATGGAACATTTTAGAGCAAAAAAGAAAGACCTTCACATGATATAGAGCAAAAAAGAAAGACCTTCACATGATATTTATTGATCTAGAAAAGGCTTATGATAGGGTACCGAGGGAGGTTCTTTGGAGAACTTTGGAAAAAAGAGGTATCCCATTGACATATATTAACCTTATAAGAGACATGTATGATGGTGCAAAAATATGTGTGAGGACTCATGAAGGAACGACAGACTTCTTTGAAGTTAATATTGGGTTACATCAAGGATCAACTTTAAGTCCATACTTATTTATAATGGTGATTGATGAGTTAACAAAACATATTCAAGATGAAGTACCTTGGTGTATGTTATTTGCAGATGACATTGTATTAGTGGAGTCTAAGGAAAAAGTTAATAGAAAATTGGAACTATGGAGAGAAACATTAGAAAGCAAAGGCCACCGACTTAGTAGAACAAAGACAGAATATATGGAATGTAAGTTTGATCATTTGGCTACTTCATAGGACATAGAAATTAAAATTGGCACACATTGCATTCCCCAAAAGGAAAGTTTTAAATACCTAGGGTCAATTTTTCAAAGTGATGGAAGAATTGATGGAGATGTTACACATAGAATTAATGTTGGTTGGTTAAAATGGAGAGGAGCATCATGTATTCTTTGTGATAAGAAGATACCATTAAAATTAAAAGGTAAATATTATAGAGCAGCAATTAGGCCTGCCATGTTTTATGGTTCTGAGTGTTGGGAAGTTAATCATGAACATGTACAAAAGATGTCTGTGACAGAAATGAAGATGTTGAGATGGATGAGTGGTCATACAAGAAAAGACCATATACATAATGAGGTTATTATAAACAAATTAGGAGTGGCACCAATAGAGGATAAAATGAGAGAACATCGTTTAAGATGATTTGGACATATAGAAAGAAGATCAAAAGAAGAACCCGTAAGAAGGCTAGAAAAACTAAATTTGGAAAGTATTAAAAGAGGTAGAGGACGACCACAAAAGTGTTGGAAAGAAACAATAAAGAATGATCTAGCTTATTGGGAGTTAACTGCTAACATGGCACACGATAGGGATCTGTGGAAACAAAGAATCCATGTAGCCGACCCCATCTAGTATGGGAAAAGGCTTAGTTGTTGTTGTTGTTGTTTGTTTTTTATTTTCATGTAAATGGGACAGCTGCAGGCTCTCAACAGCTAGTTGCTAGCTGTTTGGACTTTGGAGCAAGGCTGCTCCCTCTCCGTTTTGTTCCCTGCCCTATATAAAGAGGGCTTATTCTTGTATGTATACATGATTGATGTTCAAGTATCTATATGAAAAAGTTCAGTTTTTCCTTTCTATTCTTCGGCATTTCATTAACGCTATCTTGGCAATATCGAACTCTCTGCTCTTGGTGATCTTGGAACCCTCTTGGTGATTTCTCTCGATGGTTCCAGGGATTATTCTAACAACTTGAACCTTAATAACCTTTCGAATTTCAAGGTTTTCCTCTACGGTAAGATCGGACCTACTTATAGTGTCTCTTGTAAATTCCACTTTGGAAAGAAAGTAACCTCTAGAAGAAGAAGTTGCTCCAATTCCCAAAGAGTACTTAAGGAAGCAAGATTAGTTGCTTCAGATCACCAACTTATTTCTAGATTAATAAAGATAATTACTTCCCCATTACTTAGTTGGTGATTATATACCATGTAAACTAAAGATCTAGAAAACAAGTCCGGGATAATATGGATTGAAATCCAACTTCTGAATAAGGGAGAAAACTACCGAACCAAACTTTGGGGATTTGTTTTACCTGAAGGCGTTAGTGTGATACCCTTAGAAAAGCATCTGCCTGAGAGAGAATCCAATATAATCTTTTATTTTATTTAAAGTCCATTCAAGGAAAACATTTTCAATTTCCATTTCAAAGTTTTTTTTTCATGGAGGGACACAAGTGCCCTAACCATGGTCATCTAACTATAGAAGCAAATTCATCACAACCCATGATATACTTTTCAGAGTACTCGATTGTTACTAAACTAGTTCTATGTCATTCAATGATTTCATTGCTCATACTCTTCAGGTTATAGATCCATTTAAGTCAATGTCATTCTTTTATGTGTTAAGTGTTGAATTTTTTTCATGCCTTTTCCAGAGACTCTGGTTCTCAATTGATAGTTAAATGTCAAATGTTTTGGAAAGCGTCTATTTATAAAATATACCATGATTAAATTAGTTTGGACTCGAGAATGCTCTTGAAAACATATTCTAACCATCATGTGTTTTATAAATAAGATGTCACTAATTTATATGTACACATTTTAACCTTAAAACATTGTGAAAGAAAAACTCTTACAAAGCCTTTCCTAGGAAAGCTGTCAGAAGGAAAAGGTTTACATGGAAAGTCCTAGATCAAATCCAGAAATAATCAGCGGACATTAGGTGTAGCTATGGAATGAACAGAGTATCCTCATGATTCTAACAGTATTGAGATAAACAGACTAGCCTCATGATTTTAACATATAACAGTAAAACTAGATATATGAAGTCTGAGGAATGTAATACTCCCAGTAATGATTATAAGTGCATGAAGAAAGAAAAAAGACTTGCAGGTGGTACAATATTCCAGAAAGATCCACCAAAAGCACAATAGATGCAGTAGTAGAACATGTGAAAAATCCATGAAGGCCCACATATTGGTCCAAACTACTTATTTCTCATGTAGCACTTGATAGCTCCTTGAACAAGAAAAGATTGGAGCTTATGCCTTTCAGCTTGTGCCATATTTATGTATCTCTCGATAATGATATTTATGTAGTGCTGTCACGGGGTAAAACAATTGTAAAGGCCAAGTCTGCTGTGGACAGTGAAAATTACATTTATTTCTAACAAGTAATAAGGAATTAGAGATCAAATAGTAATAAATAAAGAGGTAAGAAAAGTATACGGTTGTAAACACTTAGACATGAATAGCAGACCTTCATAAAATGATTTAATCACTTTAATTATGCATCGTCAACAAGGATACACCCCACTCCGAACTACGATTTAAGACTGAGTTGAACCAGAAAACTTCTAATTCAGGCCAAATAAATCTCTGCCACATGATGGAATCAACAAGTACAGATAAACCTGTAAAGTATGAGAGTAGGATGTGGACAGGCCACATGGGAAAAAACAAAGGAAAGAGAACAGAAAGGAAGCAATAAGCACATCATTTAAAGTATAAAACGTAAAAAATGGAGGTTGCCAACTTGGATTACCTACGCATAAAAGGCTTGAGCTGATACAGCATCTGACTGCTTCCCAAAACGAAACTGACCTGATCTGCAAGTGAATAAAAAAACTTAGCTCCAGACATGCAGTGAGACAGAGAAAAGTCAGTTTCTATAGTCCATATAAGACTCAAGATACAAGAATTTAACTAGATAAAGTCGACACATAATGCAATATTGATGCTCAACAATCCATAAGCTCAGGGGAAAAAAACCTGGTCAAATATTTTTCAAGACCTTTCTCATGTTGTTAGATGACTAGATTAGGAGACTAGCCTCCCACAACTTTTAGGTCTCCATGGATCCCGAAATTATTTTCTACAGCCTTTGGTGTTTATATCAATGAAGGCAAGAATTTAGTCCTAGCTTTTAATGCTGGAGGCTAAGGGACGAAATATTGAATATCTTTGGATGCTTGCAAGGTAATCTCCCTATAGACTATTAGTTGTAATAGGTATGGCATGGGCCACTAGGGCCCGTGCCATAGCCATTGGAGGGCCGCAGCCTCCAATGGTTAGTGCTGGCCAGCTCCTTTTATTTTTCTTCTTCTTTCTTCTTCCATTTGATGTACCATATGCTCTATATATAGAGCTCTTATACACTTAATAAACAAGTTGTCTAGTACAGCCTTTGATTTGTGTTTTGACTCTCTTGTTCTTGACTCTTGTTGCATTCTTGGCTTGTGATATCCATATTTGGATGCTTTAATATCTTGGTGACTCAAACACTTTGACGCTTTGCGATTTGGCCGATTCAACATTCAATTAACAATAATTATTTCCATGATATCAAAGCCTTGTTTTCAAGAAATCGGGCACATTAGGAAGCATGCCAACTTTGAGAAATCTATGACTCTTGTTTTTTGACATTGTGAAGTTCAAGGTAACTTTAGAAAATATGTTTGTTTTGAAAATTGAAGGAAAAAAATGAAGTTCTCAATTGATTACGTTGTCTTTATTGAAATTTTAGAATTTCTTGTAAATTTAGTTTTCTCTTGAATCTTGCTAGTATAACATTGTGTTTGGATGTGTTCACTTGTAAAATTCTCCCAAACATTTCTTGACTTTGGATAATTTTGGATGTGTTCGTTATAAAAATATCAATTATAACTTTTCTTAGTACTATATGATTATGGTTTTTGGTATATAAGCTTGTGTTTTTTAAATTGATCTTGTGATTTTATTGAACAATTCTTGGCTAAAATAAGTTTTTGGTCATGTTTAATATGTCTGGAACATTTGAAAACTAGGTTGTTTATGTTGAAACATCTTAGATGCTCTAAGATGTGATAATTTAAGTTTAAAGCTCACCGTATTCCTTAAAAAGACATGAGTTAGGCTAGTGTGTTTGGCATTCTCGTTTTTCAAAAGTTGTGTAGTATCATTGTCTTTAGTTATTGATCTATGTCTTGCCCTTAGTGAGTTTGTTGTTTTTTGAAGAAGACGATAGATTAGCTCATTCGCGTTGCATTGCTTCATTTCTCAAATTACATATTCTCGTTTTGTTGGTCCATGGATAGTAGTTCGGTTACCCATACCTTCGTTTTATGTAGAAATTTGCTTTCTTTTGATAGTTTAGATAGTTGTATTTGTCTGCTTTTCTGGAAAACCTTACATGACATCTAAAATTCTAATACAGAAAAGCAAAAACTTAATGATATTTCTTTTGCTATGAATCTTGATAGTCATTGTCCCTTGAAATTTTTAGTTCATGGTTGTTATAAGAACATTATGCGATCTATTTTTGGGTTAAGGACGGTTTATTGATTTATCTCCCCTTTCTATGACAAATCCTAATTTGTTTTGGTGCAAATGTGGTTCCTTAAGATTTCTTGAAGCATGTTTATTAGAAAAATTCTGAAATGGTCATTAAATAATTACTTAGATTTTGAAGAAATCACTATGTTTTGATCTTTTAGGTCCCTCAGATTCAATGCTAATTGTTCTTTGTTGGTTTCGACTCTCTTTATCGGTGCTCAATTTTAAGATTTTTTGGTTTCACCCACCATCCCATTTCGTGTTGTTGATTATAAATATTTCATGATTCTAAGGTAGGAATTGAGGGTCTTGATGATCTATCCTGGCTCACTTTCTTGTTTTTTGGGTTTTTATTTTGGGGATGGTTTACGATTCCCTAACAATCTATTTTGTGATTGTAAATGTGCAATGCATCTATATGAGTGTTGGTTTCCCTTATATAATTCTGTTTGGGTTTTGGCATTTAAGTGATTTTATAAGGGTTGGAATAGCTTTGCCCTTTTATCCTTGAAAATTGGTTTAATGTAGATTGGGTATTGAGATAATCATTGCTTCTTTATATGTGGATTTTGTTTGGCTTGTTTACTTATCAAGATATTGGTTAACGGATTTGCCATGTGAATTCTGTGAATCTTGTACTTTTTGTGATGTTGGCTGCTTTCAAAATTCCTTGAGTTCGATTTGTTTATGGTAGTAAAATTGATCCCAATGATGTTGTTATTATGGTATTTTAGGAACCGATCCTTTTTTCTGGTCATATGTGGTGATGGTAGGGATATGCGATATCCCAATAATATCAGTTTGTCTTTTTGCCATCTCATAACTACTTTTTCTTATCCTTGATCTGGTAATATTAAACTGTATGTGAATTAGATGGACTTATTGGCGAGACACATGGGTTCAGTTTGATTATTAGAACATTTTGTTGGTTTACTGCTTTCTCTTCTTTCTCGTGGAAACATGAAAATTTTCTATTGCACTTAATATTATTGCATATTTGTATAGTATTTGCATTATTGAGTTAAATAAACAGATTTGGCTATTCGATCTGATTTAGTTGTGCATGGTATTCAGACTTGAGCCCATCTAGGTGTGTTCCTTCCAACTTGGTTATATGCAATATTGATTGTATCAAAGTGTTTGTTGACATGTTTAGAAGAAAATTGTGTTTAATATTTGAACGATTTTAAACTTGACTATTGATAAGATAAAAAATGTATTTGTTGGAAAACAATAAATTGTATCTTTTTGTATAATTGAGATCCATATTGTTGGCCTTTTGTTGAAGACCTTTGTGATTAAGGTGTTTCATGTTGGTGGCTTTTTATTAGAAATCAATTAAAGTTTGAAGATATACTTATTGTTATTTGAGAATTAAAACTTGGTTGTTGAATGAATTGAAAAAATGTTTGTTGACAATGAGTTGCATCTACTTGTATGACTAAGATCCATATTGTTGGCTTTTTGTTGATGACCTTTGTGAATAAGGTGCTTCGTGTTGGTGGCCTTTTGTTAGAAATTAATTGATATTTGAAGATGCACTTATTGTTATTTGAGAATTAAAACTTGGTTATGGAGTGAATTGGAAAAATATTTGTTGACAATGATATGTATCTACTTGTATGACTAAGATCCATATTGTTGACCTTTTGTTAAAAAACCTTTATAATTAAGGTGCTTCACGTTGATGGCCTTTTGTTGAAAATTAATTGATATTAGAAGATGCACTTATTGTTATTTGAGGATTTGTGATCTTGATAACTTTAAGGTTGCTTTTTCATGACATTATGATCTCCATTTATTGGCCTTTTGTTGGAGATCTTTGTGATTAAAATGCTCCATATTATTGGCCTTTTGGTTGGAGAGTAATCAATATTGAAAAAACACTTATAGTTATCTTGATTAGATTGTATTTGATAAAATTTGTGAGATTGTTGCCTTTTAAGAGAGTTTTGAGACAAACCTTATGAGACTTTTTGAAAAGCATATAGTTGATTTCTTTGACTTGTTTTAATCATACTAATAGATTGTCTTATTTTTGGAACCATAGAATCACTTTTGAGTTTTAAAGGATATTTAAGGGCTTTGTGAATTGTATGTATGAAGGTTTTGAGCTTTGCCTTAAAAAGCTTATTTGGGTTCGAGTTTATCCTTAAAACTCGGGTTTGAGCTTAGCCTTAAAACTTATTTGACTTGATGGGTTTTGAGCTTAACCTTAAAAAGCTTGTTTGACTTAAGGTTTTGAGTTTTGCCTTAAAAGCTTGTTTGAGTTCAAGGTTGTCCTTAAAACTCGAGTTTTAAGCTTAACCTTAAAAGGCTTATTTGATATACCAAAGTCCCCTTACAATATTACAAGTTTGTAGTGATTTATGAATCTAGTTGTTATAATAGACAATCCTATTTGGATGATATCAATGTTTTCTATTAAATGACTTTCTTGAATTAGAGCAAATCAACTTCATCAACTTATTTGACTCGTTTTTAGTTTGCCAGGATTAGATATCATAAATTGTCTTGGTGTTTTTAAAAATTGATAGAATGTATGTATTGATACTTCATTAATCTTAATACTGGATGAAAAATTAATTGATATCTTGATTATGAAAAGATGATCTGGAGTTGTTTCAAAGAAAGCTATGACAACTTGGATACTATTTTTATGGAAATTCTTAAAAGAATTAAACTGTATTTGATTTATGATCTTTGTTGGACAAACTTTCGGTATATACACTGTAAGTTTGAGGAGGGTATTAATTGTAATAGGTATGACCCCCGTGTAGTGGTTTGATATGGCATGAGCCCGTGCCATAGATATTGGAGGGCCACAAACTCCAACGGCTCTCTACCCCAACAGTGTTAGCCATCTCCTTTTATTCTTTCTCTTCTCTCTTCTTTCTTCTTCCATTTGATGTACCATATGCTCTATATCTAGAACTCTTAGTAGCCAAATCAGAAAAGTATATAAACCACAATTTTTACCGACGTATTCAAAAGAATGAAGTCAAAGAGGCTCTTAAACATATGTAGGAGGGTAAATTTGTAGGACTGGACAATATTCCTATAAAAATTTGAAAAATCCTAAGAGAGACATAAATCACTTGGCTTATAAGACTTTTTAATGAAATATAGAGAAACCAAAAGATGCCCGAAGAATGGAGAGTGAATACACTTATACCCATATATAAGAATAAGGGAGACATGCAGAATTGTGTGAATTATCGAGGTATCAAGCTAATGAGTCATTCTATGAAATTATGGGAAAGAATTATCGAACGTAGATTAAGACAAGTATTGAATACAATATAGAACCAATTTGGATTCATGTGAGACAAATATATCATTGAAGCGATTCACCTTTCGAGACATCTTATGAAATATTTTAGAGTAAAAAAGAAAGACCTTCACATGATATTTATTGATTTAGAAAAAACTTACAATAAGACACTAAGAGATGTTCTTTGGAAAATCTTGGAAACAATAGGTATCATATTGACATAGGATAAACCTTATTAGAGACATGTACGATGGTGCAAAAATATGTGAGGACTCATGAAGGAATGACAGACTTGTTTGAAGTTAATATTGGGTTACATCAAGGATCAACTTTAAGTCCATATTTATTTATAATGGTGATTGATGAGTTAACAAAACATATTCAAGATGAAGTACCTTGGTGTATGTTATTTGCACATGACACATTGTGTTAGTAGAGGAGTCTAAGGAAAAAGTTAATAGAAAATTGGAACTATGGAGAGAAACATTAGAAAGTAAAGGCTACTTAGTAGAACAAAGATTGAATATATGGAATGTAAGTTTGATCATTTGGTTACTTCAGAGGACATAGAAATTAAAATTGGCACACATTGCATCCTCTAAAAGGAAAGTTTTAAATACTTAGGGTCAATTTTTTAGAGTGATAAAGAATTGATGGAGATGTTACTCAGAATTAATGTTGGTTAAAATGGAGAAAAGCATCAGGTATTCTTTGTGACAAGAAGATACCATTAAAGTTAAAAGGTAAATATTATAGAGCAGCAATTAGACCTGTCATGTTTTATGGTTCCGAGTGTTGGGTAGTTAATCAACAACATGTACAAAAGATGTTTGTGGCAGGAATGAAGATGTTGAGATGGATGGGTGGTCATAAAGGAAATACCGTATACATAATAAGGTTATTAGAAATAAATTGGGAGTAGCACCAATAGAGGATAAAATGAGAGAATATCGTTGAAGATGGTTTGGAAATATAGAAAGAAGATCAAAAGAAGCGCCTGTAAGAAGGTACGAAAAACTAGATTTTGAAAGTATTAAAAGAGGTAGAGGACGACCACAAAAGTGTTCGAAAAAAACAATAAAGAATGATTTAGCTTATGTTGAGTTAATTGTTAACATGGCACATGATAGGGCTATATGGAAACAAAGAATCCATCTAGCCGACTCCGTCTAGTATGGGAAAAGGCTTAGTTGTTGTTGTCGTTGTAGGATGGACTGCAAAAACCAGTAGAACATTTGGAACTAATTTGAAATCCTGAAAAGTTGTAGACATGGTATACTACATATATCATAAAGGTTAGTTTATGCTTAGTGTTCCTTACTGTGTCAAAAGAGTGACCACAACCATAAAGTGAAGTGGTTGCTGGACCATTACCAAAGAGCATATCACTCTGTGTGTGAGAGAGAAAGAGAGAAGCGAGGTATATAAACCTGTAGGCAAAAGAAAAAGAAAAGGACCTTGAGATTTTTTGTTTACTGCTATGTTGTTTGGTTTACTATTGATTGTGATCAGACAATTTTTGACTTCTGGGTGCTAGCCTATTCTACAATTATTTGAGAAGTATAACTGTCAATGAAAAAGTACCCTAGAAGTATACCTGAAAGAGATAAGTCAGAGACAGTTATCCAGCAAATACAAAAAGAGGTAAACATTTAAAACTGGAATATAAGCCAATATAAGTTTGAATTATCATCCCTATAGATCAAACCGATACAACAAAATACAAATAGACAAGGAAATGAACGTAATTCATACCAAGAGAAACTCCAAGCCTATGGGACCTAGAAGCAGCAACATATCACATCTAAACACCGTTGTTGCACAAACCTGTCATGAAAAATTCATGGGCTAAATGGCCTACTATATCAGATAGGCATCCAAAAGATAAAAAAGTTACAAGTTACAGTATCGTCTTATCCATATTTAACATAACAGGACATACAAAAACCATTTAATAGATTAAATGAACGATCTTACATGTCTTCTTGAGGAATGAAACACAAAAAGGAAGCGAAAAGAGCACAATATGAGCAACAACACAATCATGTGTCTTAGATTTTGTGAAGGAGGAAGTGTGAAAACAAGATTTAGTGTATGCATTGTTCCTGATATAGCACATCCTCATTGTATTGACAACCAATATATAATAACACCTCGAAGACATTGCACCTGGCCCACAACATAGTGACATCAACTGAAAGGAAAAGTAAGAGGATCAGTAGGCTGTTCATCTTATTCAGGCCCTATCGCTCCAGAAGGCAACAAGCTTGGTAACCGCAGCTATGGCAAACCAACCATGAGAATCACCATCTAAAGCAAGTAGGGTTTCTATTTACAGCACATACAGTGATGTGCACCGTGACATTGTGGAAAGGGTTCACTGAAAAATTTCTCTTTCATGAATATGCCGACAATTAGTTGAAAGAAAAATGGCGGAAGAGAAATTTAAGTCATCAGTACATGACAAATGCAAATACTGAGAAGCAGAAACAAACAAAATGCGTCGTTTCTATCTTCCTTCATCAAGCTTATAACCATGGTTTGACCATAAAATGGCAGGATCCAAGAAATTGCATTCAACCATGAAATCCAACAAACCTACAGCCAAGAAGTTATGAGCAAAGGGTATGCAAACAATGTTTTTGTTTCTCACTCTATCATTTAGCCATGCAGAAAATGGAATGGAGAATAGAGATTAAAGCCAGGGATTGCATTTCTTAATCTTCAAAAGTATGTCTCTGAGAATACGCCAATAGGACATCCGAAAATCCCACTTTTTCTCTTAAAATGCGTAATTTCGGGCAGCAACCAAATTTGGTAGATGTGTGTCCACAAATACTTGTCATGGGCTTGAATCACTTGAAAGGAGATAGACATGTATGAGTAAAAGATTTTAAGGTAAAGGTTAATTCAGAGTAGCATATGAGTCCGAGTCATTGGTGCTTCGGGCACAAGTCAGAAACCTGATTTAGAAGCCCTCTCACTTGAGTTTGGATCAATTAAGCCAAAAAAAATATTGCAGATCTTTTTTCTCTAGCTTGAGGCCAGTGCAACCAAATTAAGAAGCTCATACAGGACCAAATGGGCCGTTGATTTGTTTTGGTATGAAACCCCCTCTGTTAGAGGGTGTCTTCCTCACAGAGGAGACCACACATAACCAATTTCATCAATTGAACTCCATTTTCATGTGCATGCTCCTGTATGAGCTGTTAGTGCTTTAATAACTGGTTAGACACCTGATCCAGAAGCACCTTTCGATTGCCTTCAACTCAGTTAAGTGCCAGAGCTGATTAGAAATTTAGAATGACACGTTGACACTAGATCAGTGGAGGCTGATTCTTTTTTGTGTACCAAAGATTCTGTTGTTTCTTCAGTCACAGAAGAACTTGTCACCAATTTCATCTATTAAATTGCATTTTTATCCCTCCTACCTAAGGATGCTTGGTAGCAACACCTTCAAGGCACTTACACAGCACCAATGAGCAGCAGATTCTGTTAAAATGGTACAGAAGTATTTTATTTTTAGAATTAATAATCAACTTTATATATTTAGCTTTTAGTGTTATGGGCTATGTCACACGGGTGTGGATGCGGGTGCGGGTGCCGGTGCGGACACAGGTATGGGATACGGCAAATTTCAAAAATTTTGGATGTGGCGACACGGCTAGGGTATATTATATATAATATTCAAGCTACAAGTGAGACATCAATTAACATAAGTATATGACAATAGCAAGTACACAACTTTATATTAAAGCAAAACACATAAATGGTAAACAACTACTAATTTCATCATAATACACAAATCAATCTTCACTATCCGAACCCATTTATCCAAAAAGACCCGAACTTCAAAATCGTTACCAAATTTTGAAACGTAGAATATCCACACAAAAGGAAGTGAAGAAGGTCCGCGTTGAGATATTTTTCTATGTTCATTGGCAGAGTTTCATGGGAGATGATAAAGACAAGCTGAAGGAGCATTTTGAAAACTATGGTGAGGTAACTCAGGTGGTCATCATGGGAGATAAGGTCACGAGTCGACTAAGAGTCTTCGGTTTCATCGTCTTCACGGATTACTCCCTCTTTGATCGGGTTCTGCAGGATAAATATACCATAGATGGCAGAACTGTGAGTTACAAAAAAAAATTGCATTTTTTTTGCCATGCCGCACCGACATGGTGTCGGTGTCGGTATCGCACCCGTGTCGAGGTCGACACTCCACCCTTTAGAAGTGTCTCTGTGACTTAGGTTATGGGGGTGGGGGCGGGGTGGCTCTTTCTTTAGAAGTCAATTTTATATATTTACCTCCCTCCTTCCCTCCCTTGGGCAAACCAGGTCTGCAGTTACCTGTCCCAAATAAAATGTATCATAGAGAAAATAAAAGAAACATTTAACATCACCTCTTCCCCCACCTAAGTATTTCCTTAGCGCATGCACTCCAAATAGTTATGCAATTGGCTATGTGGATAAATTACACAGCCTAGACGAGAGACTTGATGTGATTTTAACTGTTAAGGCTTTATCTAACAAATAAGATGATAGTTATTTTTGCAGACAAGAATTGATAATCAAAGAACTCGTGTTGATAGTTATTTTTGCAGAAAAGAATTGATAATCAAAGAACTCGTGTACCTGACCACTTGATTTGGGAAAAAACTTTGGTTTTGGTTTTGGTGGCTAAATAGATGAAGATTTTTCTCCTGGGAGTCCAAGTTGTTCATAGTGATGACCCCACCTAACTTGGAGGCAGCTAATGAACCTTTGATTATCTTTATAATATTTGGATCAGCTTTGGAACTAATCCAGGTCGAGGACCAATATGGATGAACCTAACACAACCGACATTCTAATTAACTAACAATCCGCAAGGAGTAAGTGTTTCACTTGCCAAGGGATAAGCTCAAGAAGATCTTCGTGTTGAAGGTAAGGTATTGAATTTGCCACCTGGGGCATGCATATCTAGTAAGGTTCTACCTAACCCCAGCTTGTGAATCCATATTTATTAACTAAGAATGAACTGACTGGAAACATTGTAAGATATTAACAACTGCTTTGCATCACAAAAAAAGTTATTCCAGGAAGAATTGATACACATTGAAAAGCTAATCAACTAAACCGAATCCCAATATTCAGTTTACAACTGCCATAAACACAGGAAGAGTTGTATAATATAAGTTGTATTAGCAGAATCCAAAGTTAACAAAACAAATGGCCAACAGTGAATTAGTGAAGCAAATAAAACCAAAGGAAAACATACCAAACATCTTAAAGTAGATGTATAGCTCCCCTTCAACCAAAAAGCATACGCCAAATTCACTGCAGGCATAAAGTTTGTGTATTTTGAGGTACCATCTCAAATAATTAGCAATCCAGACAAGTGAGAACATAGAGCATGAGAAATATAAAATCAACAAAATGGTAAAAGAGGAACCAGACTCGCATACAAAAGATATTGCTTACTAATCATCATGACACTTTAATTCTCCCAGCAACTATAAGAACGCCACATTCAAAGCAAATGAAAGTAATCAATCACCATTTACAAGCAGCTCAGTTATTATTAATCATTGTTAAGTGTTCATGTTTGTCAAATCAAAACATTCGTACTGCCATAAGAAAACTCACTATTTTCACGAGCAATTATATCGCAAACTCACAGTATCCATGTAATAGTGGATGAACATAACAAACCTAGTCCAAGAGCAAATATATTTGGAAGAGGTCGTGTAGAGTAATACAGCAGATGAAACTGGCAAGCTGTCAGTATTGCAAAGAAAGCTCCAACTAGACCACCGAACTGTGATTTTATCTGTCACATAGTTACCAAATTAGCACAAGGTACAGTTACATGTGCATAAAAAATAGTTTCTAGCTATGATATACTGAAGTCACCTATCGAAGTCCAAGTTCTGAGATGAAAGACAAAAAACATAAATGTCCAACTCTGCTGAACTTATTGTTAAAAATGTACATTGCGAACACTTGTATCTACACGCATGTGTGTATTTTCTTTTGTTATTTTTATTTTTGTTTTTCATTTCTTCTTTATTATGTTGAAGAAAGCCCAGCAAGCAAGGGCCCAACTGCTAGATTTCTAGCAGTTTGGAGGACTTGCAGCTGCTGCTGCCTCTTTCTATAAAATGGGACTCTCTTGTAAACTAAATAATAAGCCTTGATGGCCGATTAATGTGATCATATTTAAAGACTATTCAGTTGAGTGCTTTTATGCTGTGGTTTGCATCTTATTTGAAGCTCTCTATAGTCACATTGGTGACTGATTTTTTGTCAATACAAGTGGACTGTGGCAATCATTGATGAAGCACTTGAGGTGTTGTTTCTTCACATGATATCA
Source organism: Brasenia schreberi (assembly GCA_036023115.1). Classification (NCBI taxonomy): domain Eukaryota; kingdom Viridiplantae; phylum Streptophyta; class Magnoliopsida; order Nymphaeales; family Cabombaceae; genus Brasenia; species Brasenia schreberi. The sequence goes on along the minus strand of JAYKKT010000074.1, from coordinate 11,170,616 downwards.
GAGTGCTAATCGCATTTGGGGCTACATTAGAAAGTGGGCCATGTGGTAGAAAACATCCTCAAAGAAGAGAAGACACTAGGTTCTCTTGTGGGTTGCTTTCTCATCTATTCAAGTAAAGAGTATTCATTGTTCTAAGGAACTTCCATTAAGTCCGAAATTTTGTCTTGAAATTCTTGATAGAAGAGAAGGAAGTTCATTTCCATTGAACTAGCTCCAACTACAAAACATGGACTCAATCAATGCAAAATTATCTATATTTCAAAAAACTATTAAATTATATTAGTGGAACTAAAGTAGAGCCCCCACGAGCACTACCTTGAAATAAAAAAAAGATAATGAAGACGGTCATAGAAACATTTTAAGCATAAACAATGTGAGTCACCATATATGTGGTGTCTTGTCAGACTTCACGAATGCTAAAAAATGCATGAAATTACTTAAAGAACGCTCATGTTCAAAGTGATGTGGCTTATACGATGGCCTTTTGGGATAAGCTTTCATCCCTTAGACAAGGGGATAAAAGGATAAATGAGTATTATAGTGAATTCTCAAATGTTTGGAACCAACTTCGTGGCTATGAAAGGAAATCTATGTATTGTCTTTACATAAAGCAATACAACAACAACAACAACAACTAAGCCTTTTCCCATACTAGATGGGGTCGGCTACATGGATTCTTTGTTTCTACAGAGCCCTATCATGTGTCATTTTAGCAGTTAACTCACAATACACTATATCATTCTTTATTGTTTCTTTCCAACACTTTTGTGGTCGTCTTCTACCTCTTTTAATACTTTCAAAATCTAGTTTTTTTTTACCGTTCTTCTTTTGATCTTCTTTCTATATATCCAAACCATCTTAAACGATATTCTCTCATTTTATCCTCTATTAGTGTCACTCCTAATTTGTTTCTAATAATCTTATACGGTCTTTTCTTGTATGACCATTCATCATCTCAACATCTTCATTTCTGTCACACATATCTTTTGTACATGATGATTAACTGCCCAACACCCATAACCATAAAACATGGCAATTCTAATTGTTGCTATATAATATTTACCTTTTAACTTTAGTGGTATCTTCTTATCACAAAGAATATCAGATGCTCCTCTCCATTTTAACCAACCAGCATTAATTCTATGCGTAACATCTCCATCAATTCTTCCATCACTATGAAAAATTGACTCTAGGTATTTAAAACTTTCCTTTTGGGGATGCAATGTATGCCAATTTTAATTTCTATGTTATCTGAAGTAACCAAATGATCAAACTTACAACAACAACAACTAAGCCTTTTCCCATACTAAATGGAGTTGGCTACATGGATTCTTTGTTTCCATAGAGCACTATCATGTGCCATGTTAGCAGTTAACTCATAATAAGTTAGATCATTCTTTATTGTTTCTTTCCAACACTTTTGTGGTAGTCCTCTACCTCTTCTAATACTTTTAAAATTTAGTTTTCATACCTTCTTATAAGTTCTTCTTTTGATTTTCTTTCTATATAACCAAACCATCTTAAACGATATTCTCTCATTTTATCCTCTATTTATGCCACTCCTAATTTGTTTCTAATAACCTCATTACATCCATCTCAATATCTTCTTTTGTACATGTTGATGATTAATTGCCCAACACTCAGAACCATAAAGCAATGTAAACAAAATAAAGATTTCATCTATCAACTTCTTAGAAGATTAAGAGAACCTGAAGGAGCATGGTCCTCCTTTATGCATCGAAAGCCATTCCCAACAAAAGAATAGGTACTTGTAGATCTCCTAATGGTAGAAACAAAATTTAGTGGAGCTAGACTTTAAAAAGATTCCGCATTGACTCTGACTAGGCTGGAGACCAATATAAGGCCATATTGACCCCCACACTTCAAACAAGGACATAGTGATAAAAAAAAAAAGATAACTTATTTTATTGTAAAGAGATAGGATATGTTGTGTTGTGGAAGGAAAAGTAAATCGTTGCAATTCAAGACAAGATGAAGCAACATGAGGTTCAATTAAAGTGGCTTCTGTCCATAAAAGTTTAGGAACATTACTAGCAATTAAAAATGTTCTACAAGTTTATATAATGTCCCTATGCTTTATTTCTGTCAAGTCATTTTGTTGTGGTGTTTTGGTGCAAGATTTTTTACGTAAAATTTCATTTGCCTCCAAAAAAATATAAAAATTATTTGATAGGTATTTTCCACCAGACCAGACAATCTTAATGGTGGAATCAAATTGATTCTTGGTCATATTGTGAAAAATCAAAAATTTATCAAATATCTTAAATTTGTACTTTAATAAATATATCTAAGTAAATCAAGTAAAATCATCTATAAATATCACATAATATTGGACTCCTCCTTTTGAAACAACTGGGCAGGGCCCCAAACATCATAATGTATTAATTCAAAGGCTTTGATTTCTACATAATTTCTTTCTCCAAATTTTTGATCACCAATTTTTTTCAACAAAGAAATTACAGAGTTTATGCATATCCAAATGTCTAAGTCGTTTATGCCAAAGAGTAGCATCATGAGCTACATTACAAGATTCAAAATTTGGCATAATTAAACAATCCATTTTGTATAGTCTACTTTCTTTATGGCCTTGACAATTCACCTTCTTCGATAGATGATCTTGCACCACACAATGCTTGCATGAGAAAGTGATTATACAATTATTATCACAAATTTAAGCAACGAGAATAAATTTAAATTTAATTTAGGTATAAAGCTTATATTTTGAATTTTGAAATCTTTTTTTTCAAAATTCTCAATTTTTTAATTTGAAGTTTCGTACCATCCTCCGTAAAAACATGTTTTCCAAAAATATCTTTAGAATTTTTCAAAGATTTTTCGCTATGGGTCATATGAAAAGAAGCACCTTAGTCTAAGAATCAAGACATACCTTACGAAATAGAAAGAGCATTTTTGAAAATGCTTGCCTTCTCCTAAAATATTTCTTTTTTGTAGGCTTTGATATTTGAAGCAATGTTATCCGTCTCGCACCGTATCGTATCGTGCGATACGACCAAAAAACAATTGTGATAAAATTATTTTTCTTTTTGTAGCCAACTTTTAGGTATATTTTTGCTATCAGTTTCTAATTTCATGAAATTACAAACAATGAAGAACAATTTAGTTGCCACAGTTCATTGAGTGGACATTTCAGAGCTTTACTGTTTTAGGGTTCACCTTACATGACTTCCATTGAGTTGAACATGATCAGCATGTGTGAGGCTTAGCTTAGCATGTGAAGTGAGGTCATAAGTAATTAGATGACATGATTTTGATCTACAACATCCATCCATCATCCTTCTGCTTCAAAACACTTCAAGCATTAGTTAAAAAGCTATTCTCCAGTAACAGAAAAAGAGGATATCATCAAGTAACAATATCACATCACTCAGGTGTCATAGACTCAATAATCAAAGAAATGGAGCTCATCATTTTGCTCACATATGAAAATGAGCAAATGTACCAACTACATGTACAAAGATAGCAGTTTGTTAATTTTGATATATTAGAGGAGTGGATTATGGAAGATAACGAAGAAAATGCACTCACAACTGAAGAAGACATTACATGGATTAATTTGGAAGGAGCGCACCAACATCATCAAGAAGAAGAAGATTTTGATTTTGAAGTAGAAGGTGGTGACAATCTTCAGCAAAGAGAAGATAAAGATTATTTAGTTGATGATCCTGATTACAATATGTAAATGTAAATGTATTTCATTTTTTGCTTCAAAATATGTAATTTTTTTAATTGTTCAATGGTAAATTATCAATATGTACTAAACTTTGCATTATATGAATTCTTTGCAATTATCAGGTTTTTTATAATTTTTTGGATTTTTTCAAATTTTTTCTGATTTTTTTAAATTTTTACTAAATATTAAAATATGATACGCTACGATACGCCTGTATCGTGGACCAAAATGATACACGATATGATACGCGTAGAACAACATGGGTTTGAAGGCAAGACTCCTCCCTCTTTGTCTTCCACGACTCTCACATTTCAATATTTTTTTTGAAGAAGAGGATAAGTGGTCTTGATGTAACCACTTTTATTATAATAGTGACATATTGTGTCCTTATTTGGCCATGTACCGTGGGTTTTTTTGCTTGATCCATCACCTTTTTATCCTTCTAAGATTCTACTTTGAATCACGATTCAAAAAGGTTTTGACGTGTGGAGGCTTGTATGTCTTCATGTTCGTTCTTGGTTTGGAAGCGGCAAAAATAACTTCTTTGCAATACTTATGTTTTTTAATTTAGTTTCCTCCATAACTAGATTAGCCAAATAAGTATCTCCCTTTGGTCTAGGTTTTCTACGAATTAAATTTCATATAATATTTTCAAATTCATCCCTTAATCCTCACATAAATAAGAAAAAATATTGATTGTCTAATAACTCTTAAAATTGAGTCATTTTTTAAAGTTTTCCAAATTTATTAAAACTTCGGAGTTGAGTCCATAACTCGGAGAATTCATTGTGATACTCTAATGCTTAGGTTACCTTGCTTAAGCATTATCATTCTTTCAATCAAATCAATTTGAAAAACAAAGTCATCTTGAGAATGAATCTTTTTCAAATATTCCGAAGTTTCAAATACATTTTCAAATATACTAATTTGATTTCTAAGTTTTTCATCCACATTTTGGCAAATTATCCATGTTATTTTTTAATTCATCTTTTTCAGTTTTTAAATCATGCTTTTATTTTTCTTGGGCTTTGAAAGCATCATCTTCGTTTAAATCTTCAATATCTAAGATAGGTTCTTGAATTGTCCCATCTATGTAATCCCAAAAATCTTTAGACAAAAACTTCTTTTTTTTATGATTCTTGCCCAACTTTGATAGCATTTTGGGTTAAGAATGCATTTAAAAGTCTCATTTTTGCTATCCATTTCAAGAAACAAACAAGGATGTGATGTTACCTCAAATTTGAAACATCAAACGCACAATAATCATGAACTTCCCAATCTTGACATGCTTCTCAATGTATTTGATTCCTTCAAAACAAGGATCTGATATCATGTAATATTTGTTGATGTATGATTGTTGCAGCAGCCAAATCACAAATCATCAATGTGTCGATCGAATCGTCAAGATATCAACACATCCAATATGAATGTTTCAGTCAAGAATACACAAATCAGATGAAGTAAGAGACAAATCCACAAGTCAAAAGGTTGTGCTACACAGCTTATTCATTGATGTAAATTAGAGCTCTATTTATAGAGCAAGAAGAGAGAAATTTACAAAAGGGAGATAATAGAGGAGAGGGGAAAGAATTGGACTAGCCGTTAGGGCCAACAGCTGGCCCCCAACGGCTAGTTGAGGCCAGCCAGCACAGGGAGCCATTGGAGCTCCCAACAGCTAATAGCCATTGGGGGCTCCAACGGTTATATTCATATTACATTTAACAGTCTTTTATAATTTCTTCTCGTTGAACTCTAATTTGTATTGTGGAGGTTCTCTCTTCCAGTTGACTACTACTCTGATAATAATACTTCAATTGAAAAGAAAATTGCTGATGCCATCAATCAGCAATGCAGAAAAGATTGTAACTAATTCATGAGAAAGAAGACAATGTAAGGAGATGAAAGATACAAAGATGGGGTATATCCACAACTTCCTGAGGCATTTGCACGGGATTATGATGATAGTGAGACCTTCATGATCTGATCCAGTATATTACCAGAGTAGTCTAAAACTAAAGGAGATTAAGGAGAAGCCATCAAGCACATGAAAAAGAAGAGTAGGTGACAGTAGACACTAGACAGCTTTCCCTTAGAAATTTTTTACCCTCATTGGACTACCCATGAATCCCAAACCATTCTTCATGTACTGCATCACAGAGTAGGGAGATGATTTTATTATTTCATGCATTTAATTTACTGAAAACCCCAAGATTTCTCCCATGCTAATGGGAATCAACTGAATAGATCCTTAGTTGCCTCTGTGCTTGATCTTGTGTCATATTAACATTTAACTCCAGAAAAAGCAAGATCATGTTTTCATGATGCCTTTAGCACCAAAAAGAAAATCATTCCATTTTTTAAGATCTACGCGCATAATTAACATTGGACAGTAAAAGATGTACCTGCACTAGGTTAGAAATAAAAATATACAACTACAGGTTATGTAGCCTTAGTGGAGTAGAAACAATGGTTGCTAGAGTGAGAAGTTATGCAGCAGATTCAGCAGCAGACCAACAACCACAGCATTTCAGTCAGGCCAATTAACCCAATCTGTTTCCAATAAACCTCGAAATATGCTCGCAAGGAAAGATATAAAACAGCTGAAGCCCAAGGATGTCAGTGACGTTTGAAACATCTCATGGAGGATGAATAATGTCAATTTCCAGTTCATAGTATTTGAGAAATAATTAACTTTCAAAGCATTAATCCTCACCTGTCTGCGAAGAAATATGAGAGTTGCAAATATGAAACTGCCCAACAGCAGACGAGCTGGATAAGAAAGTTATAACAGAAAATTGGTCAGCTTTTGTACAGTTTGTGTTGAGCATATGAAAGTCAGAGGTACCAAAGGATGAGCATGTAATTACTTGCATAAGCCTATGTGCCATATATCATTTTTCATGTAATTGCTTTCATGTTTTCATTTGTCTATATAGGCAGGCATGTCCTTGTGAGGCAAAACACAAGCTCATTTATGTGCAACCAATACACGAATTTACATAAGCAGCCATATTTATTTTGTTTAGGATGCAATCCCTTATTTTTCATGAACATGATCATGGGAAAAAGATGGACAAAGAAACAATGTCTAACATTAGAAGCAAACAGGGTTGAGAAAAGAAATCCGGAACTTGTCCAACTTCTTTCCTCAACAAAGACCAAAGGAATAGAGAGAGAAAATGAAAATTGCATTTGCTTCCCATGTCTTCAGAAACAGAAAACGTCTAGCTATGAATCTATTGCACCCAATTCAAAGCAGGGTTTGAAATCTTGTGCTGAAGCAAGTCAAAGTCTGGATCGATTCACTATCCTCAAAACAAATGCTATTTAAGGTCAAATAGGTGTGAACTTCTTGGGCTCTTTTGAATTGCTGGGTTTCATGAAGATGGAGATATATAACAATTAAATTATAGTTATAAGAATTTGTATTATGAAAACATCTGCAGTAAACACTAAATAGTAACATAGATAAAAACTTTAACCAAATCAAAACCATGTTGAAGACACAATTCAGCATGATGAATAGTATCATAAAGAAGCGAATTGAATTGTTCAAAACACTCACCTGTTATCAGTCCATAAAGCTTTGGGAAATGAAAAAACTCCATCGCTTGAACAACAGGTGATGCCAGGAAAGAGATAAAGAGAGAACCTACAAAAGAACCAGAGATATGAGATTGCAGCTTTCACATACTGCTGCAATCATGAGGTCACTGACCAGAAAACCCTAAAAGAACTTTTATTACATATTTTAACTTTTTTGATAGCTTGAATCAATAATCAGACAATGTTGGGCAGCTGGATGGCTCTTTAACAGAGAGAAAAGTTCCACATTTTCCCAGTACAGATATTTGTGAAAATAATCCCAACAGCATTTAAATCCAAAACAGCAACATCAATCAGAGGGGTTCAGGCACATAGAGAGAAGTACATTTTTTTAGGAATAATTGTTGCATTCATAAGGTAAACCAGTAAATTTGTGATGGTATTTGATGGAAAGCCCAGAGTATCGATCATTTAGAGTTTTTAGTCAGTATTTAGATCCTAATTGGGTACTTATTTACAAGCTAAGAGTTTCACAAAAACTTAGTATTTCCAGAGAGTTTATTTAGGGTAGAGAGTTTGGGGCAATTAATTCAAAGGTTTTTAAAGAGAAAATATTCTGAAATTATTTTCTTCTTACACAACCATGCATTGGGTCCGGGAAAAGCTTGATCCTTTTCCAAGATTTATAGTCATCAATACTGACCTATTTTGGGTCTTGCCAGCAATTTAAATCTAAAATAGCAAGAAGAATCTCAGGGCTTCAGACATATGGAGAAAAATACACATTTTAAGGATAATTGATATATTTATTGATATTTATTGGCTAAACCAGTAAATTTGTTTTGTATTTGCTGGAAAAACTGGTGCATTGATTATTAGAACTTTTAGTCACCATCCTGACCTATCTTGGTTCCTAGCAGCAGATCCAAAAAAATAACATCCTTAGGGGTTCGGTCAAATAGAGAAAATTATATAGCAAAAGAGTAGCGGTCACATTTGTTGGGTAAATCAGTAAATTTGTCATTGTATTTGCTGGAAAAACTGGTACATTGACAACACTAAGTCAGTAACTTCTTTTCTTTTATGAAAGATGACAATTACTTCTACAAGGTACGTCTGAGATAAGATAAACCTACTAAAGCAATCTACAGTTGCTTTCCCACATGTGAGTATAGGATTCGTAAATATTTGAAGTGTTGGTATATTATACATCCATAGATCTTGGGAGGTAAAGACACAACAGGGGCAAGAAGAGGCACAAATGCTTCATTGAAGAAAGCCATTCTCCAAATGAATAATTCTTTGGTAAATTTATTTGGTATAGAAAAGGTTGATAAATATTCTCAAATCACAGGAGACCTCTTTCACTTTGATGCATATGGTATTATACATTTCTTTGCTATGTATGATGGCATGCATAGAGATTGGTTTCACAAAATTATTGACTATAATTTGTTAACATGTGGCTTATTGTGTGTAACTAAGTATAATTCAATGAAGAAATGATATACATGCCCATTCTAAGTACAGTGAGACTATATGAGTTCTTATATGATTTCCGATGCATGTATTCTTTACTTCTGTTCTGGATATGCTGTAAGTGGTCATAGGAGTTGGCTTGTGCTTACAGGTTCTTTCCAAGATCACAAGTTGAAAGCAACGGAAAATTCCTTCTGCTAAATTTGACTAAATTGTCACACAGAAAAGTGAACACTCACAAAATTGGCTTTGTGAAGGAGCTCATCATAAGCAAGTTACGAAAGGGACATCTTCTGAGCAAGTAAGAGGAAGGCGTGTATCCATAGAACTAGATAAAAATTATTGGATATGGAAAGATAAAAACCGCCCAGTTGCTCACCTATTTGCCTTGATTTCATGCTCAATTTAAGTTTCTAAGATGTCCTTATAAAAGCCACACAAAAGATATCAACTGCAAAGATGAATCCTATATATAAATACGAAAAGACTGAAAATAAGCATCAGTGGTAGTTAGATAAAATGTCCAAAGATAATAGAAGCATCAAGCAACATAGGAGAATGAGTAGAAGTGTAGAACGACATCTCTCAGAGCAAGAGTTCACAAAAGGTGAAACAAAAAATGTGCAGATCACAGAAATCAAAACAAGAGCTCACAAAAAAAGTGCCTTTACCTAAAAATGTGCGGGGCACAACCCCAGGAAATTCAAAATGATCATACTGCAAAAAAAGAGAAAGGAAAACGTCAATTTCATAGCAACCAGCTTTTTTTCTTGGGGTGTAAAAGAAGCCCCTTTGAAGTAAACCCAAGTCAGAATATGACTACATAATTGAATTTAACTCCTCAAAGTGATGACATTCACCTAATCCTAGTCACTTTAAGTCTGTACCATGCATCGCTTTCCTCTTTAACGAAAGGATGGAACCATGGAAATCATAAAGTTTAAACGAGAAATTATAAGTCTCGAACTGACCACAACACTAGAAGTATTTTTAGAAAGAAATTAGAAAAGGACTCCTGATGTGGTTCAGCAAGTGTATTCCTAGAAGAAGCAACATTGTCAATGTTGACTAAATATTGGAATGATGAGAAAGATAATTTAAAAGGAATTTAGAGGCACACTTTAACCATAGTAGTTAGATATATTATCGGAAAGAAATAAGAAAAAAAAATCCTTGCATGGTCCAACAAGTATGTTCCTAGAGGAAACATTCTTGATTCTGGTAGGTATCACTCTTTTGTTTTATAAGAAACCAATAAGCTTCACCCTGATCAAAGAAATAAGAAAGAAGGTTCGATAAAAGAGAAGAAACTGAAACTCTTTTGAAAACATTCTGCTAAATTTCAGCAGGTATGAGGTGTCACCCTGATCATATAAATAAGAAAAGAACTCCTTGCATGGTCCAGCAAGTTTGTTCCTAGAGGAAACACGCTTAGTTCTTGTAGGTTTCAGAGGTACAAAGAGAAAATGAGTTTACCTTTTCAAGGTGATGGCGATGATAAATAATATCATGCATAGCCTTAAACAGGCAGTACATGAAAAGATAAAAAGAAGATATATTTGTCAGTTGGTAAGTAATACAGAATGCATAAGTTTACAAAACATAAAGGAACGTATTGAATAATGCGAAGGACTAATGGATATACATTCAGAAAAAGCGTATCACATTCAACAAGATCCGAGAACAACGCAGTAAGGATAAACAAGGAAAAGAAACAGCCATTATGGGTATGGAGACAGTTCTTAAATAAGAGAGAAAATTTTGAATGGATGGATTGCAACACTATGAAAATATTCGCAGCTTCTCTACATTGAGATAAATATATATATATATGAAGAAAATCTGTTATTCCCAAACATGAAAGAGAAAATTATTACACATAAAGCATATTATCCAAATGAATAGTCAGTTCAACTCCTTATGTCAATTTTGGCCTTTTACCAACAACAACTAAGCTTTTTTCCATACTAGATGGGGTCGGCTAATGAATTCTTTGTTTCCATAGAGCTCGATCATGTGTCATGCTAAAACTCAACATAAGCTAGATCATTCTTTATTCTTTATTTATTCTTTACTTCCAACACTTTGTAGTCTTCTTCTTCCTCTTTTATCATTTTCACCATCTAGTTTTCCATACCGTCTTTAGTTGTCTTTCCACATATCCAAACCATTTTAACCGATTTTCTCTCATTTTACTAGCATTCTATCATCTATTGGTAATCATCACTTCCAATTTGTTTTCAATAACCTCATTATGTATATAATCTTTTTGTGCGGTAATCTTCATTTCTACTACAGATATCTTTCGTAAATATTGATGGTAAACTACACAATGCTCAAAACCATAAAACACAGTAAGTCTAATTGTTGCCCTATGATACTTACCTTTTAACTTTAATGGTATCTTCTTGTCACATATAATTGATGCTTCTGTCCATTTTAATCAACCTACCTTAATTTTGTGTGTAACATCTCCATCAATTTTATGAAAAACTGATCGAATTTAAAGTTTTCTTTATGAGAGATACAATGTGTATCAATCTTAATTTCTCTGTTATCTGAAGTAACCAAATGATCAAACTTACATTTCATATATTTTATCTTAGTCTATTAGCTTTTTTCTTAGACTCAACTACTAACACGATATCATCCACAAATAACATACACCAATGTACTTCATCTTAAATATGTTCGAACTTACCTTTTTACCCTTTCCTATAAACATTGAGTTAGCAAAACCCTACCAGATGTTGACCCTCTATTGAACTCCTAACTTCTAGTAAGAGTCAAAATAATAACCAATGTTTCATGATGCTTCAATGTTTTTTCCATGTTTTTATCCTTTTGCAAAAATAATCTAGTTATGCTTAATAAGATGTATGTTCATCCAAAATTCAACAAATTGTGAATACCATAGAATATAATGTTGTTCTTACCCAAACCTGGATCAATACCTTCCATGTATGCCTACCGTTTATAATGTGTATAGCTTTGGACCGCGCGTAGTGAATGATATGTCATGTACCATGCCCCACACCACAGAAAATGTATGGACTGGTAGAACTTTTCCTTATCTTTTGCAGCACCAAAAAATCACCATCTACATTAAAAAGTAAAATGCAACATATGGCTCTTTTTAGCCCTATTTGATCCCTATCGTGTGCCATGTTATGAGTTAACTCACAATAAGCTAGATCATTCTTTAGTGTTTCTTTCCAACACTTTTGTGGTCGTCCTCTATCTCTTTTAATACTTTCCAAATTTAGTTTTTCATACCTTCTTATAGGTTCTTTTGATCTTCTGTCTATATGTCCAAACCATTCCAAATTTAGTGTTGCCACTCCTAATTTGTTTCTAATAACCTCATTATGTATATGGTTTTTTCTTGTATGACCACTCATCCATCTCAACATCTTCATTTCTGTCACACACATCTTTTGTACATGTTGATGATTAACTTCCCAACACTCATAACCATAAAACATGGCAAGTCTAATTGTTGCTATATAATATTTATCTTTTAACTTTAGTGGTATCTTCTTATCACAAAGAATATATGATGCTCCTCTCCATTTTAACCAACAAGCATTAATTCTATGAGTAACATCTCCATCAATTCTTCCATCACTCTGAAAAATTGACCCTAGGTATTTAAAACTTTCTTTTGGGGGCTGCAATGTGTGCTAATTTTAATTTTTATATCCTCTGAAGTAACCAAATGATCAAACTTGCATTCCATATATTGTGTCTTTGTTCTACTAAGTCGGAGGCCTTTGCTTTTTAATGTTTCTCTCCATAGTTCTAATTTTCTATTAACTTTTTCCTTAGACTCCTCTACTAACACAATGTCATCTCCAAATAACATACACCAAGGTACTTCATCTTGAATATGTTTTGTTAACTCATCAATCACCATTATAAATAAGTATGGACTTAAAGTTGATCCTTGATGTAACCCAATATTAACTTCAAACAAGTCTGTCATTCCTTCATGAGTCCTCACACATGTTTTTGCACCATCATACATGTCTCTTATAAGGTTAATGTATGTCAATGGGATACCTCTTTTTTCTAAAGTTCTCCAAAGAACCTCTCTCGGTACCCTATCATAAGCTTTTTCTAGATCAATATATGGAGGTCTTTCTTTTTTGCTCTAAAATGTTCCATAAGACGTCTCAAAAGATGAATCGCTTCAACAGTAGATTTGTCTAGCATGAATCCAAATTGATTATCTATTATACTTGATACTTGTCTTAACCTACGTTCGATAATTCTTTCCCACAATTTCATAGTATGGCTCATTAACTTGATACCTCGATAATTCGCACAATTCTGAATGTCTCCCTTGTTCTTATATATGGGTATAAGTGTACTTGCTCTCCGTTCCTCGAGCATCTTTTGGTTTCTCCATATTTCATTAAATAGTCTTGTGAGCCAAGTGATTCCTATTTCTCCTAGTATTTTACAAACTTCTATAGGAATATTGTCTGGTCCTACCGATTTACCACCCTTCATATGTTTAAGAGCCTCTTTGACTTCATTCTTTTGAATACGTCGATATAAATTGTGGTTTATATACTTTTCTGATTTGGCTAACTCTCCTAAGCTAATACTAACATCTTTATTTTCATTAAAAAGCTTATAAAAATAGTTTTTTCATCTATTTCTTATATCATGATTTGCCACTAGAATGTTTTCATCCTTGTCCTTGATGCATCTAACATAATTAAGATCTTTAGTTTTCTTATCTCTAGCCCTAGCTATCCTAAACATATCGCTTTCACCCTCTGTTGAGTTGAGTTTTTTATATAAATCCTCCCAAATTTTAGTTTTTGCTTCATTGACGGTCTTTTTCGCTTCCTTCTTTGCTTTCTTATAAGCTTCTAAAGTTTCACTAGTTTTCTTCACATAATATAATTTGTAACATGCCCTCTTTGCCTTGACTTTATTTTGCACTACTTCACTCTACCAGCAAGCTTCTTTTTGTGCCGGTACACCTCCCTTAGATACACCTAACACATCTTTCACCACTTTCCTAATATATATAGCCATATTATTCCACATATTACAAGGTGTACCAACATAATTCCAAACATCTCCTTGAAGGACCTTCTGTTTAAATATATCTTCTTTCTCGCTTTTGAGGTTCAACCATTTAGTCTGAATAGCTCGATGCACTCTTTTCTTCTTTGTCCATTTTTTTATTTGTAAATCCATAACTAAAAGTCGATGTTGGGTGGTTAAGCTTTCTCCTGGAATTACCTTGCAACCTTTACAACATGCTCTATCTTTTTTTCTACAAATAAAGTAATCAATTTGTATTTGTGATAAGCCACTCTTATAAGTAATTAAATGTTCATCTCATTTTTTGAAGATTGTATTGACTATAAAGAGATCAAATGCCATAGCAAATTTTAAAATCTCTCTACCTTCCTCATTTATATCCCCAAAACCAAAGTTTCCATGAATACCTTGATATCCTAATGTCTCTTTAATGACATGTCCATTTAAGTCTCCTCCTAAACAAATCATCTCCCTTTGTGGAATCTTTTGAATCACCTTATCTAACTCTTCCCAAGAAGTTGTCTTTATCATCTAGTCCTACTTGGGGCACGTAAGCACAAACTATATTCAAAACCTCTGCTCCTAACACTAATTTCAACGTCATGATTCGGTCACCATATCGTTGTATGCATACTACACTATCCTTTAAATCTTTATTCATGATAATACCAACTCCGAGTGGTCGAGCTTGACAAACCTATAACTTTTTTCTTTTGGTACAATGGGAGGTTAAAGCCGGGTATGCACCCCCTAAGAGTTGAACTTGAGATTTCCAACATGCAAGGGCTAACACCTTAACTGCAAATAAGACTCGTATTGGTTCTTGGAATATCGGAACATTATCCGGTAAGCTAATGGAGGTGGTAGATACTATGATTCGGAGAAAGATTCATATTCTATGTTTACAAGAGACAAAATGAGTTGGAGAAAAAGCAAAGGAGATAGAGGATACAAGTTTTAAATTATGGTACTACCTATCTTTTTATACCATTACAACAAAATCACAAAGAAAAATTGGGGATGATGTGATATTCGCTCCTATTTCAATATTCGACGAAAATCGTTTATGTATGTGATGGCCTCACAAAGAGATCCAAATTGAGAACATGGCACATCGGTTTTTTATGGGAATTAGTGGATTAACCACTATATTCATTCCAATGCTCTCCTCCAAAGATGAGTTCAAGCATGCAAGTGAGCCAAGTTGCTAGGAGAGTTACTCAAGATTGACTTTACAATAACTCAAACTTGACTCAATCTCATCACCGAGCTCGACTCAAGTTCAAAATGCAAGCAAGTCAGGCTCAAGATCACTAATACTTGTCTTGAACTGTTTGCGAGTCAAATTGTAACGCTTAAGCGTTACTGCACAGACTGTGCAGGCTGTAACGCACGGCCTGGAACACGAAGGGCCTTTAAAAGGGCCCTTCACAGTAGATTGTCCAGGGAGTTGGGGCAGCCTCGAACCAGCCAGAAAACGAGAGGAATCGGCCGGAATCCGGTAAGTTGACTTATTTTTCAGATTTTCATTTTTTTCCTGATTTTTGATGAAAAACTTGTTGAAAATCATCGTTTTGGGCTTGGATTAAAGGTTTGAGGTAGAACTAAGCGTTTTGGTGGGGTAGGTAGGCAATGGTGTCGATTTGGCCAGAAAACGGTTGTGATTCGCCGGAAACCGACGATGATACTGGAAAAAAAAAACTTTTGGGCATGTCCCTCATTTCCATGTCATGTCGTGTCTGGATTGTCATGAACCGACATTGGTTCGTGTCGTGTCCTCGTGTCGCGTATTAAGAACCAGTTCTGTGTCAAAATAGGTTCTGTGACGGAAACGGGTCCAGTTTGGGTCGTGTCTTGAAATGGGTTTCTGGGTTAAGAATAAGACCTGTGTCAATAGTTAAAGGTTCTCTATTGACACAATGACACAAGCTACCTATTGTGTCACTCATTCGGATCAGATATGAAATTGGGTATCGATTTGGATCTCGGATAGCTTAAACGGATCCAAATTGGGGTTTGGGATCCGATTCGGATATAGTTTGTTTCGTTAAACTTATAGTTAAATAAATTTTAATGTTTCTATTATTTGTAATTGTTTAGAGATTAAAATTGGAGGATTTGGTGGTGATAAGAGTGGCCCAGCAGTTTGGGGACTGGATCTTAGCGCTCCTTCAGGTAGGGGGTTATGCATTCTTTTACAGAACCATGCTAGAAGTGATTTTACTGTTTTAGATAGATTTCAATGTGCATGATTGATAATTGTTTTATTGAAGTTTGTGAAATGTTATTCGCAATTATGGGTTATTTGATATGCCTTTTAAATAGAACATGTTTATGACACTGTTTGATAAAGAACATGTTTTGATATGCATGTGTTGTGTGAACATGGTATTTAAATGTTGTGTGGATATGAGTTTGATTTGGATATTCGTGGATCTGGATATGATTTATGAATGTGATGAACTGTAATTGGTTTTAGAAATGTAATGATGTGTGAATATACGAGCCGTACTTGTGTGGTTTGTGTGGGGTCTCTAGAGACTTGCAGGTCCCTCGGGCGATCCGGCTTGGGGCGAATACAGGGTGTGTTCCCGGGCACTCTGCCGTGAGAGTCGGCGTGGTTACCGTCGTGGACGGGGTTACCGAGGTCACGTTAGGGAGGGCCGGACGACTCCCGTGGCCTTTGGGGCAGACACAGTGTGGGCTGTAATTATCGAAACTAATGATGTGTGTGCGTGTGTGAGTGTGTGCGTACGAATTTGAGATCATGATTTCAAGGTAAATATGTTTGTTATGAAATGATTGTGAAACTATGCATGCTTTTAGTATGTTTTCTGTTTAAAGATGTTTAACCTCCCTACTGAGCTATGTATAGGAGCTCACCCTATTGTTTTACAGCTCATCCTGAAGCTAGCACTTCGAAGGCACACGGAGCAGAGTAGGAGTTTGATAGAGCAGCATTTTTATTTTAGATGGTATGATAAGTATTGAATAATTTAGAAAGTCTTTTATTCGGGGTTATTGTTAGGTGAGCCCCGCACCATTTTGGACGTGTTGTTTAGAACTTCGATATGAATATTTATTTCAGTTAGATATTTCTTGAGTTTGAATTAAATTGGTATTGTATTTGTTTAATGCTCACCATCACGCCCGTGCGAGAAGCGGCCACGTGGCATCGGCTCGGGCCGGGTCGTGGTCGCGACCCGTGCGGGTGTGACAACTCTTGGTATCAGAGCCTAAGGTTGTTAAAGTATATTTAATAGTGAGTTAATCGTTGAAATATAATGTTGCATTTATGTGTAGGACCCACGAGGATTGGATCTTAACTTAACTCCAAGCGTTATGAGTGATGATAACGAGGAAATGCCATCGTATGGATCTGCTGTAGCAGTAGAGGTTCCATCTGGTACACCCCAAGGACCTATAGAGCCACCACATATTCCTCTTGTGCAAGGTGGTCAAGATGCAGCGATATTACTTGGTCAGATGATTAACTTATTGCAACACGTTCCGAGAGAATCCACTGTAACCATTCAACACTTGACAAAGAACGGTTGTAAGGAGTTCAAAGGAGTAATTACAGACCCATTGGAACCCTATGAATGGATTGACAAACTGGAAAACGCTTTCGACATATTTGCTCCTACCGACGAGGAGAGGAGGGTGCAGTTGGCGTCGAGTCTTTTCGAAGGAAATGCAAAACAGTGGTGGAGAGCACAGAAAGGGACTCGTAGCACTCCGTGGACTTGGGAGGCATTTAAGAAGGCATTTTTTAGTCATTTCTTTTCTCACAATGATCGGATGCGTTTACAACTTAAATTTAATCAACTGCAGCAGGACAATTTATCAGTGAGAGAATATACCAACCAATTCCTAAGGCTGTCACAGTTTGACCCGGGTATGGTAATTCCTGAGGCATGAGCAAATAAATATTTCTGGGGACTTTCTGATCCGATCCGTAAGTCATTGAGAGGAAAGATATATACAGATATTGATGAATTACAAGTTGTTGCTACTCATGTAGAGACAGATATGTTGCATTATAAGGGTAAGAAGAGGCCAGCAAAACCAACCTTTGGCAACTCATATGAAGGCACGAAGAAAAGTAAATCAACCCAAGCTCATCAGTGGACAAATAGGGATAGTCAGACTCAGGCGAGAAGTGGGCCTTCACGTGAGCAAAACAACCAACAAAATCGAGGGATCACATGTTATAACTGTAGAGGCACGGGTCATAGAGCTAGAGAATGTCCTTCAGAGAAGAACTTTAAACCAGTTCAGACTCAGACATTTAGCAGTGTACAGAAAGAAGACATGAGAGGTCGTTGTTTCATATGTAAAGAGTTCAGTCATCGTAAGGTTGATTGTCCACAGGCTACGTATTTTACTTCTTCTTCAGTTCAGGGAAGCACTATGGGGCCTCCTCGTCCTCTGGTACCTGTTCGTCAACAAGGACCACCTCGATTGCCTCACCCTCAAGTAACTAACCAGGGCCGTGTTTATGCTGTAGAGGGTCATGAGTCAGGTACCTCTCATTTGGTTATTAGTACCTTATCAGTTTGTGGTTTGCTTGCGCGTGTTTTATTTGACTCTGGTGCAACGCATTGCTTTGTTTCACCTACTTTTGTAAGTCGTACGGGTTTAGACCCGAAACCATTAGATGGATTCTCTGTATGTTTCCCTAATGGAGATGTTATTGTGCCGCATCGGATTTTGCGAGATTGTTCTGTATTGGTTGGTGGTCATGACTTGAGAGCCGACTTGGTTTTGCTGGAGATTTCGAACTACGATGTAGTTTTGGGTATGGATTGGTTATCTAGGAACCGTGCTGTGATTAATTGCAAGAAGCGAGAGATTACTTTCTCTATTCCTCGAGAGACTACTTTCGTTTTCCAAGGTCAGCGAGAAGAGAACCCAGTATCAGTTATATCTGCTCTTCAAGCATATAATTATATACGAAACGGATGCGAAGGATACTTAGCATTTGTTATGCAGTCTTGTGCTGAAGAGAAGCTATTAAATGATATCAGTATAGTTAATGAATTTCCTGATGTTTTTCGTGATGATCTACCGGGATTACCTCCGGAACGAGAGATAGAGTTTGCTATTGATTTGCAAACAGGTGTCAATCCTATATCTAGAGCACCCTATCGTATGGCTCCTGCAGAATTACGAGAATTACAGGCTCAGTTGCAAGAATTATTGGAGAAGCGTTTTATTCGACCAAGTACCTCACCATGGGGAGCACCAGTTTTATTCGTGAAAAAGAAGGACGGCTCTCTTCGACTTTGTATCGATTATAGACAACTTAATCGGGTGACCATAAAGAACAAATATCCATTACCCAGGATTGATGACTTGTTCGACCAGTTGCAGGGAGCTTCTGTGTTTTCGAAGATTGATCTTCGGTCTGGATATTATCAGTTGAGGATACGAGAAGTTGATATACCTAAGACTGCTTTTAGGACTCGGTATGGGCATTATGAATTCTTAGTTATGCCTTTTGGGTTAACCAACGCTCCAGCAGCATTCATGGACTTGATGAATCGAGTATTTCGGGAGTATTTGGACAAGTTCGTCGTGGTGTTTATTGATGATATTTTGATATATTCTAAGAGCATAGAGGAGCATGAACATACATTTAAGGATAGTGTTGGAGACCCTTAAGGAGAATAGGTTATTTTTTGCAAGCTATCTAAGTGTGAGTTTTGGCTTTCACAAGTGCAGTTTTTGGGATATGTGATATCTTAGGGCAGGATTTCTCAAGTGGACCCAAGGTGGAAGTTGATAAGCGGTTTGTGTTCAAATGTGGGAGAGGCCCACCACGTGTGTGACGAAGATCAAAAGCTTCATCGCCAAGCTGCTGGGTACTATAGAAGGTTCATAAATGGTTTTCTCAGGTGCACGCTACCCTTGACTATATTAACGAAAGAAGCAAGGTTCTTACAAATGGACTTGAAGCATGTGAGGATAGTTTCCAAGGGAACTTGCAAAGACAGGTCGACTACTTACCCGGTGTTTCGTACTTCTACGGATCCTTTGGAGAACTTTGAGGTGTATTGTGATGCTTCAAAGATGGGTTTGGGTTGTGTTTTGATGCAACATAGGAGAGTTATTATTAATGCATCAAGAGCAGTTGAGACCTGCATGAGAGGGAACTACCTTTACTCTATGATTTGGAGTTAAACGTGTGATGAAGTGTTTGGCCCAAAGGTTTGGAGACATTATTCTCTATGGGGCAACGTTCAACGTTTTTAGTGACCATAAAAGTTTGAAGTATCGTTTGACTAGAAGAGTTAGACATGAGACAAGCGTTAGAACGAGTTCCGAAAGATTATGACTTTCAGTTACGGTATCATCCGGGAAGCGAATGTCGTAGCGGATGCTTTAAGTAGGAAGAAACGCAATGTAGGTATGATGATAAAGGAGAAGGAACAATAGAAAAGTTTAGGGATATGCGATTATTGTAAGTTGACAGGGAAAGATATGTTTGAATACGATCGTTATTTCGAATAACTTGATGGAATGAGAATACGAGAAGGGCAAAACGGTGATCGTGTTACAAGAAGCAAAGGAAGCAAAGTCAAGGAAGCGAGGAATTGGAATTCAACGTGTGGATGGGAATTTTGAAGTTCAAGGGAGAGTTTGTGTACCTAAATGATCAGGCGGGAGATCGATTTTGGATGAAGCTCATCGAAGCAAGTTGAGTATGCATCAGGGAGCCACGAGAAGATGTACCAAGATTTGAAACGATTATATTGGTGGCAAGGAATGAAGAGGATGTGAGAATATGTATCATCCTATTTGATTTGTCGGAAGGCCAAGGAAGTGGAACACGAGACCATCGAGGAATGTTGCAACCTTTTCTTTATTCTTGGGTGAAATGGGATGACATGTGATGGATTTTGGCACCTTTATGAAGAACCGGAGGTCCGCGATTCTATATGGGTAATTATTGATCGGCTTACAAAGTCAGTGACATTTTTTTGCTGATTAATATTAAATTACTCAATGGAAAAGTCGGGTTCAAGTGTACCATCAACGAAATTGTTAGACTTCATGGTGTACCATCCAATTATAATTTCAGATCGCATCATGTAATTCACATCAAGATTTTGGAAGCAGTTTGCAAGAAGCGATGGGAGCGAAGCTACAGTTGAGATTCTGCTTACCATCCACAAACAGATGGCCACGGTCGAAAGACGATCCAAGCCGTTGGAGGACTTGTCATGAGGGCTTCAGTGTTCTAGAGCAAATCGTAAGTTTGTTGGGACCGTTTCCTACCATTGATGTAGAGTTCACCTACAACAATAGTTTTCATTCTGTTATTAGGATGGCACCCTTATGAGGCATTATATGGAGAATGATGTCAGAACGCCGTTGTGTTGTTACCCATGATGTATGAAAAGTACCGTGTGGTAGGACCAGACTCAGGCAGTTGCATAACCGAGAGCGAAAGGGGAAAGATGATCCAAGATAAGACGAGGGGGCAACTCGCACACGACAAGAAGAGTTATCGTTGATAAAAAGAATGAAATACCGCTCAGAATTTGAAGAGGGTGACCGTATGTTTCTCACGTGTGACACCTATGAAGTGATCGAGTTGGAATGAGTGATCGAGTCGAGGAAGACTCACTCAGAAGTTTAAATGGACCGAATCGATAATACTTAATGCCGGGTGCAGGTCCGGTGAGCTCTATCGCAGTTGCACTACCACCTTTTGCTCGTCGAATCTTCATAATGTATTTCACGTGATATCCATATTCTAGGAAATATATTTACGTCCGTTTCATGTGATCGAACCAGGACATTGTACAATGAGAAAGCCTTGACCTATGAGACATTTCAGAGCTAAAATTGAAGATCGAAGGGTAAAGCAACCCGAGGAAAGGATATCGCGTGGTTAAAGTGGTATGGAATGATATAAGTGGTGAAGCCAGTAGAGGTGGAAGAGAAGATAGAGAGCAGTCATCGGTTTTATTTTGAACATATGTCGAGTTTAGAGACGAAACATTTTAGAGGGGAGAGTTGTAACACCAATTAGACTATGTGAATAATGTCATGAAATTACAACATTTTCATTTACGTATAAAAATAGTTTAGTACGTTCTAGATCATATTTGATCATTTTTACAATGTGTGATTTGCTCGAAGGTGAAAATAATAATTTGTTTTACGTAGGGATTTTCATTTTTTTTCCTGATTTTTGATGAAAAACTTGTTGAAAATCATCGTTTTGGGCTTGGATTAAAGGTTTGAGGTAGAACTAAGCGTTTTGGTGGGGTAGGTAGGCAATGGTGTCGATTTGGCCAGAAAACGGTTGTGATTCGCCGGAAACCGACGATGATACTGGAAAAAAAAAAACTTTTGGGCATGTCCCTCATTTCCATGTCATGTCGTGTCTGGATTGTCATGAACCGACATTGGTTCGTGTCGTGTCCTCGTGTCGCGTATTAAGAACCAGTTCTGTGTCAAAATAGGTTCTGTGACGGAAACGGGTCCAGTTTGGGTCGTGTCTTGAAATGGGTTTCTGGGTTAAGAATAAGACCTGTGTCAATAGTTAAAGGTTCTCTATTGACACAATGACACAAGCTACCTATTGTGTCACTCATTCGGATCAGATATGAAATTGGGTATCGATTTGGATCTCGGATAGCTTAAACGGATCCAAATTGGGGTTTGGGATCCGATTCGGATATAGTTTGTTTCGTTAAACTTATAGTTAAATAAATTTTAATGTTTCAATTATTTGTAATTGTTTAGAGATTAAAATTGGAGGATTTGGTGGTGATAAGAGTGGCCCAACAGTTTGGGGACTGGATCTTAGCGCTCCTTCAGGTAGGGGGTTATGCATTCTTTTACAGAACCATGCTAGAAGTGATTTTACTGTTTTAGATAGATTTCAATGTGCATGATTGATAATTGTTTTATTGAAGTTTGTGAAATGTTATTCGCAATTATGGGTTATTTGATATGCCTTTTAAATAGAACATGTTTATGACACTGTTTGATAAAGAACATGTTTTGATATGCATGTGTTGTGTGAACATGGTATTTAAATGTTGTGTGGATATGAGTTTGATTTGGATATTCGTGGATCTGGATATGATTTATGAATGTGATGAACTGTAATTGGTTTTAGAAATGTAATGATGTGTGAATATACGAGCCGTACTTGTGTGGTTTGTGTGGGGTCTCTAGAGACTTGCAGGTCCCTCGGGCGATCCGGCTTGGGGCGAATACAGGGTGTGTTCCCGGGCACTGCCGTGAGAGTCGGCGTGGTTACCGTCGTGGACGGGGTTACCGAGGTCACGTTAGGGAGGGCCGGACGACTCCCGTGGCCTTTGGGGCAGACACAGTATGGGCTGTAATTATCGAAACTAATGATGTGTGTGCGTGTGTGAGTGTGTGCGTACGAATTTGAGATCATGATTTCAAGGTAAATATGTTTGTTATGAAATGATTGTGAAACTATGCATGCTTTTAGTATGTTTTCTGTTTAAAGATGTTTAACCTCCCTACTGAGCTATGTATAGGAGCTCACCCTATTGTTTTACAGCTCATCCTGAAGCTAGCACTTCGAAGGCACACGGAGCAGAGTAGGAGTTTGATAGAGCAGCATTTTTATTTTAGATGGTATGATAAGTATTGAATAATTTAGAAAGTCTTTTATTCGGGGTTATTGTTAGGTGAGCCCCGCACCATTTTGGACGTGTTGTTTAGAACTTCGATATGAATATTTATTTCAGTTAGATATTTCTTGAGTTTGAATTAAATTGGTATTGTATTTGTTTAATGCTCACCATCACGCCCGTGCGAGAAGCGGCCACGTGGCATCGGCTCGGGCCGGGTCGTGGTCGCGACCCGTGCGGGTGTGACACAAATAGAGCTATATATATATATAGAGAGAGAGAGAGAGAGACATAAAAACATGTGGATATATATAAATGTTTTGTGTGTTGTTCTCTCTCTATTATATATAGATATAGATATAGATATAGATATATGCATGTGTGTAGTTCATGGAAGTTACAGTAATCGAAGCAACGAAATCAAGCAAATCATTCTTGGTGCACACATCAGGATTTAGTCCCATATCAGTCAAGAAAAATGATGGGCATCTACATAAGGTCATAAATAGAAGTGAAGCGTAGTGGGACTGTGGGAGATCATGTGTTGGCCTTATATCCTTAATCTAAAGTTTGGTTATACTTACTCAGCAATGATTTGTCCATGTCAATGATTTCTTTGATATGGGATATGTTGTTAATTGTTGAAGAATATGCTAATCTAGTGTTCTTTATGTTAGTTTTATAATTTCTGATGTTTTTAGGTATTATTGTAATTACCCGAAATAATAGGGGCATTTTGATAATTTTCTATACTGAGGGTATTTTGGTCATTTTCTATTTTATAGCTCCTTATATAAGGGCTGGTAGGTTGTGTTAGAGTTTAAGAGGTCGTGTGTAAGAAAGAGAGAGAAAGAGGGGGCCGGCCTCCATTGGAGGTCCGTCCCTTCCTCCAATCTCTCATGTTTTTCTTCTTTAATATTAATGATATTTCTTGTTTTAATCTTCTGTCACGTGAGAATTTCAACAAGGTATCAGAGCCTATTTGGATCGTTGGGAGCAGTAGCAAGTGGTGACAGATTTGTTGTAACTCATGAAAGGGCCGACAACCACCAAAACTGGTGGTCTGAAGTGGCAGCTGTATTTCTCCTGTAAAACACTTGTTGAAAAGTGGCTGAACAAGTTTGTGTTAATGGTTAGAGGAGCATTTGAAAGTACTCAGTTGCTAATGATTTCTTAGAGTCTCTAGTAAGAAGAGATGGAAGAGAGTTGTGACACTTGAAGAAGAAAAGAGTGCAGAGAACACTCTCTATGTTGTTGAAGGGATGCAGTTTGATCGTGGGTATATCTCTCCTTACGTTGTCATTGACAGCGAGAAAATGTATGTTGAGTATCAGAACTGTAAGTTGCTTCTCGTTGATAAGAAGATCACAAATGCAAGGGATTCGAATCATTTGATAAATGTATTGGAAGAAGCAATTAGGGGAGGCTATCCAATCTTAATTATCGTTGAAAATATAGAGCAAGAGGCTCCTGCAACTCTGATTGTCAATAAGCTTCCAGGAGCACTCAAGATGCCGCTCTAAAAGCACCAGGATTCGGTGAAAGGAAAAGCCATACCTTGATGATATTGCTATTCTTACTGGTTGCCTTATTTAAAGTTTGAAATTTTGTATCAAAATGGATATCATCTCACATTGATGATGGAGATAAAGAGTTACAGTAGCCAATATTAAAGTTCACCAGGTCAAACACGATATTTTTTGGATTCTTGATGAGACTGGTAGAGAATCATTACCAATGAATTTATGGCAGCAATGATGTGGAATACACCAAGAAAGTTATTGAACCGTGGAGGATCTTGGAAAGCTTAATTGGCAGAGAATTTAATGTTGTGAATAGGTATGGCGGCTGCATGTACTGTACTATTCGTATTCCCAACAAAGTGGGGCAAGACTTTATTGAGAATAAAGACGTTAGGCCTGAGAAAGTGGAGCAGTTAATTGTACATTGAGAGCTAACTTCCCGTAACAAATGCAAACTTGTAGATTTAGAAAGGGATTAAAGAGGCTTATTCAATTAGTTAATCACATGGTTGCAATGAACATAAGAGCTAAAGTTAACATGCGGTGCTGAGAAATTATTGAGCAGTGTGGTTGCATTTGTTGGATAAAGCTGTTGTGCATTCATCGTGAACGTAAAAGCATTTATTACATATGGCTGCTCTACATTCATCGTGAAGGTAAAGCATTTATTGCATATAGTTGATGAGCATTTATTGTGAAGATACAACATTGATTGCATATAGCTGCTGTGAACTGCTCTTATTCCCAAGAAAGCATGCACGACTACCTCCTTTATATGGTTGTTGTTCTTTTATTATGAAAGCTATGCATTTATATGGCTGCATAACTGAATTGTCTGTTCGTATTCCCAAGAAAATGGAGCAAGACTTTGGAAAGGTCACAGCCGAACATAGTTATTGAGCACTTTGGTGGCTGCATAACTGATCATTAAAACTTACGGCCCCAGTTTGATTAATGATCATTAAAGCATGCATGCTGCTCAATAAAGGTGATTGGAAGTTTCTCGCCTGTTTGTATTCCCAAGTTTCTCGCCTGAAACTGAAGATGTAAAGAAGGCACTTATTTTTTAGCTTCAGCCAAGCATTTTTTTCATTTTTCAAGGAATTGAGAAGCCCACGGCATTGTGGAAGCCCAAGAAAATCAAGAAACCCAACTACAAGGGCAATTGGAAGCATCCAATGATTGACAACCCATAATACAAAGGATGATTCAGAGATCTATGTGTTCCCCTATTTGAGATACGTGGGACTCGAGTTGTGGCAGGTGAAAGCTGGATCCTTTTTTGACAATGTATTGATTACTGATGATCCTGACTATGTTGAGAAAATATTGGAAAAGGATGTAGATAATGGAATCATCGTCTGGGCTTCAGGCATGGCAGAGATATCTTCCAACTCTTTTGAACCAACTTTATCGTCGAAATCTGAAATCAAGTTGGCTGTGATGACCTTGATGACATTTTTGGAGCGCAACTCACTGGGACAAAAAACTGAGACTGTGCAAAAAAAAATGTGTTGCATCTCTTCTTGAAGCAACAATTTATCTGAAAGACATTAAGGATAATAATGATGAAAGTGATGTTGACATGGAGATGAAGATGAAGATGTAGAAGAAGATACTGATGCAGAAGAGGATTCTGATGATGAAGTTGATGAAACAGAAGCAGAGTTCTTTTTGGAGAGATATGAACAAGAAACATCTGGGAACATTGATGTGGTTCCTATTGATGAGGGTGATGATGATCAAATCCAAGAAATTGAATTGGGTGAATTCGATAAAACTGATCAGCTAAAGGTTGTAATATCCTTTATCCAGAGACTTACAATATGTTAGCGTTAAGTGATTTAATTTATCGTGCATAGAAATGATCACAAGATGCAGCAAGTTTCAAGAGAGAAGTTTACCGGTACAACATGTGTTTGATGAAATGCCTAAAAGAGATATTTACCTGCATGTCAAGTGTTCGTTGAAATGCACAAGAAGATATATTTATCTGCGCATTAAGTGTTTGAGAAAATGTTTAAGAGAGACACAAAATTCAGGAAAAGAGTACAAAAGATTATATGTGTTATAGAAGAGCAAGATTTGATGGATTGACATACTGATAAGTTAATAAAGAAAGAGAGGTAGCCATGTGTGGGCACCGAAGTAGAGTTGTGGGCAGGTTGGATGGAATGTCTACAATCTGTCGATTCTTGTGAAGTTTGCAGTCATGAGGACTGCTAAAATGTGTGTTGCAGCCAAAGTAGTTGCTTTTGTTGTTACAGCCAGGAAGACTGAGTTGATGTTGTTACAGCCTGAATGGTTGAGTTGTTGTTGTTACAGTCAGGATGGCTAAGTTGATGTTGTTACAGCCAGGAAGGTTGAGTTGATGTTGTTACAGCCAAAATGGCTGAGTTGATGCTGTTACAACCAGAATGGTTGAGTTATGTTGTTACAGCCAGGATGGCTAAGTTGTTGTTACAACCAGGATGGTTGAGTTTATGTTTTACAGTCAGGAATGTTGAGTTGTTGTTACAGCGAGGAATGTTGAGTTGTTGTTACAGCGAGGAATGCTGAGTTGTTGTTACAGCCAGGAATGCTGAGTTGTTGTTACAGCCAGGAAGGTTGAGTTGATGTTATTACAGTTAGGATGGCTGAGTTGTTACAGCCAGGATGGCTGAGTTGTTACAGCCAGGAAGGCTGAGTTTATGTTGTTACAACCAGAAAGGTTGAGTTAATGTTGCAGCCAGAGATGCTGCTTGAGATGATCAGCCAGGAAGGCTGAGTTGATGTTGCAGCGAGATATGCTACTTGTGATGATCAGCCAGAAAGATTGAGTTGAAGATCAGATCAATGATGAAAATAGATGAAAAATGTTGCAGATATGAAGATTTTTGGCAAGTTTGGAGTTCGAAGTATCTCACTCCCAACTTGAGGGGGTGTTAAATAATATGCTTATCTAGTGTTCTTTGTGTTAGCTTTATAATTTCTGTTGTTTTTAGGTATTAATATAATTGCCCGAAATACTAGGGGTATTTTGGTAATTTTCTATACTAAGGGTATTTTGGTCATTTTCCATTTTACAACTCCTTATATAAGGGCTGGTAGGTTATATTAGAGTTTAAGAGATTGTGTGTAAGAAAGAGAGAGAAAGAGGGGGGCGGCCTCCATTTGAGGTCCAACCCTTCCTCCAATCTCTCATGTTTTTTCTCCTTAATATTAGTGATATTTCTTGTTTTAATCTTCTGCCACGTGACACCGAAATTCAACATTAACATATATCGATTTTTTAAAACAGTATATAAACTGTAATTTCTACAAACGTATTAAAAAAATAAAGTTAAAAAGCCTCTTAAACTTATGAGGGTTGGTAAACTTAAATATGTAAGACCAGCATTCCTATAGAAGTAAAATCTTAGAGGAGACGGGTATTACTTGGCTTATAAGATTATTTAATGAAATATGAGAAAACCAAAAGATGCATGAATAATAGAAAAATAGTACAACTATACCCATATACAAGAACAAAAGACATTCAAATTTGTGCAAATTTTCAAGATATCAAGTTGATGAGTCATACTATGAAATTATGGGAAAGAATTATTGAATGTAGGTTGAGACAAATATCAAGTACAACAAATAACCAATTTAGATTTATGCCAAGACGATCAAATATTGAGGCTATTCATCTATTAAAACGTCTTATAAGAGACATGTATGATAGTACACAAAAATGTGTTAGGACTTAGGATCCCTGGAGAATCTTATAAGAGACATATATGATATATACAAAATGTATTAGGGCCTATGAAGGAATGACAAATTTCTTTGAGGTTAATATTGGATTACATCAATGATCAACTTTAAGTTAATATTTATTTGTATTGGTGATTAACGAGCTAATAAAACATATTCAAGATGAAGTTTCTTGGTGTATGTTATTCGCAAATAACATTGTATTAGTGAATAAGTCTAAGGAAAAGTAAATAGAAAATTGAAACTATGGAGAGAAATATTAGTATATTAGTAAGGAAAGGCTTTCGACTTAGTAGAACAAAAACAAAATATATGGAATATAAGTTTGAACATTTGGTTACTTCAAATGACACAATAATTAAGATTGACACACATTTTATCCCTTGTAAGGAAAGTTTTAAATACCTAGGGTCAGTTGTTCATAATGATGAAAAATTAAGAAAGATGTTATACATAGAATTAATATAGGTTGGTTAAAATAGAAAGGTATATCAGGTATTTTATGTGATAAGAAAATATCATTAAAGTTTCAAGGTAAATATTATAGAGCAGCAATTCAACTCGTTGTGCTTTATAGTTCTAAGTGTTGGGGAGTTGATCATCAACATGTACAAAAGATGTCCATGACAAAAATAAAGATATTGAGATAGATGAGTAGCTAGACAAGAAAAGCTTTATACATAATGAGATTATTAAAAACAAATTGGGAGTGGCACCAATAGATACAAAACGAGAGAAAATCATTTAAGGTGGTTTGGAAACATAGAAAGACGACCAAAGGAAGCTCCTGTAAGAAGGTATAATAAAATAGATTGTGAAAATGTTAAAAGAGGAAGAGAAAGACCACAAAAGTGTTAAAGGAAATAATAAAGAATGATTTAGCTTATGTTGAGTTAACTGTCAGTATGACACATGATCAAGTTTTATGAAAACAGAAAATTTATGTAGCCGATACCATCTAATATGGAAAAAGGCTTAGTTGTTGTTGTTATCTTCCTATATGCTACCACCTGTCTAGTGGGCCCCTTTTTCCCTAATGCAAGGTTTTCATATTTAGTATCAACTATCAAGCTTATCAAAGCTTGACAAGTACAAGCTTATGAAGACAAGCTCGAGTAAGCTCAGTTCTAGGGCAAGGCAAGCTTCAGCTTGAAACGTTAAGCTCAAGCAGGTTCGAGCTTAAGTTTCAACGGAGAATTAATTAAATGAGCCAAGTCAAGCCTGCCAATACTTGATCTTGACTTGGCTGATTACACCTCTAGGTGAGTCTTGCATATAAAGCTTAATATATTGTTAGAAGAGGAAAAGAAAGGCCTGTCAAAGGGCATCATAACCCATAACGTACCAAATTCTAGAGCTTTTATAGGCTACGTGGAATGCATAACCTGTGGAACAAAATTAAAATCATATTCTTGACAGTCATTTACCAAAGTGTTGGAACAAAGAAGGGAGATGAAGGTATGTAACGTGTTAGAAACTTAGAAGGAAACAATCAAATACGATCTTTCTTTTTTGGAGTTAAGTGCTAATCTAACAGAAGGTTGAGCTCAATTGTGATTAAGAATCAATGTAGCCGACACCACTTAGTGTTGGTTTTCATTGTGGTTTAGGTTGGTATACCATTTACCCACATGACAAATATTAGGGACACAGAAATCGGTAACTTGAGCAACCACGGAAATAGATTGGCCAACAAGCCTTGTTGTCTTCTGTCATAAAATGCAATGTCCGGGTTGAAGATGAGATCTCAAGTTGCACCTTACAAAATTAAACATCTTAATACACTGCAACAAGCATTCACGCATCTCACGGTGGTCATAGTCATCCTTTCAATTAAGCATTTTACTGTATGTATACCCACATTTTCCTCATCTCGACCAAAAATCAGTCGTTCACTATTGTTGCATCATGAAGACTAATCGTTCCGCTCTAGCTCAGAAGTCGCATATTTTTCCCGTTTTGACCATAAAGAATCTTAAAAGAAACAGAAATTCCAATTGCCAGTTACAACAAAAAAACAAAATAAACGAATCGAAGTAGTAGAATCGAACAGTAAACAAAACAAAAGTCTACCTTTGACGATCGCAAGCGCAAAAAAGAAAACATTGGAAAGAAAGATACCTGGACGTTGAAGCTCTCTTCCACCTTGGTGTACGGCGCCATGAAGACATGGAACGCCGCTATCGTGGCCAGCAACACGTCCCAGCCTGATCGGAGACGCAGAAAGACAGAGATCGAGTGAGATTTCCGATCAGAATGATCCTATAAATCTAGAGCAGCGGTGTCCAGGACAAAGGAAACGCTCGTACCGTAGTTTTCGAGGAATTTCGTGAGCTTGGGGGTGTGATTAGCGCGGGAGGAGGGTTCCAGTTTCCCCATCGCCACGGTAGCCGCCAAACAAAGCGAGCAATGTTGGGGCTCGTTTATTCCTTTTCTGGGCAATCGTGTTCGTGCATAATGAGGAAAGTCTAAAGCACGGCGGCAACAACCGTGAGTTTTTCTGAATTCCACGGTCAACCGACCATTCAATACAAGCCTACGGCAAGATCTTGAGTGTTGAGTATGATACATTAAAGATATAACCCTGAATTATTCCCCAACTAAAGTTCATTCTCTTATTCACTATCTGCTCTTAGTTACAAGAAATCCAGGATGTCATGGTTACAGACGAATCAGGATAATACCAGAAAACCACCATCATGAAGTTCAAAACATTATACTTACATAGAGAGAGAGAGAGAGAGAATGGAATTACTCGATTCCCGTTCATACTAAACCACTAAAGAAATGACTGATATGGATAAAAAATACAAAAGATGAGAGTTGCTTCTGGAAAAAAAAACACGATATATTATATCTTTTTACACTTTTTACTTTTTTGATATGGATTATTTATATATCTACTGAAACGGTTTGGATTGGTATGAATGGTTCAATATAAATTACAATTTAACAAATTTTTTTCCTTTTTTCTCTTCTTATATATATATATATATAGAGAGAGAGAGAGAGAGAGAGGGGGAGAGAGAGAGGAGAGGTGGAATAAGGTGATTAAAGATTGTATCTAATGAAGATAGGGGAGTATGCTTAAGTATACATTGTCTTTCTCTCTCTCTCTACATACATACATATATATATATATAAGGGGTGGGGAGTATGTGTATGTAAAGAAGGGTGTACGTGTATGTATGTCTGGTAGTGGGTGACAACTTTGTTCTTCATTGACGTATGAGGATAGTGGATGGTAAAAGGAGGTGAGATTAGAGGAGTGTGCACGGTGCGTGTAATGCATATGTCACTTCCTCTTTCTCTCTCTATATATGTATTATATATATATATATAGAGAGAGAGAGAGAAAGAGAGATGTTGGGACACTTTGAAGTCTAGGCATCCAGATACAGATGTGTATCATTCTTGTTGAAGCGTACATTATCAAACTGGCATAATCAATCCCAATTCAATTCAAATCCAATATGAATTTAACCTTGCATGATGCGACCCAAAATTCAGTACCAAAACCTTTTCATCTGTCCAAAAAAGTGCAGAATGCAGAATACATTGTTTCAAACGTTGGTTGTTTAAAAGAAAACCCGATCAAAAGAGAATGAAGTCTTTCAAAGTCAATGAAGACGGTGAACTTGGCCCACCAGGTCCTTTTCTTCTTCCAAAAAAAAGCGGTTCCCTAATACTAAAAGAGAATGCTTTGTTCATCTTATCTTTTTCTTTCTTTATTACAAGGGAGGCAAAAGCTTAGAAAACACACACAATACTTTATAGGAGTCTAACTCTCCACCACCAGCAATGGCACTAGAGCGTTCTTCGATTGAGCTAATGCTCCATGTGCACCGCGCTATCTTTAACACTGTTTTTCTATAGATTTTTGTTTCCAAATAAGTTCTTCCTTGTTTAACCATTTCAAATCAGATTCTCACTTCTTTTCTTGTTAGAGCTTCATATGGTTTAAAATGTCACTAACAAAAAAAATCTCAAATTTCTATCTTAAGAGATCTGAATGATTGAGATTTAAATTGAAAAACAAAAGGTACCTATAGAAAAGAAGAGAGAATCTGATTTGGAACGGTGTGAAAGAGAATAATCGAGATTTGTGTGTGTGTTTAACAATACTTATCGTTTCGTTTGTTCTGCGTCAGGCGGGCGATCGTATTGGAAATCCAAGTGGCTCCTTAAGTTTGGAGAAAGCTGAGCAATTTCTGCGACTCACATTTACTAAGACAGAGGGGGGCCGGCCCGAGGAAGGTCCCCTTGATTGGGACGCGGGCGGTGGTCATGGCTGCGCATCTTCCATTTACGCAGCCCATCACACAGGTGTATTCCGTTGAAGACTTCGCTAAGTGCTTGCAACAGCTGGATCAACAACCGGATCCTCTCCAAGCATAAGTTTCTCGAGAAAACGTCAATCATCATATGCGACTGGCTCCGTGGTAACGAAGCGTGACAATTTAATAGTATCGAGTGCAGAAACTTGCTACCCCTCGTACTAGAGTAGGCCACTGCTTGGAATCTCTTGTTGGTAGATTTCATTGACGGTGAATATTTGCCACAGACCATCAGTAAGTGATTTATCATATTCGCCTATCAGGTGAGCAAAGATTATTCTCTTTCAAATCATAATATAACGGGCTTCATTTCAATTTAAATCTCAATCATTCATATCTCTTAAGATAGAAATTCGAGATTTTTTTTGTTGGTGACATTTTAAACCATATGAAGTTCTAACAAGAAAAGAAGTGAGAATCTGATTTGAAATGGTTAAACAAGGAAGAACTTATTCGGAAACAAAAATCTATAGAAAAGCATAGTGTTAAAGATAGCGCAGTGCACCTGGAGCATTAGCTCAATCCTCTAGTGCCATTGCTGCTGGTGGGGAGTTCGACTCCCATAAAGTATTGTGTATGTGTTTTCTAAGCTTTAGCCTCTTCTTGTAATAAAGAAAGAAAAAAATAAGATGAACAAAGCATTCTCTTTTACTATTAGGGAACCACTTTTCTTTTGGAAGAAGAAAAGGACCTGGTGGGCCAAGTTGGCCATCTTGTTGACTTGGAAAGACTTCATTCTCTTTATTCATTCTCTTTTAATCGGGGTTCTCTTTTACTCATTTACTAGTTGAAAAACGGATAGGGTTATGTTCGTAAAATCATTTGAATCTCGAGTTCTATAATTTTTTGAAAGGATCGAACATAAATTTACACTCATAAGAATACGCCAATCTTTTTACCTCAAAATATGTGAACATTTTAGTAATTTTACCCGTGAGTAAAATTGTAATTTAGGCAGAAAAATAAATTAACTTTCACGCACTGGCTTGGCATATGCTTTCTTTCTTCAAGGAGGAGGAATAATTGAGAACCCTTTATTATTTTTTCACATTACTCACCGCAAATACAGTAGCTGCCTGATTCTATATAAACTGAGGTCATCTCATACTTTATTCACAAACCCACGGTTAAAAAGAGCTTTATATAGTCTTAATCAAGCTCCTAAGGTTTTGTTTGATATGATATTGAATTCATGACATTGCATGAATTTACTACCTATTATAGTGACACAGTTTTGTTTATAAGAAAATCTTCTACAGACATTGTTATACTTATGATATATGTCGATGATATGATTATTACATGTAGTGATAATTCTGAGATTCTTCAAATCAAGCAAGAACTTGGTAAGATGTTTGAGATGAAAGAACTTGGACAACTCACTTATTTTTGGGTATTGAGGTAACTCGAAATGCTCGAGTTTTTTTTATCTCAAACTAAATTTCTTAATGACACTGTTCTTTGATTAGGTCTTACTAATGATAAAGTTGTTGAGACACCTAAGGTAATCAACTAAAAGATACAACTTGTTGATAAAGAGCCATTAAGTGACCCTACTCCTTAGAGACAGATGGTTTGAGAACTCATTTATCTCAACATCACACGTTCAAATATTGTACATGGTGTACATATTATAAGTCAGTTTCAATATTCACCTACCTCTATGCATATGAGTGTTGTTATGAGGATTATTCGATATATTCGACAAACTGCGATAAAAAGAGTATTTCTATCATCTTCATCTTTATTTTAATTAAATGCATATATATTCACCTTTTGAGACGTCTTATGGAACATTTTAGAGAAAAAAAGAAAGACCTTCACATATATTTATTGATCTACAAAAAGCTTATGATAGGGTACCGAGGGAGTTTTTTTGGAAAACTTTGGAAAAAGGAGGTATCCCATTGACATATATTAACCTTATAAGAGACATGTATGATGGTGCAAAAACATGTGTGAGGACTCATGAAGGAACGACAAACTTCTTTGAAGTTAATATTGGGTTACATCAAGGACCAACTTTAAGTCCATACTTATTTATAATGGTGATTGATGAGTTAACAAAACATATTGAAGATGAAGTACCTTGGTGTATGTTATTTACAGATGACATTGTATTAGTGGAGGAGTCTAAGGAAAAAGTTAATAGAAAATTGGAACTATGGAGAGAAACATTAGAAAGCAAAGGCCTCCCACTTAGTAGAACAAAGACAGAATATATGGAATGTAAGTTTGATCATTTGGTTACTTGAGAGGACATGAAAATTAAAATTGACACACATTGCATTCCCCAAAAGGAATGTTTTAAATACCTAGGGTCAATTTTTCAGAGTGATGGAAGAATTGATGGAGATGTTACACATAAAATTAATGCTGGTTGGTTAAAATGGAGAGGAGCATCAGGTATTCTTTGTGATAAGAAGATACCATTAAAGTTAAAAGGTAAATATTATAGAGCAGCAATTAGGCCTGCCATGTTTTATGGTTCTGAGTGTTGGGAAGTTAATCATGAACATGTACAAAAGATATCAGTGACAGAAATGAAGATGTTGAGATGGATGAGTGGTCATACAAGAAAAGACCATATACATAATGAGGTTATTAGAAACAAATTAGGAGTGACACCAATAGAGGATAAAATGAGAGAACATCGTTTAAGATGATTTGGACATATAGAAAGAAGATCAAAAGAAGAACCCGTAAGAAGGCTAGAAAAACTAAATTTGGAAAGTATTAAAAGAGGTAGAGGACGACCACAAAAGTGTTGGAAAGAAACAATAAAGAATGATCTAGCTTATTGGGAGTTAACTGCTAACATGGCACACGATAGGGATCTGTGGAAACAAAGAATCCATGTAGCCGACCCCATCTAGTATGGGAAAAGGCTTAGTTGTTGTTGTTGTTTGCATATATTGATGCTGATTGGGGTGGTGATGTAAATGGCAAACACTCCATTACATGTTATTGCATTTTTCTTGGCAACTCACTTATATCCTGAAAATACAAAAAATAGAAAAAAATGTCCCTTTCTTCTTATGAAGTTAAGTATTGTACAATGGCTAATACAACCACTGAATTGACTTGGCTCATACGGCTACTATAGGACTTGAGCGTGATATTGGAGACAACTCCAATTATGTATTGCGATAATAAGATTGCTATATATATAGCTAACAACTACATATTTCATGAGCGAGCCAAACATATCGAGATAGACTGTCACTATATTTGTAAAGAGCATCTACATGACAATTTGGTACTGCCGTTTGTTAGATAAGACTATCAGCTTGCAAATGTCTTCACCAAGTCGCTACCCACTCCACGACTTCAGTTTTTAGTTATTAAACTTTCGGTCATGGTGTTTTTTAATATAGTTTTTATTTATTTTATTATGTAAATTAGAACAAGGGCCATTGTAGCCCTAGTATATGCGGACCAGCCACAACGGCTACTAGCCGTTGGGCCGTTGGACCAGCCCCCTCCTATTCTACTCCCTTTTCATCTCTTCTCTTCCTTTTGATGTCTCCTATAAATACGACTCTCATGTAAATAATATTAAATTTCTCTTTATTGTGCCTTTGTTGCATATGCTTTATAGCCTTTTCTTAAGGCTTTGTGATTGACTTTTTGAGATGATATTCACCGATCTATTGCTGCTACATTAAAGTATTGACTTCATTACAAGCATCCCAGCCAAAGCCTGTGGGTTGGTTATCGCCCGCCTTCATGGAATTCGGACTTAAAACATGGCATGTCGGTATCCTGTTCCTTATTGGAAACTGCCTGTGCATGTCTGTGTATCTAGCTCTGCAGGTATGTTAGCGTTGTTGACTTATATGTATCTATATTATGGTTTCAGGGCAGTGAACACATGAAAATTAAATGGAAAGCACATGATAGATAACAAGCCTACGTGTTATCACTCCTTTTATGCTGGAAGCTTTATGCATGCTCACATACTTTGTTTCTGGAATAGCACTATTGCTATTGATTATTTTTGGGCAACCTCCTGCCAGACAGTTGATTTTATCTTTGGCATTCAAAGCGCACTGTGCTTTGTAATATGTTTGCTATGCGATAATTAAATTGTTTATTTGTTGTTAATAATATTACCAACTCTTGAAATTGTGATGTTCTTACTATTTTTAGAATTTTTTGTTTGTCTAAGACAAACACAATACTTTATGGTAGCATAGACCATGTCAGGTTTCCACCTATTTGCTTGATCACCATAGATTGATCGTTTTACCTGGAAACGACATGAGGTATTGGTATTAGAGATGGTATGAAACAGCTATATGATTATATATCAACATTGTAGGTATCAGTTTGTATGATATGGAGTGATATATAGTTTCTATTGGGTTTAGATGATGTTTGCGTGTGTTATAATACTCAGCTACTTCCTTTTAGCATACTATAGGGCCAATAGATAATGAGGCGATTAAAAACAAATTGGGAATGACACCAGTAGATGATAAAATGAGGGAAAATGGTTTAAGATGGTTTAGACACATAGAAAGCTTATCAAAAGAAGTTCTAGTAAGAAGGTATGAGAAACTAGGTTGTGAAAATGTTAAAAGAAAAAGAAGAAGACCACAAAAGTGTTGGAAGAAAATAATAAAGAATGATCTAGCTTATGTTAGTTAACTGCAAGCATGGTGGTACATGATAGGGCTGTATGAAAATGAAAAATCTATGTAGCTGATCCTATATGGGAAAAGGCTTTGTTGCTGTTCTATAGGGAAAATCACATGGATCCATATGACAGTTTGTGATACACTTTCAGCCCATACTAAATGATCCTACATGTCATTATTTTTGGGGACTATACAATGCCCTCGGAAGAGGATAGATATAGCTACTTTGACTAAATAATGGAATTTAAAACTGAGTAACTATGGAGAAAGTACCTCAAGGAGATGCTTAGAATCTTGAAGGAACTATTTGTGAAATCTGACAAGCTACAGTTATGAATATTAGAAAAGTGATGATTGACATCAAAAGGAGGCTTGGTAGTGGAATGAAATTGCCCAAAAAATATTAGTGTAAAGAGAGCATGTTGAAATGCAGACAGTCAAAAGATATAAAAGTTTGAAGGCTTATAAGGGTAGGAGGTGAAAGAGATATCTTTTAATATACTAACACTGGGTCATGAAAAAGAATGACCTTACCCAAGCCACAATTATCGAAATGTGTGATAAACAAGAATATCTAGGTGAGAGGAAGAATTATTTTCGTAAATCTTTAAATGGAAGTATAGTGTTCAAATCAGTTTAGGAGTGCTAACCTAGTGTGGCACAAAAGCAAAATTCACTATCTACCAATGCATTCAGAGGACAAAAGTGAAAGAAGCTTTTGAACTTATAAAGTCTGACAAGGATGAGGGCCAAATGATATTTCTATAGTCTTATTCAAAATATTAAGAGAGAGAAATATGTTGACTTTGGAAATGATTTAACGTCATATGAAGAATAAGATGTTAGAGGAGTGGAGGAAGAGTGCATTGACACCCATGTAGAAGAAGAAAGAAAATATATCAAAACTTGTTCTTATTATAGGGTATCAAGTTAAGTAAGTCATACCGTGAAACTATGGGGAATAATTATGGAAAGAAGGGTTAGGCACATTTAGTAAAAACCAATTTGGATTCATGTTATTTGCTATTAGGATGTTTAGTGGAATATTGTCCCAGCAATATTAGAAAATGTACAATATTTACTTATCCTGATGCAATGTTAAAAATGTAGTCTAAAAGCATGTAACCGTGAAGTATATGGGTGTCAATTTGTTCAAAGTGTCAGACAGATATTTTGGTTTTGCACAAGTGTCTAGGTAACAAATACTACAACTGTGCCACTGCTTAGGTATGAATGTCAAGACAACGCGATTTTGGTTGACATGAATATGCAATTTCCTGTAAGGACTAAGGACTACTACCCTTACGCTGACTGAGTGAAGCAGCTTATCCTTTCATCAGAGGACTGCTTATAAAGGTTGATTCAGATGGTTGTATTTGACCCATCTTGCCTGGTTTACAAGTAATTATGCTCCTCATCTTCTTTGCTATGCTTTTGCTTTATGATTTTATCCCTTGCTCTGTTTGTTTGCATGTTTTCATCATTAATGGATCTATTAAGTTGCTCTTGGATTAACAGATAGATGTATGTAACGTGATAACCATAAGCATGACTCTATAGTAACTTGGACTCCCAATTCAATATGTGCTGTTTGATGCGATCGGCATTCTCTGTATTTAAAAATTTTTGTATGTGTTTTTTTTTCTGTCAATGATGTGTGTAAGTTTGTTTCCTCTTGCCTTTGGTAGGTGTACTTTATTCTTTTAGTAGATTTCAGGTGTCCAAAAAATGAAACTCCGACTGGTGGTTTGAAGGTGAATCTGGTTGCTGGTTGAAGAAAGTTGTGTTACAACAACAACAACTAAGCCTTTTCCCATACTACATGGGGTTGGCTATATGGATTCTTTGTTTCTACAGAGCCCTATCATGTGCCACCAACACTTTTGTGGTAGTCCTTTCCCTCTTTTAATATTTTCACAAGCTACTTTTTCATATATTCTTATGGGAGGGTCCTTGGGTCGTCTTTCTACATGTCCAAACCATCTTAAACAAATTTCTTTCATTTTATCCTCTATTGGTATTACTCCCAATTTGTTTCTAATAACCTTATTATGTATACATTTTCCTTGTGTGACTACTCATCCATCTTAACATCTTCATTTTTGCTAGACATCTTTTGCATATATTGATGATTAACTGCTCAACACTCAAAACTATAAAACATAGCAATGCTGTATAACTTTAATAGCATTTTCCTATCACATAAAATACCTGATGCCCCTCTCCATTTTAACAAATTGGGATTAATTCTATGTGTAACATCTATCAATTTTTCCATCACCTTGAAAAATTGACCTTAAGTATTTAAAACTTTCCTTGTAAGGGATGCAATATGTGCCAATCTTAATTTCTATATCCTCTAAAGTACTCAAATGATCAAATTTACATTTTATATATTATGTCTTTGTTCTGCTAAGTCAAAAGCCTTTACTTTCTAACGTTTTTATCCATAGTTTCAATTTTCTATTAACTTTTTTAGACTCATCCACTAACACAATGTCATATTCAAATAACATATACCAAGGTACTTCATCTCGAATATGTTTTGTTAACTCATCAATGACCAATATAAATAAATATGAACTTAAAGTTGATCCCTCATGTAATACAATATTAACTTCAAAGGGGTTTGTCATTCCTTCATGAGTCCTCATGCATGTTTTTGCACCATCGTACATGTTTTATAAGATTTATATATATCAATGAAATACCTCTCTTTTCAAAGGTTCTCCAAAGAACATCTCTTGCCTCCATATCGTAAGTTTTTTTTAGATCAATAAATATCATGTAAAAAATCTTTTTTTCTCTAAAATGTTTTATAAGACATTTCAATAGGTGAATCGCTTCAATAGTAGATCTACTTAGCATGAATCCAAATTGGTTCTGTGTTGTACTCGATACTTATCTTAACCTATATTCGATAATTTTTTCTCATAATTTCATAGTATGACTCATTAACTTGATACCTCAATAATTCACATAATTTTGAATGTCTCTCTTGTTCTTATATTTGGGTATAAGTATACTCGCTCTTCATTTCTCAAGCATCTTTTGGGTTCTCCATATTTCATTAAATAGTCTTATGAGCCAAGTGAGCCCCATCTCTCCTATACAACAACAACAACTAAGCCTTTTCTCATACTAGATGGGGTCGGCTACATGGATTCTTTGTTTCCACATAGCCCTATCATAATTTGTAGAATCCATAGTAGATAAGTCCGATAAAGTTTTACGTTGGCTGTCGAAAACTGAACACAACCCTCCTCCTTTATCGGGGCTTGGGACCGGCCATGCAAGGGTGATCCCTTACATAAGTCCCATCTCTCCTATAATTTTCTATATTTCTATAGGAATATTGTCTTGTCCTATAGATTTAATAACCTTCATATATTTAAGAATCTCTTTAACTTCATTCTTTTGAATATACCGATATAAATTGTGGCTTATATACTTTTCTGATTTGGATAACTCTTCTAAGCTAATACTACCATATATATTTTCATTAAAAAGCTTATAGAAATAAATTTTTTCATCTATTTTTTATATCATCATTTACCACTAGAATCCTCTCATCCTCATCTTTGATACATCTAACAAAAGTAAGATCCTTAGTTTTCTTATCTCTACCCTTAACTATCCTAAAAATATCTCTTTCACCTTCCTTTGAGTTAAGCTTTTATATAAATCCTCCTAAATTTTAGCTTTTGCTTCGTTAATGGTCTTTTTCGCTTCTTTCTTTGCTTTCTTATAAGCGTCACAAGTTTCACTAGT
Organism: Brasenia schreberi; assembly: GCA_036023115.1. Lineage (NCBI taxonomy): Eukaryota > Viridiplantae > Streptophyta > Magnoliopsida > Nymphaeales > Cabombaceae > Brasenia > Brasenia schreberi. The sequence continues at coordinate 11,129,171 of JAYKKT010000074.1, read as the reverse complement.
CTTCTTGGCATAGTACAATTTGTAATATGCCTTCTTTTCCTTGATTTTATCTTGCATCATTTCACTCCACCACCAAGCTTCTTTTTCTGTCGGTACGCCTCCTTTAGATTTGCCTTACACATCTTTTGCTCACTTCTCTAATATGTATAGCTGTGTTGTTCCATGTATCAGAAGGTGTATCTCCATAATTCTAATCATCTCCTTGAAGAACTTTCTGTTTAAATATATCTTCTTTCTCACATTTGAGGTTCCACCATCTAGTGAATAAATCCATGCACTCTGTTCTTCTTTGTCCACTTTTTTATTTGGAAATCCATTAATAAAAAGTCAATGTTGAGTAGTTAATCTTTCTCCTAAAATTACCTTGCAATCTTTATAATACGATCTATCTTTTTTTAAGTAATTAAATGTTCATTTCATTTTTTAAAAATTGTATTGGCTATAAAGAGATCAAAAGCCATAACAAAGTTTAAAATCTCCCTACACTCCTCATTTATATCTCCAAAACTATAGTTTCTATGAATACCTTGATATCCTAATATATCTTTACCGACATGTCCATTTAAGTCTCCTCCTAAACAAATCAATCTCCCTTTGTGTAATTCTTTGAATTACTTTATATCTAACTCCTCTCCTAAAGTCTTCTTTATAATATTTTCTAATCCTATTTAGGATGGATAAGCACAAACTATATTCAAAGCCTCTACTTCTAACACTAATTTTACTATAATAATTTGATCACCATACCGTTGTATGTCTACTATGCTATCAAATCTTTATTTACAATAATACCAACTCTGTTTCGAGTCTTTTTCTTTCTTGAGTACCATAATTTAAACATGTATTCTCAATCTCTTTTACTTTTTCTTTTACCCACTTTGTCTCTTGTAAACATAGAATGTGAATCTTTTCTCGAATCATAGTATTTACCACCTCCATTATCTTGTCGGTCAATATTTTGATATTCCAAGTACCAATATGAATCTTATTATCTAAGATTTGCTTCATTACCCTGTATATGTTCAAGTTGATGCGGAGACCCTTGTTGTAACTTGTTCACTATATTCGGGTGATAATATAGTAGGACTAACTTCTTTACTCGTACCCGTCAATAATTCGGAAACGCTCTCCGCAATTGATTCACTACATCCGGGTGAAGATGTAGAGGCCCTTGTACCTTTTATTTTTAAATGCATTCGGGCTCTACAGTGCGTCACTAAGAGCTAATGCCTCAACGCAGTGCTCATAATTTGTAAAATCCATAGTAGATAAGTTCGATAAAGTTTTACGCCGATTGTCGGAAGTCTAACACAACCCTCCTCCTTTATCTGGACTTGGGACCGGCAATGCAAGGGTGATCCCCTACAAGGATGGAGTGGAAGAAAGTTGTGTTAGATTTGAAAATATTACCATGACAGTTGTAATGTTTCTGCTGACGTAAACCTCATTACTTGTTGAAACTTTGCAGGCTCCTGTTTTAACGAAATATCCTGCAAGTCTGTCAGTTACGGCATATTCATACTTTTTGTTGTTCTTTTCATGGCTTTTAGTGGAGTGTTTGCAACTAGTGACCACAGTGATTGGGTTTTAACACGATCCGAGGTACTTGCAGTCATATATGCAGTAAGTCCAATGTCCATTTCATCTCCATTTACATTTTTTAAAAATAATTCCAGAAAGCTATGCGACTTCAAACATTTAAGTCTTGGAATGATGCTCTACCCTGTTCAAATGTAACAAGGATCCATTTGATACGCATCTCAAAAGAAAAAGAGAAGGGGCAAGGGGTTCAATTCGAAGGGAAAGGGTTTTCAAAAGGTTTCAATCATTGTTTCCCTTTTCACCAAACACAGTTCCTGCGGTGTTGCTATTTTTAGCATATCTTCCAGAATGTTTAGATGAGGTACTTGTATTTTTTACTGTTTCAAATTTTAGAACATAAAAGAATGGTGAACTTGATTTTCAGGGAGTTGTTGCGTCTGCTGTCAATTATGGGCTTCTGACTTGGGCTAATAAGATAATAGATCCTGCGATGGTGGCACTCTATAACCCAGTTCAACCTGTTGTATCTGCTTTTCTGTCAAGAGTTTTCCTTGGTAGAACATTATACCTTGGAAGGTGAGGCTGACCTCACTGAATGGTATCAGTTTCCTGTTTAACATCTGACTTGCTACTATAAGTTCATAAGACTTATGTTTTGTCATAGTTTCTAGTGCCATGCCTATTATTCTTTAACTTACTGTTAAAAGTAGATAATTAGCAAGTGTCGAGTTGCTGCAGTACTTTGAGCATCATACTTACAGAACATAGGATAGTAGACATAGAAGAGTTTAATCTCTCTCTCTCTCTCATGTACATGTCTGTCTTATGATGCTATTGGTTCATATTTAAGCATCACTGATGAGGATCTATAGACATTCTTGTCTTCTGGCACATTTATTGTTTTGGGCTGTTGCAGAAAGTTTGTATGCATCGGCATGCTGAAATTTCATTGTTGATTTGTGGGCTGGACATGACATGCGTAATATCATTGGCTACACCAAAATCAAAACCAAAACTTAGGTCATGTTTTAAGGTTAGGGGTTGGACATGACATGCGCAATATCATTGGCTACCACTGTCTCCACTTTAAGGTTAGAGGTTGTTGTTGTTGCTTCCAATCCTTGCCCCACACTAAGGGAGGTTCTCTACATGGATTCTTATCCACCATTGTGCACTATCTTATGTTACGTTACAATTTAACTTAGGTCATGTTTTATCATTCCTTCCAATACTTTTTAAGGCCTTCCTCTGCCTCTTTAAAGTGCTAATAAACATCTGACACTTTCTTGGTGGAGCTCTGAAGTTGTATCCATATAAAGCCCTTGCAATTTCTAATGGTGAAGCACAACTATCATCAAACTCATTTGAAGGAACGAGTCACTTAAACATGTCTCCCATGATGTGCGCCAGTAACTTTTTCTCTAGTAACCTTATTATAGATATATAGACATGATCTGTTTTCTGTTGCCACACATCAACCCCAGTATCTCCATGTCTACCATTGATTTCTTCTCCATGTATCTGCAGTTGATTGCATAAACCTTGATACCATATAGCATTGCTCTTTTTTGTAAAATAAGAGCTTTACTGGTCGTATCCCTTCTTTATGTTATTCACCTTTTAATCTCAGTGGTAACTTTGTGTCACATACCACCTATCAGGGAAAAAGGAAGAACTTTTAAATGCCAACCAAACTGTTCGGTCTAAGTCAAAAAGTCCCTACACTCTTTAGCTCTTTCAATTTCTTCCCAAAAGTTTGCACTCGGTTTGTCAAATAGACTCAATAAATTGATGCCTGACCATCATGGGGTTGATCTCTGGATTAAAATTAGCTCGTTCTAAATTTACCATTTTTACTTTTCTGAATTTCGAGGCTTAGTTGGATATCCAAAGTTTGATTGCAGAGCTACTTTAGAGTATTAATAAACATAAGTGCGAACTAAGAAACAGAAAACAAGCAAACAATTTTGCTTTAAACTTAGGTTAATGAAGTTGATGAAGTTTAACAACACTTTTGCATGAGTTGAAATATATATGCTTCTTGATACAATTTTTTTCTTATTGCCAGACATTAGATGGTGAGTGTTTCTTCTGATTCTTCTGGAAATATTTTAAAAATATTATGAATGTATCTAAAAGAAGAACCTGTAAGAAGGTTAGAAAAACTAAATTTGGAAAGTATTAAAAGAGGTAGAGGACGACCACAAAAGTGTTGGAAAGAAACAACAAAGAATGATCTAGCTTATTGTGAGTTAACTGCTAACATGGCACACGATAGGGATCTGTGGAAACAAAGAATCCATGTAGCCGACCCCGTCTAGTATGGGAAAAGGCTTAGTTGTTGTTGTTGTTGATTATGAATGTATCTGCGTGTAAGTTAAACTAAATAAGTAGCTGTTAATTTTTTTCAAACACATAACATTAATGTGTAAAAGAGATGTCATATATAAAGAAGAGCTCTAATATTTTCTGCACCCATCACATTTGTAGGAGAGATTTTAACGAACAAGAAAATTTGGGCCTTTTATAAGGACCTGCATATATGTGTATGTGTGTATAACTTGCCTGCATGCATTCTTGTGGGGTGTGCATGCATGCATGCGTGTCCCTGCCTGTTTTTCCTTTTAACTGTAACTCAAAATGGACTAACATTTTCAAAGTGGAAGGGCTTGGGCACTAACGTTTAATGGTAGGCAACTTGGGTGCTGGTTGGTTAACCCCAGAAAAACTTTTGGAGGAAAATGAAAGAACTGAAAACATTTTGAGGCTATTTGATTTCAACACAAATATTTGGGAGCATTTGAAAGCTCTGGAAAAAACAAAAGAGCCATGAGTAAGGGTGCATGTCCTCCATGGCTCGATGCACTTTTAATCAGTTATCTACATTTTGTGGAATACGTTTTATTATTTTGTCTTGATGGGTCGTCAGAAACAGATCAGTGCAAATCCAATCTTCAGAAGAAAACGATTGCCACTGCATCAAGTATTCAATTGGCATGCGTGAGCTTCAGCTCCTATTATCCTGTATTTTCTGATCTACTAATACCTTCTCAACGAGTATCCGCCACCTCCTTTCTTGAGCTGGCAGCCACTTGCTAGATGCCAAAAGTGGTTGAGCTCTAAGCATTGTGGTCTTAAATACATCCGGACATGCACTTTGCAGCTGTATATGCACCTTTTTCTGTGGATCACCTTACAACTTATTTAATTTATGGGATTTCATGGTTTTGTTTAGGATCACATGATAATCTATTGAAAACGTATTGATGGAATTTCAACAAGGTGGGAGAATTGGAGATGTACACGAAATTAATCGATCTGCCTAAATGGAGTTCTGCATTAGTTATTTCATGTAACAGAAAGATACTACAAAAATTGAGACATAAATATTATAACCAAGGCAACTGTAAGACCAGTTATGCTCTACAATGGCAGGTATTAAGTAATCAACCATCAAAATGTGTAGAGGATGTTCATGGCAGAAGTGAACACGTGGAGGTGGACGTTTAACCACACAGAGATCTCTAATGAGGTTATTAGGTGAAGAGTTGGTATAACACCAATTGAAGATAAGGCAATAGAGGCATGCTAAAGGTGGTTCAAACATTCGGAAAGGTGGCCCCGTTCAGAAGTCCACGGGAAGGTATCAGAATTTGGGATGGTGAGAATTTAAAAGAGGGAGAGGAATGACTTCATATAATTTACAAGTCTATAAAGGTTAGAAGAATGACCATCACAAAGAATGATGATGAAGAACTGTTGAAGTTTTTCTTTGCTAACGAGACATCAGTGTCTGTTGATGTGATGCTCCTTTGTTATGCATTTGGTTTTAGTGTTAGTATTAATGCTGTGTATCATATCTTTGACCTTAAACGATTCCAAGTATCTTTTGGTTGTCATTGTTATGCATGCCAGTTTGATGTTTATGGCATGGGTATCCCTATTTTTTGGGCTTTTTCTTTTGTATTTTTGTGGACTTGTTTCTCTTGGAAAAAACATGATAGCAATTATATGCTATTACATGTGTAGTGCTTGTGATTAACTTTATGGGGTATGTATCACTACTTGCAATACTTTTCACATTGTTGTTTCTACTTGCTTTACACGCTGATTTTGATTTGCATTACAAATCACCTCTACTTTGCGTCCTTTCATTTCCTATAGTTATTTTATTATTGAGTATTATTTTTATCTGTAATAACCCTAAGTTTTGTATGTACAAAGATTTGTTGTCAATATGTACTCCATGCAATTTCTTATTTATTTCCAGTTGGATTTCTTATTGCACCTACATGCTTCTCATAAATTTCGTATGTATTTCTACAAATGCTTCCTAAATGTGTCCCTCTTCACGCTTTCTTCCATTTGCTACTTTCCAACCGTCGCTTCCTGGCTTTTGCTCATGCATTTCTGTATCATTTTGACTTTGTTGTGGACTAAAGGAAAACAATAGATACTGAAAGTCTGTATACCTTATTAGGCTTTATTTTACGACCTTAACATGCTAATTGAGTTGAAAAGAAACACTGAGGGTGCGCAGCCCAATCCTTCCGCTGGACTCTTTTCTTTTTCTCATATGAAACACTAGTTGGTTTCACAATGCTAATTAAGTTTTAACCTGCAACAGCTTTCCGGTGTTCAAAACTGGTTTCCTTATAAACGATGTTTCCTTTATTTGTTTCCAGTCGCTTCTTCCAGCAAAACAGAACTAAACAAGACCTGACTGTTCTTTCTGCTTTATGACAGCATTGTAGGAGGAGGCCTAGTAATTGCTGGCCTGTACATGGTAACATGGGCACGCTACAGGGAGAAGCTAACAGCTGTCGGTTTGGCGATCGTGAATAAGGACTTAAAAACACTTGCTCACGAACTTGTGCCGCTGACACAAAGCTTCAATCCCCTGGGGGATGGCAAGGATGAAAAGAGGACCACATGAACGCTAACCATTCTTTGTTGTTTCTGCTGTTTGGGTTCCATTTGAAGACGAGCATAAGAATGCTCATGGGACCACAGGTATACAAACTTACAAGTAGTTGAGAGAATACGCATTCTGTTTATGATTCTCTTCTAAGTATTGGTAAAAGTTTTTTGTTTATGAACCTTTGTTAGAAGTTTCTCTTCACCCTTTTTATCCTTTCTTTGTATGGAGCACCCTTGAAAATGGACGATTCGCAACACCAATCTGATTTTCTAGTGGGGTGTTCATGAAGGTAGGAAACAATGTATGGGCTAAGCCAAGTAGAACGATTTATGGGCTAGAGAGAGAGAGAGAGAGAGAGAGAGAATGCAGTGTTTATTATACGGTGGTCGTTTTGATGGGAAAACCTAGTGTGGCAGGGCTTTTGGCGTAATTACTTCAGCTTGACAAAGTTTGAATTTTTTTACTGTTTTAAGAAAAAAATTGCCCATTTTGCAAAAAGAACGAAAGAATTGGCCTCTGAGATGAAATTCTCAGTAGCCTATCTTTAGAATTTCCAAGATATATTTGCTGATATTTACATGTCTAAAGTAAGTGCGTGTAGTGTAACGCAGTCTGTGAAGATGGCATCCGTTTGAGTAGGATTCTCCCTGATGACATCCTCAAATGGTGGCAATTTTGTGTTTCAGGTTGTGTTATTTTGTATTTGTTTCATAAACAGGTCAAACTGCCAACTTTTCTTATCACTGTATTGGGAAATGAACAGGAACTTTTGGGTCGTGTTACTATCGGGTTTTAAATAATCTCAAAATGTAAACCATTTGTTCATGTTCAGGGTGCATCATTTGTATGTGTAAACTCGTCAACCTGAAGAGGACCTTTTCTTCTGATGTCGTTTGGACTTCCATCATAACCTTTTCAGGTTAGAGTTCGTGTTAGGTTATTGTATAATGTCTGAATTGAATTTTCACCGCCAATGAAAACAAACGGCCAACTCTCGAAACAACAACAAACAACAACAACTAAGCCTTTTCCCATACTAGACGGGGTCGGCTACATGGATTCTTTGTTTTCACATATTTCTATCGTGTGCCATGTTAGCAGTTAACTCATAATAAGCTAGATAATTCTTTCCATGAATGATTATATTTCAATGATATATCCTTCTTGTTATTGTTCATGGTATAAAGGGCTGGCAGTTGTTAGGACGGCTTGCACTCTTTTCCATCACCCATCATGGGATGGAAATACTGGCTCCAGCTTTAGGTACCCGATCCAATCCGAACAGAAGGGGGACCCTGGGTTTTTTTCTTTCTGAGAAAATGATCAATTACAAGCGGGTTTGGATACACATAATTGTATCCATTCTCTACACGAACTATACATACATCATCGGGGTGGGGACGGGTATGTTTCGGGTCCGTAGGGACGATATGGAACTCGGGCTTGTTCCTTGCCATTCAAGTCCTGCTAGCCATAGCTTAACCCTATATTAGACCAAATTAAGAACAACCACTAGTGTACGATGGTTGGTATGACCTTGTTGGGAGTAGAAGATCACCAGTGTATTGCAAAGCTTGGTTGTTTCATTACGGTCAAAATTTACATACTAAATGCGCACCTGGGTATTGAGCTTAGTGTGCAACCCTTTATCCGGCGAGTTACGCCCCTTAGGGTTCGCATCGTAAACTTACAATTCGGCATTAAGCTAGTATTTTGCTCGATTCATTAATCTAGATAAGTGAATGATCTTGAAGCTTGAACCTTATTATAATATGCATCCAACTTGATTTATATATGTAAATAGATGCATGAACATCATAAATTCTTTTTTTATAACCATTTTTTCTGTAATTTGCATGACGTAGAGCAAGATGGTAAACATAGGGAAAGGTTTCTTCTTTTGACACTAAATGGTCTCTTTGGCAAGAGACAGAGCAGAGTTTCTTGTTTATGACAGTTGTGACTTTGCACTCCCCTTCGATATTTTAATGCGTAAAGCTCACTGAAACATTGCAGCCTACTCACAGCCTGTGTGTTTTCCTGGCCATTACAGCTGACCTTGTCTGCAAAGGCATCTCTCTCTCTCTCTCATGACCAAGCCTGAAATTTTGTTAGATATACAGTTAATATTGCACGTTGATGATCGGCCTTGTCAGTGAAGCCAAGAATCGATAGAGAATTCACACCGGAAGAATATCATTCACTAGAATATACTATGGTATGAGGTTTTTTCTTGACTGATACTTGTTACTGAAGAAGATAATATCGTAATTAGATATCATCCCACCTTTCTTTTCCTTTTTTTTCTTATAAAGAAAAGCACATCTAGCATATCTGAACAACGAGCAATAAGGCACCTGGCTAGAGTGTCGATCACGAGACGAAGGTCATGAGTTCGATACCTGGGGTGTGCATTTAGCTTCAGCTCCAAGTTACCGAGAAAACAAAGCCATCTTACTCGTGTAATTGAACTCAGCCTAGCAACCCCGTAATGAAGGGGAGTATCTGTCCTGGTCAAGTTCATTGATTAGGCTTCTCATAAAACGTACTTAGATTGATCAATCCCATTAAAAACATGAACTGCTTGAAGAATTTATACATCTTAGAGGTTGCAAGTTGACAGATTTGTTTTTCTGGAGAAATGGGGAGGCCAAAGCCAGATGCGCACCCCGGGCATAGAACACATTCCCTTCAACTTATGAGTCAACCCCATAGCCAGGCTAAGCGAGTCTGTTGATTATTTGTTTCAAAATTTTAGTGAACACATTAATTATTTTTATCTAATGATCATGAAGTAAAATATACAGCTTCTAAATAAATAAAATATACTGTATATACAGCTTCCTAATAAATAACCACATGGCAAACAAAACTGTTGGTCCCATTTAGACATGTTTTCTTATTAGCTCTTTTTTTTAATGAGGGGATTTGGCAAAGGGATTTGATCAAAGGGGCTCATGAGATTACTAGCGTGGCAAACAAGTAGTTTCATATATGGTAGCATACTTAGGTGTTAACAAATTTAAACAAATCTCAACAGTCTATCTTTAACGATGGATGATTGACATTTAAACTTTAAAAACAAAAGGTATTCATCGAATTGCAAGATAGATGGATCAGACAATATTACCTAAATGAAACAGGATTTGCACCGAGAGCGTTAGCTCAATGGTAGGGCGCTCTATCGTTGTTGCTGGTGGTGGGAAGTTCGACTTCCAAAGGGTGCATGTATTAGACTTCGACCTCCTCTTGTAAAAAAAAATGAAACAAGATTTCACCGTAGTAATGGCACATTTTAATACGAAACCACAACCATTTTAGTTAAGCTCTTGGATCCAACTGGGTGCACTGCTCCTTTCGAGCTACATCCATACATACATTGCTTGATGCACAAAGAGCCATGACTCTCCTGGCTAGGGGTTGACTGAAAACACTTCTAAAGTGAAAGGTCAAGAGTTCCACACCCTCAAGTGAGCCCGGAAAGAGCTTCAGCAAGCACCCGTTTACAGCGATATCATGGGCTCCCAAAACTATATAGTGCTTTTTCAATCAAATTTCCAGTGTTATACTCCATTTGAAAGAAGAGTTAATGTTATCTCAGCAACAAAATATTAAAGCACGACTTGCAGTCGGTGCACCACGTTAGATTTCCAGAGTTTCGACTAAACTAGCCTCTGCAGCCAAATTGTATTTTACATTAGAGTTACACGCATGCATATTTACACAAACTCATAGTACACATATATCCATATGCATATATGGATGTATTTATGTATATACCGAACTTAAAAGTTCTTTTAACTCTAGTCCTTACTTTGCAGGAGGAAGGCCATCCTTGTGGTGGCGGGTGCCACTGATCGCTGAGAGGGCGGGAGGGTGGATGACAGCTGACAAAGAAAGCACAGGGTGGTAGTGCCCACCGAGTGCTTGCATAACCATCTCTCTCCCTTTCTTTATACATATATATATTGGAGGATCTAGAATCTTTTGTGAGATGGAGCAAACTGGCTATTTAACCATTTTAGATGAAGCGAACAGACAGATTCAGTACTGTAAACTTTTTCATTATTTTTTTTTGAATTTTGGGTGGTCGGCTGCTTTACCTCGCCTTGACATAGGTCCGCTATTCTCTCTCTCTCTTTATATATATATATATATATATGTGTGTGTGTGTGTGTGTGAGAGAGAGAGAGAGAGAGAGAGAGAGAGAGAGAGAGAGAGAGAGAGAGAGAGAGAGAGAGAGAGAGAGAGAGAACTTTACATATGTTTCGTTAAACGTAAGGTAAATGTAAACAGAAAGGGATCAACTGTAAAACATCATGCTGGCTGGCAATTCTAATATACAAAACAAAGGCTAGCCGGATCCAAAACGTAGCTTTCACGTATAGTCGTGAATGCCACCTCTCTCTCTCTCTATCAGTCATAGAGATAAGAAGAGGGCTAGCCAAAATAGAGGCTGATCAATGGCAGAGACGCACCAGCTTCCCCCACCCGTACCCAAGGTGGTGATTTTCCTTTCTTCCTTATTGCAGAGAGTGGCCAAATCCAACGACGACGCTGCCGCCGCCGATACATTCTTATCTCCATCATCATCACCACCACCACCGTTGGTAGCATCACCATTATCGTCGTCTCCGCGGAAGAACACCATCTTCCACGGCCTCTCCAGGCCGTCCATCTCGATCCGAAGATACTTGGAGCGGATCTTTCAGTACGCGAATTGCAGCCCATCGTGCTTCGTCGTCGCGTACATATATTTGGATCGTTTTGGCGTTGCCTTGACTTCCTTCAACGTTCACCGCCTCCTCATCACCAGCATCATGCTTGCAGCCAAATTCATGGACGACCTGTAAGTGCTCATGCTCCATTTCTTTTTCCTTCTCCTTCATCCGTACCAGCTCAAAAAAACAAGATCCACGGCACAATTCAGGTCCAGATCCATCTCACACCAGCCCGATCCACTGTCAGAGTACTCGTTGCATATGGAGAAATCGGCCTTGAATTTTCAAAAGTTTTTAAATTTTTAGCCTTTAGAAAGTACCAATATGAAAGAAAGTACGTAGAATAACAGAAAAATGCTTGTGAATGCGGTTTTAATGCATTGATCCTGAAAAATTGAACCCTTATCCATCATCTTCTAGGAAGACGAGGGCCAAAGATTTCTCATACGCTTCTTACCATATCGCATTCGAGTCTCTCTAAGTTAGAGATGAAAGCAATGAAATTCTTCCACACACAAATATAGACTGGATCCAATGTCTCGCATTAGTCGGAAAATGGTTACAAGCTAATGTTGATTTGCTTTAGGTTCAGAGATTGTAAAGATAACCAGAATATTTGTATTATAAGTTTGATCCAGATCCAGATCTAATTATCAGGTAATGCAGCACATCGGAATTTCCGGCCACTGATTATATCTTTTATAAACATAAAAAAAGCCGAGGGTACATCGTGAGCTCTCAGAGGTTTAAAAAAGGACGCCAGTTCAGGCCCAGTTTGGCGACACCACCTTGTTGGTTTAGTATCGACTGGACTCCCCAACTCAGTGTGAAAACAATTGAAAAAATTTGCACAATAGCCTTCATGGCTGGGGGTTGACTCAAAAATACCCTTAAGTTGAAGGTCTCGAGTTCAATATCCACTTGACTTATCTTCCTAACCCTAACTTACTTAAAAAAAATCGACTGATGTAGTAGAGAAATTTCAATAAATCCGGCCGAAAACGGACTTTTTTTAACTGAAAAGCTGTCGAATGTCAAAACCGACGGAAATAATTGAATACATTGATTAAGAAACATAAGGACCAACTATTGAAATGAAAGAGGAGTAGATTTAAAGTGTACGTATTCTTTTGCAATAGGATGTCTAATTCATAGTCTGCAAGCGGTTAACACAAAACTTGATCAAGTTCACAAAACTCAAAACAGCAATTAATGGACCTAGTTCTGGTCTATCATGACCCGACCCAACACCATCCAACCACATCGTCTTTGGCCCACATTCGCTGTTGCCTTCACGACAAGAAAGATGGGTTTTAGTGGCATGCATTATTTGTCACTAATTGTACTTAAGTTGTCATTAAATTAATTTATTAGCGATATTTTGTTCTTGGGCTCTCACATTCTTATGTGAATGATAGTAAACCCATCTTTGCATTTTCTAGCTTTTTCCCCTGGTTATGATAGAATTTCTAAAGAGTCTTCACACGGATGGTACCAGCTGGAAAAGAATGTAGCCTTTACGGAGATAGGGATGACAATGGGGCGGGTTTTTACTCCACCCATACTAGATGCCCCCGATCAAACCCCACACTCGCCTCACACCTTCTTTGTTACAACCTGTTACCGTCCTGCCTCACTCCACTTCAACCTACAAAAGTATTTTTTAAGAAAAAATCAGTTAAAATTATATATTTTACATAAAATACAAAATCTTTTTTTATAATATCGTATATTATTAAACTAGAAGTTATTATATATTTATATTTATATAAAATATAAACAAAACATTAAAATACTTATAAACACACACACACACACACACACATATATATATATATATATATATATATATATATATATATATATATATATATATATATATATATATATATATATATATATATATATATATATATATATATATATATATATATATATATATATATGTATGTATGAGACAGGATAGGGGGGTTTACCTTAAACCCTATCCCGCCTGTGGGTCTTCCTTACCTTATCCTGCCCCACAGCATGGTGAGTTTTTCTCTTTGAGAACCCGTTCCATGTAGGAGCGGGTCAGGTAGGAGTTGCCATCCCTACTCTGAGAATATGAGAGCACATGGTGGTGATGGGGTCATATTCCATATTATAATCAAGTGCAGGATGGAAGGAATGCCATTAGTGGTCAAATTAGTGAAGCCTCTTTTCTCTGTTTCATAAGGGGAGGCCAAATCTAGAAGCATACTCCAGGTATCAAACTCATGACCTCTACTTGTGAGTGGACCCTCTAGCCGGGTGAGCTATTGCTCTTTGTGTAAAGGCTCTTTGGTGAGCTGCTTTTGATTCTAGATTATCAAGACCCTGGCTTAGTATGGGGCTGTTGGCGTTCCTTAAATAGGAGAACGTGAACTTAGTGGAACAGCAGTTTTTCTTGATGGTTGACGGCTGATAGTCGATGGTTAAAACCATAGAAAATGTATCTTGAGGGTCAAACCATCAACAGAAAAATAGAAGTCATGAAACTCTTTTGGCAGTAACTTTGGATACAAAATTTTTAGCTTGATGTTTGGAAGCAGTGGTGGATTTAGAATTTTGTTTCAGGTGGGGCAGACTTCAACTTCCGGCAGGATGGACTTTAAAAGTTTTCATTTTTTTTGAAAATTACAATAAGCATGTAGAAATTTTACAGAAAATATTTTTATCATTGTGATATATATAGAAAGAGAGGGGGGGAGGGGCAGCACTCCATGCATGATGTCTTTAGGTAAATAAAAATGTTTAAATATCTTCACTATTCAATCTTTAAGAATTCAATGGTAGAAATTGGAATTAAAAATATGGTTTGTGCTTTGCATTTAATACACCATTATTGATCTCAAAAATCATCATTAAAGATGTTTAAGCATTTTTATGTTCCTAAGAGACATTATTCATTTACCACTCTCTCTATATTTATTTATTTAAATGATTTAGATTAACCATGTCTGCAATGATAACATACACACACATCCCTCCAGTAAATATAATGTAATAATATCACGATGGGTAACTCTATCAGATTTTCTAGCATTTACGGCTATAAATCTTAAAGACTGTTTCTTTTATTGCAGGTATTATAATAATGCTTATTATGCAAAAGTAGGTGGTATCAGCACCAAGGAAATGAACTGTCTGGAGATTGATTTCCTTTTCGGCATTGGTTTCCAACTTTACGTGACTCCTTCCACCTTCCGAACTTACTGCATGTATTTACAGAGGGAGATGCTACAGTTTGAGTCTAGCAATGGCTACTACATACAGAGAACCCTCAGAATCCCTAGCTATTTTTCTTCCCTTTCTGTCTCTGATGATCAATCCAACTCTCAGAACCAACATTTGGTTATTTGCTGTCCAAGCAAATCTATGTAAATAGGGTAGATGACTTTACCCAGGACTCTCTCTCTCTCTCTTCAGTAGTGTAAGAAACAAGCAAGCTTTTGGCAGGACAGCTTTTCTTTTTCTTAGTATTCACTTCGGACCTTTATCTTTTTCAGTGTTGATTTTAGCCGAATGCCAGATAGTGAAATTTAGACCCACACACACAGTGTAGCGTATATATATAGATAGAGAGGGGGCCTATTGCTTAAAATAATAAGAATCAATTTTCTGAAAGATCTTGTCCTTTAAAAAGGTCTCCCTTCCCTCCGCCCCTACCTGGGTCACCAACGGGGCACATCATCACTTGCCAGGCATGACAATCCCATTCGAACACGCCCCATATTTCAAAAACACATGTACAACCTGCTCCCACCTGTTTACATGCCTAGGGGAAGCAAAACCTGCATCCGGCGCACTCATAGTGTTGGCTCACCAGTAGGGGCTCTTCAATACCTACCTACTTGCAGGTGGCGAGTTCGATTCCAGGAGGGTGCTTATGTGTGCTAAGTTTTGGCTTTTCATTGTGAAAAAAAAAACTGCACCCCTCTTCATGTGCTTTCTACCCGACAAATATATGATAAAGACTTATCTTTGGATATATGATAAAAGAGCCATAGACTCAATTACGCTTCGTAATTATGTACAAATCTCGATGCACAATAAAAAGCAGGATTGTTCTTGCTTCTCCAGGAGTGGGTCGTTGGAACGAGGCCGCAAGTGACAGTTTTTGGAATCAAACGCTCCCTAAGATACCATGGGTGAGATTTAAATTGGCATCTCTATCACTTGTAATCACTAACCATCGTCATAATACATTGTCTTAACGTAGACCTGTTTAATTTCAAGAAAACTGGAATTGTCCGTTTCAAACATGTGGTCGGGTTTGGTTCCAGCTTCAATCCGGTTTCCGTTCCTGTTTCAAACTGAAACCGGTTCTGGCTGGTGGCTTGGTTGTAGTTTTAAAAGATACAGTAGAATTTTAGAATGGAAACCGTTCCGGTTCGGTCCAATTCAACTCGCCAAGTCGTGTTGGAACCCGGCAAGTCTACATATTGCCTGTCACAACCATCTCATTCTCCGTTAGAACGACCATGAAAATCCACATTGTCCTCACCCTTTACCGTCACTATCGAAGACAGCTATCTGCTGCTACCACCTCTTCTTCCGTTACAGCACCACTTGCGAACAGTTTATAAAACAAATTAGTTTTTTCTTGAGCATTTAGTTGCCAATCAAACTGAAACGGAGATGATAATGATGATGATGACGACGACGATGATGATGCTGAGAAGTTTCAACTATATTAATAACATCATATGTGAGATATTCAACTATATTAATAACATCATATGGGATTAATCCTTAATTTCTTGTTTATCTTTCTCAATGATCTAGAGCTCATGTTGAGTCAACTATTAACAGGCACATGATCAGATTCTATGGAAACAAAGAACCCATGTAGCTGACTTCATCTAGTATGAGAGAAGACCTAGTTGTTAATGTTGTATTAAAGATTTTCATCTTCTGTTCTCTTTTTATAATTTTTCTTCCAAGATTGCTAGCGATAACTGAGAATAGATTCTTGTTACCTATAATTGTTATTTCAATGATTCTTAGTTTGATATTCCTTTCATGACATTGGATGATTCCTTAGAACCTTATCTTGACCGCTTTTACTCCACCAATCCATCACCTAGAAGGTTTCTTATCTTATGTATATAATTGCTATTTCAATGACTCTTTAGTTTGATATTCCTTTCATGACATTAGATGCTTCCTTAGAACCTCATCTTGGCCGCTTTTACTCCTCCAATCCACCACTTAGAAGGTTTCCTATCTTAGAGATTTCTGGCCCATATTTGAGGCTGGGCCGAATGGTCAGGACCGTATTGCCATGGGCCCACGTGAGTCTCAGGTACGTTGGATATTAGATCGGGTATATAAGATCCGATCTAAATCTGCTTAAAATCCAAATCCAATCACAACATTTCAAGCTTCAACAAGCCATGTATACAATGTAATAAAACAAACTATATACATATACATTTACATGTATATATATGTACTACATATATACGTACACACACATATATATATATGCATATATACATTCATATATATATACTTATATTATATATGTACATATATACATGTAACTGAAAAACTATGCATATGTATATACATATCTATCTATCTATTTATATATATATATATATATATATATATATATATATATATATATACATACATATAATTGAAAAACTATATGTATATATATACATGTAACGGAGAAAACTATACATATATATACATGTAATGAAAAAACTAATAATATATGTGTGTGTATATGGATTGGGCCAGAACTTTAGAGGCCCATATAAAATGTAGCCCACGTTTTCCTCGGCCCATATTGACATCTCTAATATTTGTCCTCAAACTTGAAGGATTCATATAAATAATCGTATCTTTCTGTAGAGCAATTTTATGGAATTGTGGATGATGTAACTATTTACATGCAATTCAATGACAATTCGAGTTGGTTATTTCGAAATTCACTGGCTTTATATTATAATCTTCTAGTTTGTAAATTGTAAGATGCATCAAGAACCTGATAAGCAAAATCTCTATCTATGCCTTTATTTTATATATATATATATATATACTGGTCATTAGAACTGGCATTTTTGCAAAGTGGTAGAGCATTGTTTAACCATCATATGGTTTACAAATACAACCCCATCTCAAATATTAACAGATGTGATGATTATTCATAAGCATAATGATTGCTACACGTAAAAGAGATCAACAATTATTTCAATACAAGTCTGGCCAAAAGAATCGAAAGAAAATGGTTACTCCAGACATCCAGATTGCTAGAATGGATTCACCGTCGATGATGCAATATATCAATGACGAAATATATCCATGACTCTGGACAGCCCCGATATTCAAGTAACCATAACGCTAATGCATAGAAGTCACGTAAGGAATGATGTTTTCATTTAAAAAATGCATAAAAAAACCCTACCATTAAAACACGAACCCTAGAAACCTAAATAGTGTTGGATTTTTTGTTCTTCCGGCGACTGCTTGATGCTGGATCGAACATGCCGGTGGTACCTATTCGTTGATTTTCGTGGAGCGGAATTTTTTGTGTGTTTGAGGTTTCCACACAGTGGTTTCCCGAGAGAGGATCTGCAGACTATTTTTCCGTATTTTTGTCTTTCTGTATTCATACTTGTTCTGTATAAGCTGCTTTATTTATAGGCAGCTCGCTCCCCCCTCTTGTTGGATTTCCCTCCTGTGGCTTCCCTCGTCTGGAGCATTATTTGGTAACGTCCTTCGTTATGATCTTTCCTTATCTATGCTAGGTAACAGTCTGAATGGCCAGTCCAACCGTTACCTGAGCTGAGAATGGCCGGATCTTATCATCTCCCACTTGGCCATTCGAGCCAAGTGTACAGATGTATTGGTTTCCTCCTACTCTTACAGGTTTTCACCTAGTACTGTCTTTTCACGACTGCTATTACAATCGATACCCATTGTGTGGTTATTTCTCTACACAACAATTTATTTATCCGTTGTATGGTTGTTTACCTATACAACACTTTTATCCGTTGTGTGGTTATTTTCCTACATAACAATCAAACATACCTCAAACCCATGTTAGTAACATATTTTGAGAAAAGTTCCTCTGTTATGCCTTTTGTTAAGGGGTCAACCAACATATCTTCTGTTGGCATGTATGAGATGGATATTTCCTTTCTCATTACCATATCATGAATATAACAGTATTTCACCATTATATGCTTGCTTTTCGAGCAATCAACTCCACTCGTAATAAGATTAATTGCTGTATTGTTATCACAGTAGATAACTACTATCTCGTCTGTTATTTCCAACTTTAAATCTCGTATGAAGCGACTTATCCAAACAACACTTGTTGCAGCCATACAACAAGCTACATACTCAACTTCTTGTGTATGCAATGCTACACAACCTCGTTTCTTACATGCCCAAGAAATAGCACCACCTCCAAATAAGAATATTTGTCCTGAGGTTGATTTGTTGTCATCTTTGCTCCCAGTAAAGTCAGCGTCTGACTATCCTACCACTTTCAGTTCATCTACTTGAAAACACAGTTTCAAGTCTTTTGTACCTTTCAGATATCTTAAAATCCCTTTTATAGCTACCCAGTGCTTCCAACAAGGATTACTTTGATATCTACTTACAAGACCAACAACAAAGCTGATATTAGGTCTTTTACACAACATAGCATATATCAAGCTACAAACAGTTTGTGCATAAGGAACATTAGGTTTATTGTCTCCTTCACTAGGACAATCAGCCTTACTTAATTTTATCACTTTTCTAATAGGTGTATCTGTAGACTTTCATTCACCCATTTAAAACTTCTTGAGGATATAATCAATATATCTCTCCTGACTCAGGCATAAGAGTCTAGATCCTCTATCTCGAGAGATCTTTATTCCCAGGATATAGGATGCTTCTCCCATATCCTTCATTTCAAACTTGGAGTTCAACCATGACTTGGTTTTGACAATCATCTCGTTGTCGTTTCCAGTCAACAATATGTCATCTACATATAATGATAGGATGACAAAGTGACTCCCACTGTTCCAGACATATACACAGTGATCAAGTTTATTAGCCACAAACCCAAGTTCTACAATGACATTTTGAAAAGTCAAATACCATTGGTGAGGTGATTATTTCAGGTCATATAGGGATTTTTTTAACCTATATACTTTATCTTCTTGGCCTCTAACCACAAATCCTTCGGGCTGCTGCAAATTTTGTAACTAGGGAATATGTCTCAATATAATTTACCCCATCTTTTTATGAAAAACCCTTTGCAACCAATCTCGCTTTAAACTAGTTGATTGTACAATCGACCTTGTACTTCTTTTTCAAAACCTATTTACAGCCTATGACTTTCCTTCCTTTTGGCAAATCAGCTAACTCCCAGACTTGGTTTTTCTCAATGGATTCAATTTCCTCATTCATGGCTTTCTCCTAGTCTGTTGCTTCTGATGAGTTCATTGCTTGTTGATAAGTCAAGTTATCAGTCAACTCATCCAAATCCATCGAATTACACACTTTTTCTGCAAGATAAGTGTGGTAATCCATTAAGTAGGACGGAGTGACTCTTGGCCTCTTATGTCCACTTAATGTGTCAGTAGTTTTAGGAAGA
Source organism: Brasenia schreberi (assembly GCA_036023115.1). NCBI lineage: Eukaryota > Viridiplantae > Streptophyta > Magnoliopsida > Nymphaeales > Cabombaceae > Brasenia > Brasenia schreberi. The sequence goes on along the minus strand of JAYKKT010000074.1, from coordinate 11,109,358 downwards.
TCTTCAATGGGCTCAAAAGATGATTGGTCTGAGTCTACCAGATCATCAACACATTCCTCATTGTTTTCCAGGATGTCATTCTTAGTATCTTCTAAGAATTCAACATCTCTGCTTTCAATGAGTATGTGGTCCTTATGATGAAATTGATATCCTTTTGAAACTTTCAGATATCCAATGAATATACATCTCAAGGACCTACTATCTAGCTTATCTCTAGACTGATCAAGAATCTTTACATGTGCAACAGATCCTCACCTCCTAAGATGGCCTAGATTGGATTTTCTTTCAAACCATATCTCATACGGAGTAGTGTATATAGCCTTACATGGTACTTTATTGAGTATGTAAACCGCTGTACTTACTGCTTCTCACCAAAATACCCTTTGAAGAGAGGCATCGATTAACATTGATCTTGTCATATTCAGCAAGGTTCTACTGTATCTTTCAGCTACACCATTTTGCTGAGGTGTTCTGGGCATTGTATTTTGTTTTGCAATACCAAAGTCTTTGTAGAATTTCAAAAATTCTGCCGAGGTATACTCACCACCTCTGTCTGATCTTAGGATTTTGATCGAATGCCCTAATTGGTTTTCTACTTCTTGCTTATATTCTTTAAAAGCATCAAGTGCCTCAAATTTATGTGCCAAAAGATATAGATACATATATCTAGAGTAATCATCGATAAAGGTTATAAAATAACTTTTTCCTCAATGTGACTTTACTCTAAAAGGTCTACATAAATCTGTGTAAATAACCTCCAATAGGGTTATTGCCCTTGTTGTTTCCTTGGTAAAACTTTTTTCATCATTTTTTCTTGTATACAAGCTTTACACTTGTTGAAAGTATTTTCCTCAAATCTAGGCAATAAGTCAAAGTTGGATAATTTTCTCAATTTTTTCAGACTTATATACCCTACGTGTTTATGCCACATATTCACATCAACCATCAAGGCACACTCAATATAAGCAGCAGTTGTACCGATTTCATTATCACAAAGTTTGAACAGTCCTTGTTCTACATCAAATTTCCCAGAGAATAATATTCTCCCATGCTTTCCCACAATCACTTTGTTAGAAATAAACCTAACCTCAAAACCTTTCTTTATCAATGTAGGAACTGATACTAGATTGCACCTTATAGATGGCACAATTAACACACCAGTCAATACAATTGGTTTGCCTTGTATATATATCCTAAAGGACCCAATACCCAGAACATCCAAGAACGTATTATTTCCCATATAGACTCGATGTTCTCCAGGTTTGTATTCATTCAGATCTATTGCCCCTTCTTTGGTCTTCGAGATATGTCGTGTAGCTCCTGAGTCTATCCACTAACATGTCATTGGGCGGTCCAAATACAAACATTCTGAAATTACATAGATTATGTCCTGCTTCTCCAATTGTCCGCGTTGTGGGTTGTTTCCTCCACCTTTCTTATTGTGGCAGTCCCTTTTGTAGTGTCTCATCTTTTTGCAGTTGAAACACTTAACCCGAGAAATAGTTTCTTGTGATTTCTTAAAATTTTGACCGTCTTTCTTGTTATTCTTGCCAAACTTCTTGTTTTGTTTTTTCTTTTGATTGGTTTTAGAGCTAGAAGCTATCTCATCTTGTATGACTAGCAATTTTTCTTTCTTATTTTTTACCATATGTTCTTGCTCTATTCGTAGTTTTAGGGGCAACTCAAAAAGGTTAATTTTAGGCCCTAATCTGAGGATTGTGGTGACTATGTTTCATGAAGGGGGAAGACTATATATATAAAACAAAAAGCACATATAGTAGAAATTATGTTAGAACGATGCATAATATCAAACAAGTAGACCAACGATAATTTCATAAGCTCTTTGGGACAAATTCAAAATTTTTTCGAAGAGTTTCTGCCTTTGAATCTCTTAAAATAATACCAGTGGCAAAACCATAATTTTATCTATTTATCTTTTTTTTGTAATTTTTGAAAAAGCCTGAGGACCAACTCGTAAAATTACTCTTTGATATTTCTATAAAATTCGAAACTGATCGGGGTTAAAATTATAATATAATATAATTTTAACCCTCAAGTCGAATCTGTAATTTCCAAAAGTATAGGGATAAATTTGTCTTTTGACTAAATGATAGAACTGAAATTATCTAAACCGAGAGGGGCACAAAGGCAAAGTTACAGCCCGGTATTTCATAATTTTCATTAACCGCCAGAGGGTAAAACTGACATTTTGCTCAATAAGGGCAAAATCATCTTTTTACCCGAAAATATCTGGATAAATACATAATTTTTCCTAGTGACAAAATTGTGAATAAGTAAAATCGACCAGGGCAAAACGGGCTTTTTAATCTGCTGCCTAAGGCGGTTTCTGGCAATTTCCAAAACCGTGGGCGGTTTCGGGAAACCGGTGGTTTTCGACCCACGGTTTTCTGAAACCGCTGGTTTTTTTTTATTTATTTACTATTTAATGAAGAGAGAGAGAGTGTACATTATAGAGAGAGCGGGAGGGCGTCTGAGCGCAGACCATTGGTGTTTTCCCTTGGGTTTTTCTGGTGGGGATTTACAATGGGAGGAGAGAGAGACAGATAGTGATTCTCGTTCTATGGCGGTGGCTTTTGGCCATTCCCGGCTTCCTGCCTTCTGGCTGTGGGTTACCGTTCCCAGCTTCCTGCCTTCTGGTTGCGGGTGGCTTTTGGCCGTTCCCAGCTTCCTACCTTCTGGCTGCGAGTGGCTTTTGGCCTTCTGGCCACCTTGTCGCGGGTGGCTTGTGGCTGTTCTGCGGCTTTCTACCTTCTTGCCGCGGGTAGCTTGTGGCCGTTCTGTGGCTTTTTGCCTTCTTGTCGTGGGGTGGCTTGTGGTCGTTCCCGACTCTTTGCCTTCTCTATTTCTCCTTCCTTTCTCTTCTCTCCTTTATTTTCTCTCTTTTTTTTGTTCTCTTCAAACCTCCTATTTACCTCGGTATTTGATTTTTGAAGGGTAAAAAACGAGGGTCTGATACCAGATTGTTGGATTTTCTGTTCTTCCGACGATTGCTTGATGCTGGATCGAACCTGCCGGTGGTGCCTGTTCGCTGGTTTTCGTGCAGCAAAATTTTTTGTGTGTTTGAGGTTTCCACACAATAGTTTTTCGGGAGAGGATTTGCCGACTATTTTTTTGTATTTCTGTCTTTTTGTATTCATACTTGTTTTGTATAAGCTGCTTTATTTATAGGCAGCTCGCTCCCCTCTCTTCCCAGATTTTCCTCCTATGGCTTCCCTCGTCTAGAGCATTATCCGAGACATTACCAAAAATCTCGATAACGTCCTCCGTTATGATCTTTCCTTATCTATGCCAGGTAATGGTCAGGATGGCCAATCCAGACCGTTACCTGAGCTGAGAATGGCCAGATCTTATCAAATAGTTATATCCTTTTCTGAAAGGCACATCATAATCTAGAGAGTAAAGTCGACACATTTATAGAAAACCAGCTTGCTTAATGGAAAGATTCACACACCCTTTTCCCAAGGATACACTGCGAAATATGCATAAAACTGATTCCATGAAAAGAAAAACAGAGAGAGTCGTACTCATTGCTGGAGTTTGCGGAAGAGGTGGAAGTCGATGAGTTGGAGTTCCCTTCGAATTGTTGACGGGATCGATGACTACATCCTCCGAAGGTGACACGCTTGATTTCACTCTCGAACTCTCCTGCAACCCTGCCACCAAGACCGATTTCGCCATCGAAAATCGAGTAAAGTGATCAAGATCTCATTTATTGAGTCACCCAAAACCAAAGGTTTCCGTTTCCCTTCGTTTCCTTCCCTTCAGACACCCCGCGGGATACTCCTCCAGTATTTAAATTAACAAACTGAGTTCGCAGTGATGCGTTAGACGCGACACGGGACACGTAATGGCAGTAGGAGCAACAAGACGATGCTCACATAAGTAAAAGCTTGAAACGGTGATTCAAAACTTTTACATCTGACGTCACATGAATTCTAAAGGATGACTCACGACACGTCGTGTTGTACCGAACCGTCAAGTTGTTGGCCATGTTAATAATTTCGAAACGGTTATTGAGAAACTTTTGCGGTCATATGACACTCACACGTAACATGACACGACACGACACAATAATGTTGATAGAAGAGAGAGAGAGAGAGAGAGAAAGAGAGAGAGAGAGAGAGAGAGAGAGAGAGAGAGAGAGAGAGAGAGAGAGAGAGCATACGATCAGCGGCAATGAAGTCTACCAAAGAAGTCTCCGACGCCTCGACCCAGTGCCCCTCTTTAGGATCTTCTCCCTTCACTACCTTCATCTCACTGATGCTTGGCCATTCTCAAATGTGAAAGATTTTTGTGTCCATCAAAGTTTTTGAGGAGGCGAGATCGAATGAGCATAGACTCTGAAGCATTCCAATTTTATAACTTTACTTTTCTTGGTTTTACCATTTTAACTTAAGAGAAACAAATCATCCGATCTTGCCTAGAATACCCATCACATTAAAGTAATTGTTTCATTTTATTTAAAACAATTCATGTAATTAGGAAGGGGACAAAATTACCACATAATAATTGTTAGGAACTTACCTCTCTCATTTGGCCACTTTAGCTTTTTCATGATTCACCTTTTGAAACGTCTTATGGAACATTTTAAAGCAAAAAAGAAAGACCTTTACATGATATTTATTGATCTAGAAAAAACTTATGATAGAGTACCGAGGGAGGTTCTTTGGCGAACCTTGGAAAAAAGAGGTATCCCAATGACATATATTAACCTTATAAGAGACATGTAAGATGGTGCAAAAACATGTTTGAGGACTCATGAAAGAATGACCGACTTCTTTGAAGTTAATATTGGGTTACATCAAGGATCAACTTTAAGTCCGTACTTATTTATAATGGTGATTGATGAGTTAACAAAATATATTCAAGATGAAGTACATTGGTGTATGTTATTTGCAAATGATATTGTGTTAGTGGACGAGTCTAAGAAAAAAGTTAATAGAAAATTGGAACTATGGAGCGAAATATTAGAAAGCAAAGGCCTCCGACTTACTAGAACAAAGACAAAATATATGGAATGTAAGTTTGATCATTTGGTTACTTCATAGGAATAGAAATTAAAATTGGCACACATTGCATCCCCCAAAAGAAAAGTTTTAAATACCTAGGGTCAATTTTTCAGATGGAAGAATTGATGGAGATGTTACGCATAGAATTAATGCTAGTTGGTTAAAATGGAGAGCATCAATTAGGCTTGCCATGTTTTATGGTTCTAAGTGTTGGGCAGATAATCATCAACATGTACAAAAGATGTTTGTGACATAAATGAAGATGTTGAGATGGATGAGTGGTCATACAAGAAAAGACCGTATATATAATGAGGTTATTAGAAACAAATTAGGAGTGGCACCAATAGAGGATAAAATGAGAGAATATCATTTAAGATGGTTTGAACATATAGAAAGAAGATCAAAAGGAAAACCTATAAGAAGGTTAGAAAAACTAAATTTAAGTATTAAAAGAGGTAAAGAACGACCACAAAAGTGTTGGAAAGAAACAATAAAGAATGATCTAGCTTATTGTGAATTAACTGCTAACATGACACATGATAGGGATCTGTGGAAACAAAGCATCCATGTAGCCGACCTCATCTAGTATGGGAAAAGGCTTAGTTGTTGTATGCGCTTTTCTTGTTATACCAAAAAATACAATTGTCATGAATTATTTTTAAGTTATACGCTTTTCCTATATAACAATTATTTTTGTATTTCCACATAGCTAGAAACTCTAAATATATCTCAACCACATAAGGATAACATACTTAACAAACAAATCTTTAGATATATCTTTTGTTAAGGGATATGCTATCATTTTCTCTATAAAAAGGCAAGTGATGGATATTTTATTTTTTGTATCATATCATGTACATAATGATATTTTATTATTATATATTTTTTAGCTATCAACTCCACTCTTTATCGGAGTTATGATCTCATTGTTGTCACATGGGTGACAACTAGCTTGTTGGTTATGTCTAGCTTCAAATCACGAGTAAAATAGCTTATTCAGAGATTGATTTCTTGTAATCTTTGTTCCTAGCAAAATCATCATTTCAATATCAAAGTTTTTTATTTGATCTACTTGAGAGCATAATATAAAATCCCTTGTTCCTTTTAAATATCTCAAGATCCTCTTTACGACAACCCAATATTTTCAATCAAGATTACTTTGATATCTATTCACAAGACCAATATCATAGTTGATATTAGGTCTCGTACATAATTTAACAAACATCAAGGAGACAACAACTTGAAAATAAGAAATATTTTATTTTTCTTATCCATCACGAGGACAATCAACTTTTCTAAGCTTGACCCCTTTTGTAATAGGTATGCTTGCAAACTTGTATTCACTTATTCTAAATTTCTTGAGCATATAGTTAATATACCTCTCTTGACTCATGCATAGTAAAGATTCTCTATTATGAACAATTTTTATCCTCAAGATATAAGATGACTCTCTCACATCTTTCATTTTCAACTTGAAACTTAACCATAACTTGTTTTGACAATCATATATCATTATCATTATTAGTTAACAAGATAACATCTATATATAATGATTAACCCAACTTGGTTTTGATAATCGTATCATTGTCATTACCGATTAATAAGATATCATCTATATATAATGATAGGATGACAAAGTGTCTCACATTGCTCCAAACATAGACACAATAAACAAGTTGATTAGACACAAACCTAAATTCTACAATAACATTTTGAAATGTCACATATCATTGATGAGGTGATTGTTGTAGGCCATACGATAGCATGAGCTCAAAGATCACTCACTTGAGAACTTTTTATTTGTATCACCATGAGTTATTTTAGCACTTCGTATTTAATACATTTCAAGCATTATAACTAAAAATACTTTTACTCATTATGCAATTTTGTCGTGTCCTGTACGCTCTTTTCTGATATAACCAAAAGTGTTATCATATCACAAATATATGTACTATGTATTGAAAACAAATTCTTTGATATGTCACTGTGAATAAACTTAGTAATACTCCCTTCAATTTGTTGAGATGACATAATAATGTTATACCCGTTATATGTTTTCCCTTGGAATGATCAATTATAGTTTCACAAGTCATGATGTAAGTGATCCTCTCAACATGTTATATTAGCTAAAGATATACAATATTGCTTCTTATGTAACCAAGACATATCTCTTTTAGTGGAGAAAAATATTTATTCTTATCTAAAGAATGTGCTTTTATAGCCACTTTTTCATAACAATTTAGTCAATCAATAATACTTTACTAGATTAAAATTACAACCTTTAGAAAAGCATTCCTTTCTCAATGAATGTCTCTTAACGAGACCCAAAGACTACAAGATATAGATTTAGTTACCAAGAACAAATATATATTATCTTATCTTATCTCATTTGGCTAAATGATATCGTCATCTTACATTATGTTGTAGATCAAAGATATACAATCCTATATTGACATACACAATCATATGGGTTATTTAATTTTTAGGTTTCCACATGCTATATATTCTTTATGAAACAACATTATAATAGTCATATGTTCTTTCTTTAAATCCAACATAGATCTATATGACATCATTTTGAATTAATTTATCTATAATTATAAATTATATATCATTAATAGATGATCTATGTAGAAGAACCTTATTTGATGTCATGATGTTTTGCGATTACTTCACATTATGATACACATCATACTTTTTCAAGCATAAATATAATTTATCAAACATATCAAAAATATAATGTGGCATAACACTTATACCATGATCATGCAATATAACCAAAGTTTCACAAAGTCAATTTGCAACAACCTTGTGGGATACCGTGCTTCACATTTAAAGCAGTTTTCTAAATAATAATGTTCCAAGTATAATGTAGGCACTAAACTAAGTTTTTTTCAACTAACACACTTGTTATTCTACTTCTCATATAAAGACAGTTTTTCAAGGAACAAAATATTGCAATTCTACGTCATGGTGTATGTCATAATCTTCTCATAGATAAGTAGCATTATCCAAATATACATCACAATATGTAATATAATATAACCAATATAAGCATTATTAGGTGCAAATAATTACCAATACTTCATGAACTCAATCATATATGGTAAGGTTTCATTCACCTTGATAATCATAAGTTGACATAAAAAAGTAATGTGGACATGCATAATGGTTATTTACTAATCATGTTCTTTAATCAAATGAACATATTCTTATGTTGTATATCATCAAATCAGAATTATAGATTAATATCAATTACTCATGTGAAAATTCATGATGGTTATTTCTCAATCATCATTTAATTTTACAAATTAACTAGATAAATCAACATTGAGACTACAACTCCTACTTTTCTTAAAATTTTAAAAACTTAGGTTATATCACATATCACAAGCTATTATATAAATGAATTTAAGGCTTAAAGAATAATAGAGTCATTATTGATGCAACAATATATATTCATGAAGGACTCTATTAAAACCCATAACCTTTTTCTCAATGATAATGCAAACTTATGTAAGAGCTACACATGTGTCTCATTATACATTCATCATACTTAAAGCATTAATCTAGATCACAAGTTAGATTTGATTCAATCCATTATATCTATAATCAAATAAATTTAACTTGATTAACCAGGAACATGTGACTGGATCTAAACATATTCTTTAACCATGATCATGATCCATTACACACTTGTGTATATGAATATCTCTGGCATGCATAACCTAACTTCAAAATGCAGCTAGTATACAATTTTACAACCACTGTAACATAATCCTTATTTTGCACATTAATAATAATAACATTTGACTACTGATCATAACACCTATGATTTTAAATATGTTATGGCTTTCACTTATCCTAAACTCAACAACTTGGAAAGCATAATATACAGAGTGCATTGAGTCATATAAGACCATAACAACAAAAATGTTCTTCTTCATACTTACGTTCATGGATCAAAAAACTCTTTCATGCATTTAGGATTCTCATATACACCAAGAACCAATATTTGAGTCCTTACTTTAACAAGCATCTAACATAAAATGTATATTCATAATAAAAAACCAAAGTTTTATTTTGTTACATGCTTTATTCATGCCATCATAAGTTTAGACACTGATTTGATCCAATTCAACTTGTTAGATCCACAAATAGTTCAAAGATTAACCTTGATACACATAATCAAGTGAAGCAACTTACGTAAAGTGGATCTAAATAACAACTGATATGCACAATCACCAACTTTTCTAAATAAGTCATTTGGCAATTTTAGAAAGCTTGCATTTTTTGAGTTTTTTTATAACTTTTTTGTATAAAAACAAAAATATACCCTTTGTGTAAATTTCGGAAATATATGACAGTTTTCCTTAGGAATATAAACTCGTAAACTTCTTTCATAAATTCCGATAGCCTTCCTAAAATTTCAGATAGTTTAGATGCTTCCAGTTGAATAAATACTCGATATTAAACTGTAATAACTGAAAAGTAGGGATTTGACAGTAATTACTTAGAATATCAATAACAGTCCGACTCTTTACCAAAAATTTTCAAAATCCTTGTAAGGTAAAGGTATGATAAGAGCTAGCCAAAAACGTGTTATCGTAGTGGAGATCTCATGATTGCAAAGTATTTTCATGAATTTCATCATTACCCTAAGCTTTAATTTCTTATACTCCACTCTACGTTTTCCTTCAATAAGAAAACAAAGAATTTTGTTCAAGATCAGTAAGAGAGCAATCGCGAGAAGTTCTTGCTTTGTGTTTAAGGTGAGAAAAATACTAGATCCTTGCCACTCGGGTTTATGGTGAGGATGAGCAAATGACTTGAAGCTTTTCAATTAAGTCTTAATAGAAAAAGATTAGAAGACCCAGTGGACAAGGAAAGAGAACGACCTTGATATAGGAGACCAATGATGGTTCAAAGGATACCAGGTTAAACGAAAGAAAACCAACACTACACAACTCTGGTATGCAATACTCCCTTTGCCCTCCATGAACCGATTGGAAAACATGTATATTGTTTCCTCTTTTTCTTGTTGTATAAACTTTCTAGAAGGATTTGTTTTTCAATAAACAATAATAACTCAAGAGAGTAGTCGGCATCCCTTCTTTCTAAATAGGTTTAATGAGCAAAAAAAATAAATGAACAATAAGAATAATTATTTAACAATTTCCCCCAAATAAGTGGAACAAATATCATACCTTTGCTTGATCCTCTTTCTGACAATAGAGATAAAAAATTGGTTTATTTTCTTAATAAAGAAAATATCAAAAAAGGGCAATAGCAAGACTAACAACGATATTTCGACTGTCTTTCAATAGAGTCAATCCCTCCTCTTTTTTTACTATTCTTCTTTTACTACTCAAAACCGTAATAAAAAACTCTGATACCAATGAAGGATTTTTACGACTACAAAAACTTTTGAAGGGGGATCAAATAAGTAATAACGTTGTTAGACTTTGAATCGTCAAGTCGAGTTTTCTTCAAGAAGGTTTCTCACATAGATTTTGAGAGTTCAATATTCTCAATCCATCCAATTCTCTTGTCTCAGTACATATGTTTATAACTTTACATTCCTTGGTTTTACTGTTTCAACCTGAGAGAAACATCTCATCCAATCTTTCCTAAGATACCCATCACATTTCATTTTGTTTAAACGCAATACATATAATTAGGAAGGGGGGAGGGGCAACTTCCTGATTATTTGGATTAACTTTTATTCATGGAGGCCAAAGTGTCCTCGTAATAACCATCAAGAGCTTACACACAATCAAGGTGATTGATCAAAACCCCAATCACATTTGTCACCAACGATAAATCTAGGCTTTCATTTTCTCTCGGTTGCCTTCACATGTGACTGCCTTTGGATGTCCCTGTCATGCCCATGCATTTCATCACATGAAGATGTTACAAAAATTTTAGCCCTTTTGATATCTAAGGTGCATTCCATGAAATCAGAAATGCAGGGTTCACAAGGATGGATGATTTGGTTGACAGTCACTATAAGTCTTTGAGAATTTAGTGCAAGTTTTAATTTTTCAAAAGTTCTATTGGTTACCTAAAGCAAATTTACGTCCACATTTATCAGTTTGGAAGTTATTCTCTTTGCATCATTACGTTAATTGATCTTTTACTAGTAATTAACAATCAGGTATTTTCCTATCATTTTGCTAATTGACCTTTTTACCTTTTTACTTGGTATGAGGAAATTCTGTTGTGGGACTTTTGAGATTCTTCGTAAAGGATTAGTTCTGTATTTCCTTCTTATTTTGTCTAGATCAAGGTCTTACTTAATTTACTGTTGCCATCTCTCTGGTAGGTGGACTCTTATGCATATCTACCTGCAAACTATGAGCGTTCTTTCTCATGTGACACATCAGCCTTTGCTGTTGTTTTTGAGTGAAGGCGTGTCTTTCTCCTATGTCAGCTGCATTCAGATAGTTCATGATGGAGTTCTTTTGTTCTTTCCTTTTGCTTTGTTCCTTTTTCTCCATCTGTTTCTGACATTTTGTTCATGTGTTAATTTGCAAGATCTAATGGGGATTTGGCATCATCTTGTAGGTACCAAACTTGGGAAAACGAAAAACCTGAGGCTGTTGTTAGTTCAACACAGATGCAGAATCTCCTGGATACCCTAGGAGAGGTAATTTAAATACTGAGTTGTCTGAAATTCAATGTTTCTTATTGGTCTCCTCCTGCCCATTCAAATTTTCAGGTGTCTGAACTGAGGAAACTGCTCCCAACTACTGCTGCATATGACTTTAATATCCATGTGAGACATTTCGAGAATGTCACAAGTTTTTTAAATTCAAGTAGCTGGTTGTTATGAATTGAATTTATCCCCTAATCTACGTCCTTGTTATTTCTCTGTGGTTGTTAATGTGCTTTTGTCAGAATCTGTAACTACCAGCATGTGAGTTTTGAAGTTGGAAAGACTTGCATTTCCATTCCATGTATCTGTTGGAAATGCATAATTTCGGCATGCCTACTTGAAATGTTTGATCTAAGCTGTGAATAAAGATTGTGCCAACTGTTCCTTTCTTGTTTCGATTCATAGGGAGTCATTGACATGATAGAACATCCGGCAGACAGAAAGCTTTATGTTGCTATTGAAGAGTTGTTCTTCAATAGTTTTGTTGCCATTGAAGTGTTGTTTTTTTATGATCTTGCTCATATCTCCCCGAGACTTTGAGATTTATTTGAATTGCATTATCTTCAGCTTAACAACGTAATTCACTTTGTTGGGTTCTACAAACTTGCTTCATCATCAGGTTAAACTGGTCCCACATGGGAATGATAGTTCTTTGTTTCTTAATATGCTGAATTTTGTTTTCATATTTTGCAGTTTATGGATCTCCATCCTGGAGAGTACCTTAATGTGGAGGTTGTACAATATCTAAAAGACTTATTCAATTTATGATCCTGTGAAAAGAACCCTTTATAATGGTTGAAAACTAGTTTTATATATGCTAAGTGTATTGTGGCATAATATGGTTTTGTCAGTAAGTTTTGATGATTTGGCATTGTTTGCACGACATACTTTGGTCCAGAAGGTACTGTTCAATGCAAACATTAGTATATGGTTTTGTCAGTCTAAATGGAAGATGAAGTAGCTCTGTTGTCTGAATTATTATTTGTATTTTGTATGAATTAGGTTACTGCTGTAAACTTGGAAATAGTTTGTTATGTAGTTGTCCTTTGTAGCATTAGTTGAGATCGTTATGTGGTTCTTTCTTTCTCTCTCTCTCACTCATATCATCATGTGCATATATATGTATGTATGTATATGTGCGTATATGTATATGTTAATTTGTGTATGTCTCTTTATATACACACACACGCATATGCTTGAAACTGGCTACAGTTATGTAATATTTGTGCTTCCAGCAAACACAAGACTTAATGAATCCTGATGAATCAAAAATACTATGAATTAAGTCTTCAGAGACTTACTTTGGTTTTGTCAAAAGAAGTTCACTGCAGGCAAACGTGCGTTTTGAGTTGATCAATTGAGTACCTGCTGAAAATTGGTTTCAGAGCTCCTTCTGAACCAAATTTCATGTGATCTGGGCAGTATCGGACTTTTGAGGAACATTCATTATTGTTGGATGATAAGCTAATGTCCTAGCCAGATTCGGAAGTTTTGATATTCTGATTAAGTTTGGGTTTTATACCTTTTGAGTCCATCAAGTTGGAAAACTGTTAATGCTGGTGTGCAGAGAGAAACTTCTTTTTAGTTTGTACGTTTCATATATTACTGGCTGGTAGCTATCTTAGTTTTGCATGTTCTGTTGTTTCATTACTGTATTTTGATTATAGATGGATTATAATCAGAGTAAAGTGGTGTTGTGATACAGAAGTGCGTTTCAGGAGGGCAACTGTTCGAGAGAGGTTTCTTCTAATAACGTTCACCTTTTGAGAGCATGGAATGCGTGAAATAACCCATTTAAACTCGTATCCTTGACACAATAAAATGAATTATGACTACTGGGCCCTCTGCTCTCACTTGGTGAATGCTGCATCGAAGTTAGGGTACCACTAAACAATAGCCGTATGGACCCGGTCACCTATGGTTGGGGTGAGAGAGATTAACCACAGGCACAAAGACTAGAGTAGCACCACGAATAGAGAAACAAAACCCGGAGATGGTTGGAAGAAAGAAAGGTAAAGTTATATTATTAGGGAGGATCACTAATCATCTATTTATAGAGTACGCTTGTATATCACGGATTGTAAATCCGATCTAAATGATGTACCGTTTTAGCCGTAACTTCCCGTCTTATCCAGAACTATCCCTTCTTATCTGGAACAGTCACACCTTATCCCTATCCATGACCGTAAAAAACTCTTCAGAGTTAGGTCAAAAGTTTTTCGTGTAAAAAGATAGACTCAAACCACAAGCCATAAGCCCAACCCAACCTGTCCCGACATGCGCACACATGTGTGGCATAGCATGTCCTCATTAGATACAACCATGATCCCATTAGATCCAAGAGCCCTTATAGACTTTACTTTTACTTATGTGTCTCCATTGCTTTTAATTGTACTTAGAATTACTCATCTTAGCAATTGTAGTCGTACTATCACAATGCAGTGAAATTAGAGGAAGCAACTTCTTTACCATAGATAAAGTCTCTTAAGCCATTCAACTTCTAATCTAGTCTCATCCAAAACACATAGTTTTGCCTCAAAGGTACAACAAGCCAAAATAGTATGTTTCTTGGATTTTCATGTGACATCACCACCACCTATAAGAAACACATAGAGAATGTATATCGGGATAACTAGTGTCTTCATTACTCCATAATTCTTTACTATCCAACTAGCATCACTAAATCCTTTAAAAACCAAATGATATTTATCGTAATGTAGTACAAGGGAAATCATTTCCTTCACATAGCGAAACATTCTGTCTAGAGCTTACCAATGGGTTTTATCTAGATAACTAGTGTATCTATTCAACTTACACACAACAAATGCAATATCTGATCGTGTATAGTTAGTTAGATACATCAAATTACCGATAATCCAAGAATATCGTACTTGAGATACATGAATACCACTTTATTCTTATACAAAGCCTTAGATAAATCATATGGGGTCTTAACACGTCTACAATTTGTATATCCAAATCTCTCTAAAACTTTCTCAACATAGTGAGAGAGGTTACTATACTATTAGTAGACCTTATGATTTTAAGTCCTAAAATTACATCAGCCACACCCATGTCCTTCATCTCAAACTTACTATAGAAGAATGACTTAGTCTCATTTATTATTTTCATATCATAACTAAACCATAATATATTATCTACATATAAGCAAAGAACGATAAAAGCATTGTTAACCGACTTGCAATAGACATACTAATCATAATCATTACAAATGAAATCAAAAGATGATATCACATAATAAAACTTTTCATGCCATTGTTTAGGGGCTTGTTTAAAACCATATAATTATTTAACAAGCTTATACACCTTAAACTCATTCCAATAAGCCAAAATCCATGTAGTTGATCCATGTAAATTTTTTCATAGAGATTATCATATAGAAAAAGAGTCTTCACATCCATTTGATAGATTGTGAGGTTATATATGGAGGCGAGTACTATAATCACTTAGATAGTGGTTATTCGAAAAACTAGAGAATAAGTATATTCCTTCCTTTTGTGTATATCCCCTTACAACTAATATGGCCTTGTACTTATTGATTATTCCATCTTCATTCAGTTTCTTCTTAAAGATATACTTGAAATCCACAACAAAACAAACAAAAGGCAAAATCTACTAATTTTCAAGTATCATTGAAAAAAATTGACTTAATTTCATTATTAATGGCTTCCTTTAAAAACTTAGCCTCTGGTGAGATCATAGCCTTCTGAAAAGTGATAGTATATAAAGTGTATCTTTTATACTCAAAGTAATCTGATCTGTAAACAACATAATTAGGGTCACGCTCCATATTTGTCATCATTTCTACATGATTAAAAATGAAACCAATAGTAAGATTAAAATCTCTAAAAGATACACTTTAGACAACTCCAATCTTCATGAGAAACATATTTTTAAAGAACGTAGCATCACGGAGCTCAATAATTGTCTTGACGTCTATACCAAAAACATCATATCTAATGACCAAGAATATGTATGCATAGCTTGTCTTCACTTAACTCAGAAATATAACATTCACTGTTTTAGGTCTCAATTTCTTTCTCTTATGTTCAGGAATGAGTGCTTTCGCAAAAGACCCCATTCTTTAAGATATTTGAGATTAGTCTTTCAACATTTCTAAAGCTAAAAGGGACTACTTTCCTTATGTTTACAGGGAACTCTATCAAGCCATATTCAAAGTTTTCTCCACATGTAGGTAGATAACCCAGAACTTTAAAGTAAAACATTAATCATATCACACAGGGTTTTATTCTTTCGTTCAGTTATCTCATTAGTCCGAGGAGAGTATGGAGCAATAACTTCATGAAAAATATCATTGTTTTGATAGAAAATTGAAAAAAATTTGAGGTATACTCTCCTCCCTTATCAGACCTTAATCATTTAAGTACCTTGCCCATGCTTCATTTCTAAATATTTAAAAATTTTCTAAAGCTTCATCTTTACTTTTAAGTAAGTAAATATAACATTATCTATTGTAATCTTCAATAAACATGATAAAATATCTTTCATTATCCCTCATAGTCATTCCATTGAATTCACAAATATTAGTGTGCACCAAATCCAAAATCTTGAATTTTCTTTCAACCATATGAAATGTTTCCTAGGCTGCTTCGCTTGCATACATACACTCATGTGTGTTTTCTATCTATGATATTTTTAGGTATAAGGTTTAAATTCATCATTCTTTTCATAGAATCAAGGTTTATGTGACCCAACCAAACATGTCATACATTAAATGATTCAACATTACACATAGAATAAAAAAAATATAAAATAGAAGTAGAGATTTTATTATCATTAAAATTTATACAAGAATCAATAATTATACATGAATTTTAAACAGATCATCTACATCACACATATAGCTATTTTAAAAGAAACAACAGTACTAAGTCGTGTAATAATGACTTTATTACATTTACAATCTAACCTTAATTCCTCCCTAACTAAAGGAGGACCACTGAGGATATTCCGACGAATCATTGGAATATGTCTAACTCCCTCAAGAGTTAGAACCTTTTTCAAAAGTAACTTTAAGTCCACACAACCTTCGCCCTTTCCTAAGGTCATTATTCGCCCACAAACAGCCTAATAAGACATAAACATAGATTGATCAGCACGCGCACATTAGTCCCAATATCTACTATCTAGTATTGTGACTCATAAATAGAAAGGAGATGGGGTTTAAGGGATAGATACCTATCACTAGCAGGTATAGTGGTCACCACCATATTGACCATAGATCCTTCAGTGGTTGAAGGTTTCTTGGCTTTTTTTAAGGCATAATCCCTCGCCCAATGTTCAACCTGACCACAAAGCCAACAATTTGTTTTTGGCTTTCTTTTGGATCTTGGCCTTTGGTTTATGTACGGCCTATTTTTCTTTAGGTTCACTAAGTTGTTTCCTTCTTACCATCATGTTAACTATAGAGGTGTTGTCTAAAGGTATAATGGGTTTCTGACTTTTATACTCTTTCTCTATTGTTATGTCTACCATTAAATAAATAAAGATCTTACCCTTCTTATGCTTGAGATTTAGGTTGAAATCCTCTCAAGATTTTGAAAATTTTTCTATAATAAACATAATAATAAACTTGTCAAGAAGCTCTATTTTAGCTTCCTTCAGCCTATAACATAAAAACTGAAACTCGTAGGTCTGTTAGGTCACAAAT
Organism: Brasenia schreberi; assembly: GCA_036023115.1. Lineage (NCBI taxonomy): Eukaryota > Viridiplantae > Streptophyta > Magnoliopsida > Nymphaeales > Cabombaceae > Brasenia > Brasenia schreberi. The sequence goes on along the minus strand of JAYKKT010000074.1, from coordinate 11,091,978 downwards.
TTTCCCTTTACCATTTGATACTTAAGGAACTTTGTCACAAAATACTTTTCAAGATCGAAGTCTTTAGTATTGTATTTTCAATCCAAGATACCCCATAGATCGTTCGTTGTCGTGGAAGGGGAATAACTATATACATCAAATAAAATATTTGATAATACCGATAAAATGAAATAGTAGCATAAAGTGTCCTTCAACTCGATGATTTTATCCGATCTTTTATCATAAGCTAGGGATAATATGACTCAATATACAAATGCAACTCTAACATGATTAACCAAATTTTCATACGTTGCTGTCAGCATTTAAAATATGGATCGACAAATTTTTCTAACATCAAGGTCAAGTTGACCTTAGGTCAGAGTATAACAGATGCAAACATGTTCACTACAGTAAATATTGGTTTATGTAAGATTATTGGAATAAACCATAGACATACATGCATAATAAAATAATATACAATAAATGTAAACATGCCCCAATCATAAACAACGGTCGCAGATCCAAAATAAGCCATAATCAAGTTATACAGAAAATAAAATCAGAAGTAAAATTAGAAACTTATCTGTGTCAGTGGCCCTTGTAGACTTGCCTTAGAGAAATAAGCACCCTGCTATGAGTATATATGGGTACATGCACCTTCCTCCCAGGATAAAATGCACACACAACTCGAAGAGCATGCACCTGACTTCAAATCGACCTCAAACACACCTCTGTCTCCTATGGTTAGGGTAGAGAGAGACTAACCATGGGCACAAGGACTGGAACAACACCACAGGCAGATAGAACCAAGAGACGACTAGAAGAGATAGAGAGAGAGAGAGAGAGGAAAATTGTATGATTAGGCAGGACCCCTAATCACCTATTTATAGGGTATGTGTGGATCATAGATCCAATCCAAACAATGCATTGTTTTAGCCGCAATCGTTCCGTCTTATCCAGAACTGTCCCACCTTATTGCTATCTGCGATCGTAAAAAACTCTTGACTGTTAGAACAAAAGTTTTTTGTGTAAAAAAATTAACCCAAACTCAAGCTTAGCCTGATGCAGGCACGTGTGGTATAACATGTCCTTTTCAAACTCTTTGAACTAAGGATCATTAGCTATCAAATATATAAAAGACTAGCAAGTTTATTACATTCTTCAATATGGGACTAAACTTTGTCTCCTCTTAGTCATCTTTTGTAAAAGTGATTATTGCACATTAAATCTAAAGATGACTCTTATGAGCTTGCCAATTTTGTCTTGAAAAGGTATCCTGTACAAGCTAGGGACGCTATTTGGATGGCACCATTCATGCCTCGAGGGTAAGGACAGGATATATGCTCAAAACCACTTGTTTATGTGTCTTGCAGCGATGTTTGAAGTGCATTTCCGTATCTTTTGCATGGTTCTTGTTGGATATTCAATAGGTACGCAGCTCTTGGAAAAACTAGATCAAGGTATCTCCTTTATAAGGATGTCAACAGGAATCCACTGTCTCATGCATAAACAATGGATATTATGAAGACCAATAAATATTTTCCTTCTAATCTATTTATAATGTTAGTAAAACAGACACCCTGTACTTTGTGAAAGAGTGGAATAGAAATTGAGGGCAAACAATTCTAGAATTGTTTCATGAGAGATCATATTTATGATTTTTGCCTTTATCTGGTTGAAGTAGAAGTGTCCTTCTATTTAAATAATGGAGCATACACGAATGTTTGGATTAGGTAGTCCACTACTAGATGTGCACCTGAGTATTGAACTCGTGACCTTTTGCCAAAGAGATGATTTTTAACCAGCACCATGGAGCATAGCCCACCACCACCACCAAGCAACCTGTACTACAGCCATCACTCATCACTCCCACTCACTACTGCCATGCTCAGTACCGTGTCAACCACCATCACATCCAATACAACCCTTCTACAACTACCACTAACTATAAGAATTCTTTTGGGATGAGGTGTACTTATTCTGGGTGAAACATACTTGTATTTTATTTTATGTTCACAAAACACTTCTATTTTATATTTACAAAATATTTGTATTTTTATATATAATAACAGACCCTAGAAGTTTTCATAATTCGGGTGAGACACATGCCTCACCTCACCCTAAATCCGCCACCCACAATGGCAAGTGGTGGGAACACCAAAGCATTTAAAGGAACCGCTATCCACCATTGCTATCACGCGTAGTACACCATAAACCGGCCACTAACATTTCTTAGCTTGGTTTTGGTGTGCGCACTTGAGCAGATCAGTAAAGTAGGGTGAGGCAGTCCGCAGTCCCCTAGCTGAAGGGTGATGTGAACCGACCCAGGAATTGACCTATGGGTTTCACTGGTATGTCTAGAAGAGATGTAATGAAACCGTTGAAAAGAAACAATGAGATCTGGTACAGGTTCAACTTTATACAAGACTACTTGTATGAGCATAATTCGCTTAGACATCCGCCAGAGGAATCATGTTGAGAAGCCCAAGCTTCCATGCAAACAAATGCCACATGAACACGTACACATGCACACACACACAATTCATACATACATACATATATACATATCACATACATATATATAGAGAGAGAAGTTTTATATACTAATACACTTAGGTATTAACATATTCAAATAAATCTCAACAACAAGATTTGGATTTAAAAAGCAAAAGTACTTGTGTATTTTTTAGGTGTACATGATTCAGATGTAGGTCTTTTTCCTATTAAAATTCAAATCTCAATTATTCATGTCCTAAGACACATTTGTTTGTATGTTGTCATAATGCAGGTTCTCTCACCTCTTTTATATGTGTGTGTCTTTTCAAGCTGTAAATGAGCCAAACTGAACAATAGCCATTGTTTGTTGCTCGGCTCATTTTCTATAAGAATGAGCTGAGCAAATCACTACCGAATAATTTCAATTCAAACACATTCATGAGTGGTTTATTATCCTTTTAGGACCCAAGCAGAACTGAGTTCAAGATAGAGATTTCCTTAAGTAACATAAATAGAATACCCTTTATTTTAATTATACCATAATTTATGAAAAGTTTTACACATAAATGGCCCTTTATTCACCTTAATACACACTAATACAATCTAATTAGAGATTTAGTCCAGGTAAAAATCTGAACAGAATGTCCTTTAATGAGCTTCCACGAGTTGAAAGAGCCAAACATTCAGATTGGTTCATTGGTTTCGTGAGCTGATTATTTCGAGCTTGGGACAAGCCAATAAAGCTGAATCACAAGCTGCTTGGTTCATTTAGCAGCTTACCCGGGCTAGAGAAGGGCGAAGTGGCCCGGCTTTCTGGCCCTGGGCCCAGTTGAGCCAGGTTGTGTCCAAAAGAATATGTGCGTGTATATTGAGAGAGATTAATAGAGTGATTGAATCGTGTCCACTATTGACACCATTCGTTCGTGTCTTTCAATTTTTAAAAGTATAAGTGTGATAACATTACTTTTCATATATTTTCAAAGATCATAAACAATTTATAAATTACATTTGTCCAACTAAAATGCAATAGATAGGCACAAATGGCATATCAGAGATGGGTAGATCCGGTTCTCCTATATGAGTATGTATGTAAATATATGGGTATATATTATATAAATATTAGATATAAGATATGATATAATTTAGGCCGGCCCGGACCCAACTAACAGCTCTAAGTGTGGTACTAGTATAATAGTATAACACTTGAATTGTGCCATTTGCTCAACTTTAGAGAATAAAAAGCTTGTATACCTCTTTCCCGTGAATGAAAGAAAAACTCTAGAGAATGAGGCTTGGAAATTGGGAAGGTTGCGACAGCGGTGGTGGCAATAAAGTATTGGTGCCGGTAGGTGCTCCATAATTATGATGGTGGTAGTCGGTGGCGATAGTTACGGTGGTGAATAATGACAGTAGTAGGTGGTGGCAGTAATGGTGGATACTCGTGGATAGTGACGGTGGCAGTTCCAGTTTGTAGTGTTGCCAATTGAGTCAGATCTCGTGTGCATTATCCATAGTTATGGTGGTGGCGATGGTGCATTATTATAGGGAAGGCATGTTGGTGATTGGTGGATAGTGAGAGAAGTAGGTGGCGGTGCGGTAATGGTAGATTGTAGCAGTTGAAATTGATGGTGGCGGTGCGGTAATGGTAGATTGTAGCAGTTGAAATTGATGGTGGCGGTGTGTAGAGATGACAGCAGGTCGGATCAAATGCAATATCGACTCCATGTTGGACCCACTTAGTGGGATCTGAATTTGGTTCGAGTTACTGGCTTGTACGTATATGATTGTCTTTTTCTGCCCAAACCAAATAGAAAGAAGCCCTTTTGTTTGATGGCTGAAATTTCACTAGGACAAATTGTGAACGTGAAATAACGTTGTATCATAAAATATATATATATATATTCGATCAGTGTAATCAAAATAGATTGTATTATTGTTAATATGAGTATAAAAGTACAATAATCTGAATTACTTTTTAGATTCAAATATTTATTGTTAATCGTATTGATAGAACAATGAAAAGATTTAAGCATAAACACTAATTGAGTAAAGATCAAAATATTATTATATATATATATATATATATATATATATATATATATATACTTTTTAGGGCTACTGGCCCCACCCTGAACACCCTACAAAAGTGTTTAGGAAGTGCCAATTGACTACCATCTTCACGAATTAGTGAAAACTTACGGGAATCCACATAAATGGATCAATTCTTTTGTTATCAAACCCAAGCCTGACAGGTTGGGTTAGGTACAACTCGGGTTTGGAGTGGGATCAAGCCCAACCCGTTCACATCGCTACCATATAATAGATGGGCACTAAGAATCACAGAGGAAGCAAACACCTAAAGTCGTCCCACCTCCACACCAACGCCACCGTTACGCGATAGAAAAAAACAAAGAGATCGGCCTAATCTTCCTCCCTTGTTCATTCTCACAGAGAGAGAGAGAGAGAGAGAGAGAGAGAGAGAGAGAGAGGAACACCAGCTTTACCACCCATCAGATTTTGAGGGAGATTTCAGAAGGGAAGAGACTTCAAAAAGGAGTGCCGGCCATCAAATTCTCGGAGAGAGAGAGAGAATACTACCACCATCTTTCAGAAATGGCCGCCCCGGCTTCCTCTGCAAGAGAAGGAGGAGAAGATCCTTCGCTGGCCCCCTCCAAGACCAGGCGGCTCATTCCAGGCCCGTGGACACATCAAGAAACCATCAACTTAATCGACTCCTACAGAGAGAAATGGTACTCCCTGAACCGTGGGCAACTCCGCACTTCCCATTGGGACGAAGTCGCCGAGTCCGTCAGTAAACGCTGCGGCTTTTCGGAGCTCTCTAAGACTTCCATACAGTGCCGCCACAAGATGGAGAAGCTCCGAAAACGACACCGCGCCGAAAAGCAAAAGGGTTTCTCCTCATGGCTCTTTTACAAGAAGATGGACGCCATGGAAAATCCATCCTCCGAAACGCCTAAGGAAGACTCCGACACCACCGAAAACGGCGGCGGAGCCGACCCCCAAAGCCTCTTTCTTTTGATGAGCAATGGAAAGACCCGCTTACCGCCGCCCGTATGGGCCGCCGATCCCGGCGACAACTTGCCGAGGTCTTTCCGAAGCATTTCGTCGTCGTCCGCGGCGAAGTTTTTCGGGTTAAAGCATGGAAATTCGGAAATTGGTGAATTAACGGACGCGATTCGGAGTCTGGGAGATGGGTTTATTAAATTGGAGCGAATGAAGATGGAGTTGATGAGAGAGTTTGACAGGATGAGGATGGAGATGGAGATGGAGAGGACAAAGATGATCATTGAATCGCAGCAGCAGATCGCCGGCGTGTTAGCCGAAGCGCTCTACACAAGGAAGAAGCTCAAGAGAATGGCTTCGCCAGAATCGTAGTCCGAAATTTTGTGGGTGTTCGCCGGAATCCTTCTATCTGTGCTCGTTGATCTAGTTAGGCGGGAAAAGATGGAGTTTGATTGGAAAGATAAAGATGGTGCCTTTGCAAATTTGAATTGTTTCAAGGGATTTTGATTTCGGGCACGGGATTGAAGTGGGATTTTGCTTGCCGGAGCCCATTTGTTCTTGTTCAGGAGCACAAAGGATCAAGCTGGTGTTCGTAATCCATGGTGGGTAGCATGTTTCACCTTTGAATTATGGTGAAGATGATTTGAAACAGATCATACTTCCAGTCGAGTTTTGCTCGTCAGAGAAGGTTTAGTGGGGCGAGACTAGAAGATTGTGAGTTCTTTGGTTTGATTGAGTTTTGTTTCTTAAGATGATGAAGCCATTTTCCTCTCCTATTTTCTTCTGCTTTCCCTTATATGGAGGCACAAGAACTGGCCATGCAATGTGTAATACCCCTTTGCATAACCAATAAAATTGCTATTATGAGGCGTCTAAAGTTGTTTTTCCTAGAACTCCTGAATCATAATCTTGATTAGTCAAATGAGCGTTCATATTGTTCTTCCTTGTTCATAGCTTTCTATGATGCTGCAGCGAATACTGACAGCTGTGTTTGATCTTTGGCGGGGTCTGCATGACAAACATGTTCTCAGACCATGAACCCGACTTATCCAACAAATGAAATAAGTACTGGGGAATATCCGCCATGATTGAACTAATTGAACTGCTCGAAATGTTTCACGGTGTGTGGCTTTCAGTATTAGAAATGGCATTGCAGATATGAGGAAAATGGTGAGTTTTCTTGAGCATACTTCAAAAGAGATGTCATACAAGTTCAAACCCATCATCTTGTATTATCTTGTTCATATATAGAGAATGATCTTACTGTCAAACTGTAAAATTCTACCATGTTGGTAAGTTTATATACAGAAAATAAATAGCTTTCAGTATTATCATGTATATGTTTCTCGTGTGCTTCTAAATCTATGCTTTAACCTCCTTTTCAGTTGTATGTCAACAAAAAAAGAAAACTTTTTGAGTTGCACCTTCTTCTTAAGCTGCCTTCAACAGGTGACTGCTTAAGGAATACGGGTCTTCAGGCAGCCGACAAACCGAACCAAACAGTAAAAAGTGAACATTATCGGTTTGGTTTGGTTTAAAATGTTAAACGGCTCGGTTTGGCTAGGTCCTAATAGGAAAAAAATCTCACGGTTCGGTGAATAGTTTCAAGGATATATATATATATATATATATATATATATATATATATATATATATATATATATATATATATATATATATATATATATATATATATATATATCATTATTTGTGAAACCGGATCGGTTGCTGAACCGGGAAGCCAATGGTTCAGTAGAAAAGAGGTTCGACCGGGTCAAACTGTTCTCAAACTGATATATATATATATATATATATAATAAAAAAACTTATAATATAATATAAAAATAAGCAATGTAAACTCAGGCTGAATAACAACATGAGAATAAGTCATTTAAAAGTAAAAACATAAAAATAAATAGATGATGACCAAAATCTTTGAAAAACAGAGAAAAACTGAATTGGCTTGTTAACACAAACCCTTTTGCGGTCCAACCAGTTGGTTTGCCGATTTGGTGCCAGTATTTTAGTGGACCGCTTAAACAAGTGAACCAAACCAGATCAAGGTCTGATACGTGGTGGTGGTGGGTGGAAGTTGCACTCCAACAGGCAGCGTAGAGAGAGAATTATTGGTAGTGAGGTGCCATTTAGTGGATGAGGTGGCTAGTGATATAAAGTTACCTTAATGAGCTTTGGTGGTGGCGATGGGAATGATGGTGGTGCTTCATAGACGATTTGATCGGCCAAACGAAAGAGAGAATGGAATATGATGGTAGTGGTGGTCGAACACATTTGGAGGTTTCGCTGTAAGGGGTCCAGATGAGTCGATTCATCCTCCCACCCGAAGAAGCAAAACGATGGATCCTGTTGTTTTGGTCGACCCGAATGGATCCATTATTTCAGTCTGAAATATGTAGACCCAAACCACTTCTGTCTCCAGCTTCAAATGGACCTTCGTATACAAAAACACGCAAGGGGTGACTAAAATTTCGACCTGATGCAAAACCTGACCCGTTTAGTGGTAGACCGATATCAAAAACCGAACACAGGCACAAACCGACCAGGAGCACTTAGTGAACCCGTACAGACAAAAGTCTACATATAACTAAATTAAAGTAAGATTTGGCTGGCTGTTTTCTTTTAATAACCGACGTGTTTAAACCTTACCCGGTTCAGATGACCTTATTTGCACAAAACCTAATTAACAGGTTGAGCTTGGGCATATATTTTGCCCTGGATAAAAAAGTGAATCTTCCGTTTCACTCGAGTACAACCCTACATATACCTGAACTTTGTTTACCCATTGGCATGTAAACTTGAACATACCCCACACATGAGTGCAGTGATGAACTGAGCTCAGTTTCAATGATAGATCCGACCGTAAGCCTAGTATTATTTCGGGTTGGAGATAAACACGAACCTTTTGCTCGTCTTCGTGTCAGCAGCTATGGTACCAGCAACGTCATGTTTCTCTCATGTCGCCTTTTACTTCATCTGAAAAGCTGATGGTCTCTCTCTCTCTCTCTCTCTCTCTCTCTCTCTCTCTCTCTCTCTCTCTCTCTCTCTCTCTCTCTCTCTGTGTGTGTGTGTGTGCACGCACGCACAGGACGAGTAGAAAGCTACTCCTTTCACCCGTTTAGATGGGCCGAAAGTGCAGGCAGAAACTTTCATCAAACTCTTTCATTTACTACTCCGACGCTTCCCTCGCTTACCAAGTCATAAAATACAATAAATAGGAGAAGACAGCTTACGCTGAAGCCAGAACCAAGCCTTCCAGACTAAATTCAATTGTTGATGCATTTGACTGGCTAAACCAAAATCGGCGAAAGCCTGAACCACCTGCACGACAGATTACTAATTTGGCCCACTAGGTTCATCCGTAGCCTAATCCAAGGCCCACCTGTTTAGGCTGAATCAAGCTGGAGAGAAGGGTAAGTTTCAGTGGACCAGCACCAAGTTTTAATTTATTAACAGATGAAGTAATGCAACCTATAGTGGTAGTTGCTAAGTGAAGTTCCTTGGCCAAAGAACTGAAGTAGCTTACCAATACAAAGTATCGTTAAATGTGCAAACTCTTAAACTTTTAAATGTATTTCAGTAATTAAAATTAAAAAACAAAAATTACTGTTTCTTTTCTAAATATGGTACATTAAATGCTTTTAAATTCAAAATTTTGCCGTTAGTCGTGTTGATTGAACGGATTTAAGCAACAATAAATGTATAAAAAAGAAAAAAAAAACGTGTGCCGAAACATTCTTAAAGATCTCATCCATCTGAGATCCAAATGCAGAGAGAGGAGAGAGTAAGGACCAGAGACAGACGCAATAGGATCTAGGACAAGTTTAAAAGAGAAGCGTTGTGAGCCGTCCGAACATTTCACAAATGCTAGATATATACTTATATATATAGGCAGGTTTGATGGCCAAGAATCGAGACCGACCGATCTGCATCTACAGGGACCATTAAGCCACCTTTGGTGACAAGCAAGCAAGGCAGAAGCCGAGACCAAGGTTCGACCAGGTCCCTGCACTAGGCTCGTATTTTACCAAATACGAGGAATTCAACCAAAAGGAAAAATATCTGGAAATAAAAAAGACATGAAGAAAAGGACACGAAACAAACCTTCAATGGAAGCCGCAGTTACTTTTGTAGGCTACGGGGTGCATGCATGGCTACGAAAATCAGAGAGCCGTGTGGATATCATCCTGGTGTTGAAGCACCTCTTTCTTATGTGTTGTACTGCGAGGTGCATCAGACGTGCACGATTTGTGGCTTTGTCACAAATCACCACCACATGAAGGCCTTGAGATGCTGCTGCATTGGGAATCATTTGACATGGTGAAAACCAGTCACATGCACAAAGTTTCTGTGGAAATCTCTGCTGCCAATTCTTCTCTGAATTAAGCAATCTATGTCTGGAAATTCTTTGTTCATGACAAACAAAACCTTAGTCGCCAATAGTCATACTGGAGAGAAACCCTAGAAACTGAGGGGCTTTTGATTGGGAACAAAGACCGTGTATATGAAATGCAAGAGCAGTATGTTGATTGACATGGATGAGATAGACAGTTGAATGAAAACTCACAGATACCAAAAAAGAGATATCGGAGATCAGTGTTTTAGCAAAAATCGAAGAAAATGTCAACATGGAAATAAGGAAAACTCCTCCAGATGAGAGATAAATTACACGTGCTTTATGACAAGATAAAACACAAATCTAACCACAAGTATCATACAGAAAGGGCAACGGTATGAGTATCCGATACTCAATAATGAACACGCACATTAGATATTGAGGTGAATCTGTGGTCATACAATAAAAGACTATAGCTCTATAAGAAGAAAACTGGTGTACCACGAAACACATGGTGGTTTAGCGTGTGGAGAGAAGGTAGATGGAGCCCATATTCGAACTTGTGAGAAACCAAATGGTGAACACTACAAAAAGGCTGAGGAAGGTTGCAAAAGTGTTGGAAGAATGCCATAAATCACGATCTTGCTTTTCAAAAGTGAACAAAATCCAGGATACAATAGCGACTAAGAACACATGTAGCTGACCTCACCTAGACTGGGAAAAGGTTTTGAAATTATCAAAATAGCGACTAACGCACACATGTAGCTGATTCTCTAGGAATGAAGGCAGAAGAACTTAACCAGTTACCCTCTGGACTGAAGGTATTGGCTGGTTAATGAGCTAAAACCTTGACAGAACCTACGTCTTCAATGAACCAAAGGAAGTAACTGAGAGATGGAACGAAGATGAAAAACCCACCGGTGGACCAACCAAATGTAAAAGCAGCTCAGAAGCCTCTGATGTCAGAGACGGTTGGTCCAAATTTTGGTAGTACTTACCAGAAAGGTTTTTAGTATAACAGCTGCAGCTTCACAAAGCATCAAGTTAACAAGAAACGTAGCATACGGTAAATCTTCTGGATGAAGTTAAAGCTTTCTCAGGCAAAGAAGACTTTAGTCTCAATTGAGTACAAGTTGGTAAATGATCAATTTGGTTTCTGAGAATCAAGTATAACATTACATAAAAAGAATACATCGATCCAAATAAAACACATCAATGTGTCATAATTGCAAAACAATTGCCTAAATAACAATACATTTGGATTGGATGGTGTCAGCTTCCAAACTGTCAATAGTAAGGACGATACCTCATTGGACGCCTGAACCGAGGAGCCTTCCTGTGTATAAGAAAACTGAATCAAGAGAAAGGCTTGTCTAACGACCCATAAAGGGTTCCACACTAAGAATAGGAAATCAAGGTTCCAGGTGTTATTTAATCATCAGAACCTTGGATATGGTTTCTTCAATAAAAAGTACGCTATGAATCAAGAGTTTTCCATATAAAAACCTTGATTGTTTGCATGTAGTCTGACACGATGGAAGCTTCCACCTTTTGATTATAAGAAACATCTTAACTTTTCACTGAACGCCCAAAGTAGACAACATAGAGCGAGTGTTCCAAATGTAAGAGTTATGTTTGTCACTCGGGCAAATCTGAATTCGATGGTGTGACATTAGAAACTTCAATTTTCTTTTTAATGGGAAACATGTCTCTCTATATAATATATATATATATATATGTGTGTGTGTGTGTGTGTGTGTGTAACTGATTTTTGGTTTCAAATTAAAAAAAAGGACAACCCCTTCAAAAGATATATTTAGAAATGTATAACATTTATAATAAACTATCTATAAGTTGGCATTTCTAGTAAACATTGTTAAAATAGTTAGTGTCAAAAAGGACACAGGAGAGATAAGAGTGCAAGGTGTTGGTTTATTCGATGTGGATGCTGCACCCTATCAGAATTCTGTTTAATATAACCAACCATCCGACACCACAAACATTGGAGCATTTGGGCGCTACTATTCAAATGGACCTAAAGTTAAGCTTCCGTCTCACACCTACTTTCTAGAGAAGTACCATTTGATATGGTTAACAAGACACTTTTCCAAAGGGCTGGCTGATACCTAACATTTATGGGAATGGAAGTGAGACTTTTTAAACCAATATATACAAATAACATCATGAATAGAAACGTTGCAAGATAATGTAAAGCTTACCCATAACCATAAGGAGAATACACAGCTGGCATATAGGGTCTTGGAAATCGAGAAGCAAAGAAAGGACCCGGACGTCGACCTCGATATTGCTTCATTCCAGGAACATTTGTTCTTTTTGCTGATACCTGACAATTGATTTAAACGTTATTGAAGATCACCAAAGAGCTCCCTAACTAATAAAGCTAAAACAAAGATAGTAAACCTTTAATTGACGACCATGCAATTCAGACTCATTTAATAGCACTGCGTTTTGGACAGCATCAATTTCATCAAATTCGACATAAGCAAAGCCTTTAGGCTGGCCAAACTTGTCTGTCAAGATCGTCACCCTATTGACTGTTCCACATGATTGGAAATGCTGCTGGACTTCTTCTGGTGTACATGCATAATCAACCTGGCATTTATACAAAACTAAAGTGAGAGACAGTAATATGTAAGGGTTAAAAATGGACGATGGTAACAAACCACACTTCTGAGTTCTGACTAAAAACTACAGATACTTTTAAGATGCACCTCCAATCCCTTGCATTACTAAAAGAGGGGACAGGTGGTTTCAAGTTTTCTTTTCCTTTTCTTCCTTAACACCAGTGTAGCGACAAGCCTTGATCCTTCGCTCTGTAATTCAAATTATGTGAAAGATGGATTCTGTCTCATGTCATGAGGGTACAAAGTAGACTTGAAATCATGAAGAACGAAGCAGACTTGAAATTTGGATTCCTTGGTGTCGCTGACATGGATCAACCTCAACATTGTGAAAGGCATTGATTTGTGCAGTGAGAGACAAAGGGCAAAACAGAGGGCCGTGGACTGGAAATGTCCAAGGGACAGAATCTATCTAATGCAATTTCCTTCCAAAAGGGGTAAAACATGCACTGAATTGATGAATTATTGTTTGAATGAAATAATAACTTGGCCTAAGTTGTTGAAAGTTTACACCCTTGCTAACACTATCTTGGTCTCTTCATCACTCCCAAACTCCCTAAAACTAGCCGATCAAGCCCTTGAAGAACACCTTGAAGTCTCGAATATGGACTCAGACAATGTCACTACTGAAGAAACAAGGGCATTCACAACATCAACAGTTGCAACTTGCAAAACAAAATTCAATCGGAAAAAACCATTAATTCCACTTATCATCCCTCAAGTATCGCCACTAACCCTAACAAAGTCCACTGTACATTCTCCGTAAAAGCAACTACAGTTCCGTTCATCAAAAAGTTTTCAGGCTAAACATTCCATTCAAATGCATTGCCTTGTAAGATCAAGGGCCAATTTGGTGCCCATCTGATCAACTTCCCGGTCATCCTCTAAGGAGAATAAGAGGATGAGACTTATGATGACCATTCTCTTAGGCATCTTGCTATTCGGCATAAAATTCCAGAATTTTTCTCTCAAGAACTTGTGACTAAAATGGACTCTATTTTTAAAAATAGTTTGCAACTATTAAAAAAGCAAACTGTGTTTCTATGGAGAAATTGAGAATGTTCAGCCTTGAAGCCACTTTCAAGATTCCAAATCATCAGTGCCACCTTATATACATCTACAACAAAGCGGGACATGCACACAAGGAGGACAGGACAAAAGTTTTATATGCTCTTTCCATAGTCATTTTCCCACGTGATGTTATGTCACGAAGGGCACTCCAAGTAGGTGCCACACGCATGTAAGGCCCTTGGCACCTATACTTCTCTTGTGTCCAACTTGACACCACTTATTTAAGAAAATTTTTAACTAAAAATTCTAACACAAAGATAGTTCAGTCATCAGTGCCATATTCAGGGAGACTTTATGGAATGCTGACCAGTGAATAAAAACTTTGACAATGAAATGTCTCTTCTAGCCTTATGAGATATCATTAAAATAAAACATACATACATGCAACCCCACAATTTCAAGGTGATCGGGACCCAGACATACGTTTCAATTAATGTAGGTCAGTCCTGATTGCCCTGATAATGTGGGGCGGTTTGCTTTTTTTGTATGCCCATGATTTTTAAGTTGTCATATCCTGCACCCACACCCTTGTGACCTTGTGCCACAGATGTTATATAACCCTTTGAATGTCAGACTTAAGTCAAAAACTCTCACATGGGAGTGCCACATGCAACAGTAAAGTGCTCGCAAGTGGAACCTAATATAATAAAGAAAGCAATACACGTATGCATGCATGAGCAGTATTCCAGCATACCACGCACATCCTTGATGAACATACATGAAAAATGAAGCCGCATCATTCATATGCTAGTGAGAACATGATTTGAAACCTATGCTTCTCAACTTCTTATTATGACTTGGACATGTAAATTTGAGATAGGATTCGTATGTTGATGAAAAGACCATTGCCATTAAGTTGAACGAAGTAGACTGATTGCCAAGAGCTGCAACCATGATTAAGGACTTTTAAAAAGTTAATTATTAGATTTCTAAGTTCTTATCAGAAGACAAAAAAGGGAGAAATCATAACTGAAAATCCTGGACTTCCCAGGACATTGAATATGTTCCCTTTTAATGCCACATTTTAATGCTACTCCTAATGCAGTATGCAACCTTCACGGTTTCACCAACAGAAGATACCAATAGATGCATGAACACGTGACAATTTTGTACAAGTTGCATGACCAATAACATTATGGCAATAGAAGTAGCTGCGGATGAGGAGAAGCTGACCATCGTCAAAATCAATTTGAAAGCATAGAAACACCATGGAGAGGACCTTGCTTTTGTCAGTTACAAGGTCTTGTCATTCACATATAAAAGTAGAAAATGAAAGCCTGAGCTGCAAATGGTATTTCTTCACTTAAGGCATCAATCTTTCACGTCAAATTTTTAAGTATGAAAAATTACTCAGTCATTTCACAATACATGGCACAAGAAGCTGTACAAGTTTAGGGAATACGAAATATATGTCAATATGTCAAAGTTGTGCACTTACAGAATAGCATTGTCAAATTCCAGTTATCATGTCAGTGTGTTTGTACCCAGTTGATAAAGATGTTCCATCATGGAGAAGCAATTCGCAATTGACAAAATGGGAAGAATAGTTCCTCAGAGGAATGAAACTGAGAAGATTATATGACTGCTAACAAACAAACAAAGATGTATATCATCCACTTCCCGAAGTACTACTGCGCACACCAATCTATGACAATACTATTGTTTAATACAGTATGCTAAAACATATCAAGTTGCATTGATGACAAAATAAAATCCAATCCCAATTTCATGCTTTTCATAGTTCAATGTTAAACCAATACAAAAATATATAGAATGATGATCGGCGTTATCATGAGAAAATTCACAAGTATAGTCACAAGATCTATTAGAATTCAGGAACAACAAAATCTAGGAACAAGACCCCCAATTGACGGGAAGCAAAAGATATCTATAAAAGTTACACAGTCATAATCAAGAAATTATGCATATCTAGAAAACTCACGTTACCAACATAGATGGATCTCGCATCAACCTCCTCTTTGCCAGCTAATGTTGCAGCAGCACTAGAAGAATCTACACAAAAGCACCAGTCAATGCAAAGAACCCAAATAGAACAATTTCCCAACACTTTCAGCTCAGCAATCACATAGACATGAATAACTTCCAGTAAGACAAAGTACACGAAAGTAATTCACTTGTAAAGGACACTGTCAATAAATGAATTGCACACCCCAACATGTTGACACAGGCATATTGCCTGGCTGAAAAATACTAATAACTTCAAAGTTATAACGTGTAGTACGCATGATAAGCAGCTCTCTTGGTTTTAGTTTCACTAGATAGGGTTTCCTTCAGAGACATTAATCCCACTTCCCTCAATGACCTGTTACTAGTAACATAAATACTGCTTTGCAGGATTGGCAGATTTGAGGATTCTCATATTACAATAGATGAAGTAATGATGACACTTCTGGCACCTTTCTTTTTTTCGCTGTTTCTGAGAGACAGATGTTCTTGTATCTTTAAGTTCAGCACATGTTAATTAAACCATGGGACTCCTATAGTAACAAGGTTCAAGCATCATCACAATAACAACCAAGCCTTTTCCCACACAAGGTGGGGTTGGTTACATGTCTTCTTTGACGCCACAAAGTGATCTTGTGCCAAACCAGTAGTTATCCAATAAAGCCATATCATGTTTAATAGTTCTTTATATTCCGAGGAAACTCCAAAAGTGGTCAAAATGTTGGATCTGATTGGAGATAACAAAAGTTCAGCATCAGTATCTAGGTTCAAGCTGAAATGAATACAAGAGTAAAGCTTATATGATTCGCTGCAATCAATATCATATTCTGGAACCAATGAGTAAGATGTCATTGGGTTAAGATGATCCATTCACATCGCAATAAGTTTTTTATTAGCTTGTCTGACGTTGACCAAGCCACTGAGGATATCAAAGCCTTTGTGACACAAGCATCAAAATATTCAAATAGCTTTGACTGATCTATTATATTCTTGTATAGCTGTGAGACCTAAGAGTATGAAAGGGAAGCCTAGCCATATTAAGATAGTAGAATCATATCTGAAGATATCCCAAAGGTTTGAAGATTTTGAATGTAGGTGGGTGCATAGATGAAAGAGTCACATCACATTTATCGCAAACTTGGGCATCCTAGTAAGCAATTACTGCTGAAGGGTAAGAGCCTGATTAGGCTTTCTTCTCTCTGGGCATTGTAATTATCATAAACGGGGAAAAACTGATAAAAGTAAACTCCAGATCTGTTATAACTATTTTCTTTGAATGACTAAATTAGAAGGCAACTAGCTTTTAACCTAATCTCAATAACTGGGCATAACTCATGCTAAAACGGGTAGTGTCTAAGCTGAAAGCCAAAGTCACTAGAAAATTGATCACATTAGATCATCTCTTGAACTTAATACATCATCTAAGTATGATAACGCTTATGAATTGATGACTCCTATTAAATCTAATAAATACTGGTAAGCATAAATTAAACAAAGACAATCCAACGGGCATACTTAGCATGTATTCTTCACTATATGATCTATTATATGTGTCTATACGTCTCTAGTCTGATTTCCATGATGAAAGACTTACAGTGATAGCTCCATCTCAAAATGCTGATATCCATCTCTCACTTTTCTTGTCAAGTCATTAGTCAATTACCCTTTAGTTCCATACTAAGCACTTTTTATTAAGTAAAATTTCTCCCTTGTTATCCTTCCAATAAAAGCTTCGCTTTTGCTGTTGATTTCTGATATGATTCAATGAAATTTTCTCCCATGTTGGGTGCATCCCTCATAAGCTTTTTTTGATCCACATCTCAGAAATCCACAAGATCCAGATAAACACAGGCCTAAACTTCGTAACTTCAAACTTTTACCATGTACAACACGTTTGAGTAATAAGGATAAGAGGGCATACACAGCTTCAAATGTCGGTCAACTAAAAACATACAATGGTCAGACCAAGAAAAGCAGACAAAAGGCTTCAACTTATCGTATAAACCGTGGCTTGAATCAAATGGAAAACAAACTCCAACACATTAGACGTCATGTAAAAAAAAATCTAAAACCTTCACCTGTCACAATACCCAAACCACTTCAAACATAACTGAATCTGGCCCCAACAAGAAACCATTTTCATGTAGATTTTGGTAACCCATCCACGTCGTTATGAAACCGGAGTTCAAATAACAATCTCAAAGAAAAATCAACTTGAACATAGCGAAAATCAGCTTCCCAAAAGAAAAAAGATTCACAGTCAACACCAAAATAATTTGCAAACAACTCAATTTAGCTACAAAAAAGATCCAGAGAGAGAGAGATGGATACCTTGACCTGCGCCCATTTCCTTCTCGACCTTGGCTTGCATCTCGCGGAGAGCGTTCGCCTCCTCTTCGATCTCCTTGAGCCTCCTCTTCATCTCATCCAACTCCTATCCAGAAAAAGAACAAAAATTTTCCCGTATCCTTAATCTGTTACGAACAACAGAGAGAGTCGAAAAGCAGGAAGCCAAAACCCTAACCTTTGATGAAGAGGCATCGGTATCTTCCGCCCCGACCATCTCGGCATCCATCTCGCCTTCCTCCTCCACCTCCTCTTCGCCGTACACCTCCTCTTCCGGCCGGCCGTTCATTCTTCTCCGGCCTCGCTTCGCACAGACAAGGAGAGAGAGAGAGAGTTAATACAGAACCCTTCTCCTTCTTCCCTCGTGAGGCTCTTAGATACACATGGCAATCCCTACCCGACCCTGCATCAGTAGGCAGGTATCCGACCCATTGCGAGGCGTTAAGCACTCATACACGGTTCTGAACCGGGCGAAGAACCGGAATCGTTAAAATCAGACCCACAACAGGGAAAGACCCGGTTCGATTCCATTTCCAGTTTCTACGGAACTGGAACCATAACAGAACTGGTATCGGTAGTATGGAAGTGTTGGTTTCATAATTTTTTAATATTTTTTTATCAAAATTCAACTTTTTCAAACAAAAATTCCAGACGATTTAGGACCTAAATTGAAACCGAAATCAATGGTTTCAAACCATCATCAAAACGGATTGAATCCTGGTTCAGTTTTGATTCATGGTTTTAAGCAAATTAGAACCGATCATTTGAAACCACCCATTTTGATTTGTCCAAAATCGATCATGTAAAAGCAAAGCATGGCAAGTCCCCCACTTATAGCGAGATTGGGTTTGGATTAAAGGTGTTGCTATATATATATAAGTGCATCACATCAGTAAAACTAAATTAATATATATAATGTAATAAAATCAGTAAAACTAAATTAATATATATAATGTAATAAATGTGCATATTCGTTTATGCTCAAACATTCTTAAATATTTCAACCACTTAATAGTTGAGATTAACGGTTGAATTGTGAATTAAAAAAGGAAATAAAAAGTACACTTATTGCATTAAGGAAGGTTTTGGTTTTTTTAAAGATCTTAACTCTCAATAATCAAACGGCATGAACTAGTGTGTGTGTGTGTGTGTGTGTGTGTGTGTGTATATATATATTAAATTTTTAAAAGAAAGTGTTATTTGTGTGGATTCAAGTGAGGTGGAACGGGTTATACCAAATGGATACGCGATGAGTAGAAAGTTTGATCCCAAGAGCCACCTCTCAATACACCGAACAGAGGTTGTTTGAACTCGCGGCGTTTTTCAGTTCGACTCTTTTACTACAAGAGCCTTGTTCAAGAACCAGCAGTTGACACATCTTATACGAGTGAAAGCCAGGTTTAAGTAAAGCAAGTGGGTCTTATGAGGCCCAAGCCAACTAGATTTGTTCGGTTTGGACTGGACCTAGAAGGTTAAGCAGGTCCCGTATTGCCCCCACAATCGGCTAAAATCGGATCCAGGAATCCCACGTTCTGCTTTGGTACCACCTATCGAGGAACTGAATGAGAACAGACAATCCAGCAGTACCGATAGTCCATAATCAGAAGTTTTCTAGTCATCTTTTCTTAATGTATAATTATCATATTCTTTTATGATATTTAAAAAACCAAACCAAAACCGAAATAGGGCCCAAAACCATACTGAAAACCGGAACTGTACTAAAAGAAAGCTGGTTCAATGCCAGTTCCAGGTTTTGGTGGAATCTAAACCCGGAACAGGCCAGGTCTAGTGCCAGTTTCCGAAATCAAATGATGGTCGACCATTTGATCATCAATGAGCATGGACCTAAGACTCCTTATGTGTTTTGTTCGTCTTTCGAGTCTCTACCTCTTGATGGGTCGACTACAAACCAAGCAAAGCGCCACCCAGAGCTAGACCGGCCAAAGATGGAACAAGCCCTTCTCCCCTTCTTTCTCTCTCTCTCTCTCTCACACACAAGTGTGTATGCCAGTTTAATGAAACAAGCCAATAAATTCATTCAAGTCTATTATGAGTAGAGGCTTGTAAGATATTACAAACTAAAGAAGCCTAATTTGTTTTAGTGAAAAAGTTAAATTTCATTACAACTGATTGAAGTGTATTCTAACTTTGATTTTATTGTTTTTCCATAACCATTCACACATCATTTTTACTATCCACATACTCCTTTTTTAAATAATAAAATTACTTCTCATCACTTTTTCTCTCTTCTCTTGCATCACTTTCTCTCTCCTCTCTCACCTAATTGTAGTAAAGGCTCTCTCACGGAATTTCTTTACCCCGACAATCGATATTTCATTTGCTATTGCCTTCTTTGCAACTGGACAATACATACTCTTACAAATCTCCTTGAAGAAATCAAAGAAAAAAAAGATAAAAGTCAACAACAACAAAAAGAAAATATGAAAATAAAAAGAAAATAAAAAAACATAAATTAATAAATAAATAACGACATCAAGTTTCCGACTCAAAACACAGCACATATGCATCTATGTGACAAGGACCATGTTCCTTACGACAGATGTGGCTAAGGTGCATCTCCCTTATTGGAACTTGGGAGACATGCGTGTACTCCATCTTGAGTTGGGAATTTGACATTATTTTTTTATTCCAACTGAAAATAAAATCAATACATCAAATAAACGGCAAAATTGTTTTCTTCGAATCAGCTTTCTTCTCTCTTTTTCTCTTCTTTTTTTCTTTTTTCAATTAGACTTGAAGCACTGTGAGATGGTGGATGGTTTAGTATCATGCATTTGATTGAGCTTCGAATTGTGAGTTCTTGAGAAATAGTGTGAGACGATATGATAAGATTGACAACCTAGAGAGAAAGAGAGTTTCATACGATTAAGGGCGTTCAGATTTTAGCATAAAAAGAACGAATGTGTATAGTAAAAAAAAAAAAAGGATGTACGTGTATCAATTGTGACTATGAACTCGCACTCGGAGTGAGTGTAAACTCAGCTGGCAATGCATATGGAACTGAAACTAGTTAACTGGAATGAACTTACACTAACGCCATTTTTTAAGTTCACCAAATTAAGGATGGCAATGACAACGGCAAAAATTGTAAAGTGAATATTAAAGTGCATCTTTGAATGTGGACCCAACTAGATAACGTATTTAAATAGATAACGTATTTAAATTTTTAGAGATGAAAATTATCCAAAATATCACTTGGTGCACCCAAGTAAATTCCATGTCATCTTTGAATGAGGACTTTGATTCCAAACCGTGTTTTGAATAGTCTGTGTATGCATACTACATAAAATTTCATCTAAAAGAGCTAGCTCAGACCTTCTTCAAGGAAGCAGCCGATGAGAATGCACAGTTTACATAAGGAAAAGCACTCTCTCTCTCTCTCTCTCTCTCTCTCTCTCTCTCTCTCTCTCTCTCTCTCTCTCTCTCTCTCTCTCTCTCTCTCTCTCTCTCTCTCTCTCTCTCTCAGACACAAAAAGAAAAAAGAACAAATAGCAGCCGCAGCAGCAAAAAAAGCAGCAGAAAGCTAAGTATCTTTCCTCTCATCTAGCAGCATCATAAAAGATATCTAATTGAGAATCGAGCGAAACGATCTGATCCTTCTTTTCCTCAACCTCTCAGTGCAAATGCTAGCTCTAGAGACTGTGAAGCATTTTGTTTAGGATCACAATGTATATTGGCATCTGGATTGCAAGTCATCATAAGTGATGGTTTGTGATCCTCCAGCGCACTCCGTAACATTCTGCCTGTCATTTCTGAATGCACTCGTCCTGGATGACTTCCCTCTTGCTTGATGCTCATCAAAGAAAGCTCGGAGCTCAGAGTACAAACAAAAACACCATTGAAAGTTCAGAGATGACAAGCTGAAGGAAGAGGAAGTAGACTAAGACCTGTCTCTTAGAAACCATAGCAACTGGTACTTTCATTATCATCAACATTTCTTACCCTCATTCTAAGAGAGAAACAGAAAAAAAGATGCTCACTCCGATTGCATCAAAGGACCAAGTTTTAAATCCAGATGATGCCTTAATTGTGTCATCATACATGGGATCACTGACCCAGGTCACGATGAGTCCTGCCCGCAGTACAACTTGGATCAAATGGGGAAGCTTGGTACACATTTTCTTCCCCCATGCGAGTGATTATCGTATTACCGTTCTCCTGCTTGGCTTGTTATGAGGATTTAGAATCTCACAAAGTTCTAAAAGATCCCTTGGTTTCATCTTATCATTTACCTGCAGAAGACAAGATTTTACCAAATGAAGCTGCTTGATTATTCAAGGTAAGAAACTTTTAAGGGGGATACAAAATTTCCACCTAAGATTTCGAATAGAATTTGAGGACCTAAATGGCCATGGCTCATATGCCCAAGGTGTCATAAATCCCAAAGTTTCATCTGCCCTAATGGCAAGCTCAAGATATCTGCCACAGATGGTTTATTGCAAGAAATGCCAAATATCAACCTTCATAAGAAGATCAGGAAACAAGTATAAAAAACAAAAGAACTAGAGTTAATTTCAAGTTTTTGAAACAATCAAAACCATAGTGTGCAAATTGTAACTCGAAGAATCTAGCATGACAAGAAGATGCCTTTCACCTTGACGATATATGTTCAGTGAAATCCAAGTTCCACTGGGTAAGTTTATGGATAGAAGCATATCCACCAGTAGCAAATGCTCTTAGAAGGTTCATAGTCGCCACAGTAAGAGCATATGCACTGATCAACCTTGAGGATCTGGGACTCTACATCAAAAGCATATGCATTGATATTATCTCCCTGGTAACCGGTATGCTTCACCCCTTCCCTAGTCTCAGTTGACTCTGATCTTAGCTTAGCAAATCGACCAGCCATTCTTCCCACTTATCATCCAATACACAACTCCAAACAAAATATCACTCTGGATTCCAAGACTGACTAACAAACGACCTGGATCAAACTGCTGGAAAATTAAACTTGGATGCAGCCATGACAATGTAAGCGTAGCACCAACTCAAACCAAACCTGTAAAAGTAATGTCCATGTCCACTTTTATTAGTTGTCGGACACTGTCACACTCAATATTAGTACTCTCGTGCTTCAACTCCGCATTACCTATTCTAAATGTCTTCGTGGAAAAGGTCGTTTAAGACAGAGATGGTTTAGGGTTACGCCACAGAGATACTTCATGAAATATTGACAAATTATTATTATTTGATTAGTAAATAATAACATATGAAATTTGAGGTTCTTTCTAGTTTCATTTTATATTTTATACATACATACATACATACATATATATATATATATATATATATATATATATATATATATATATATTGGCCCTTATACATCCGTAGTTGGGATTAATCGTTTTTCCTGCTCGATCTTAAATAATGAAACGATCAATATTCTTCTTCTTTTTTCGCTCTTTAATAATAAAACCAGAGGAATACATGATCTGATTATTATCGGCATTGCATTCGTAGACCAGTTCCTGTATAACTAAATAAACTAGCTTAACTATAACAAGTTAAGATCCCAAAAGCTTTCTAAACGTATATATATGTTTGTGGTTCCCGCAAGTAATTTCGTAATTATCGTAGACACACCCGCACCGGTACCCTCTACTTGTAGTGTGTCAAACAAACAGTTGTGACAATGCAAAAAAAATTTAACAGAACTATCGAATTGGAAACAATAAAACATTCAGGTCAGCTCACCATCTAGCACGGCTCCCCACCAGAATGGTCGTTTAACATGGGAGAAAATAGGAGGAGATGATAGTTGGTGTAATCCTATACATGCACACACGCATGGACACACGCATGGTTGTTTATTTCCAACACTTTTACGGTCGTCTTCTATCTCTTTTAACACTTTCTAAATTTAGTTTTTCATTCTTCTTTTGATCTTCTTTCTATATGTCCAAACTTTGGATCCTAAACCGATCAAAAAAATTAAAGAAATTTTAAAAAAAAGTTAAAAGAAAATATTATAATTAATGGCTTGTAACCACTCGTTTCAATTTTGGACTGGTTTCGATTTCATCCAAGGTGGAACCAAAACCTCTAAAGGTGGCTCCTATCTTGTATTTGATCTCACTGGTTTCAGTTTCAGTCGGTTCTTGACCCAATTCACTTATGATTGGAACCGTTAGGTCAGTTCCAAACCAACGTTACTTTTATTTTTCATTTTTAATAAATAATATGGTACATATAATATCGAAAGTTGAAAGATACAGGTAACCTAGACGGAAACTCCATTTAAACCCATCTCAATCATCTCTTTAAAGATTGTAAGATTATAAATAACTATCAAAAGTGAAAAGGTAAATGTACCTTTTTAAGTGCTTAATTGTGCTTGTATATATTTTTCAATCTTAATAGTTGATACCCCTCAATTCAATTCGATAGTTGAAATTGATTTAGATAGAATTTACACATCAATCATTTATATCTACCACCTTCTCATAACATTTGTATATTTATGAAATTGATTTGGATAGAATTCATATACGAATTATTTATATTTGCCATCTTCTCATAGTGTGTGTATATATGTATGTGTGTGTACGCATATACATGCACATACATATGCGTGTGCATGTGTGTGTATGTGAGAGAGAGAGAGAGGTTGTTACCGGTACAACTGCAGTCCAGCCCCAACGTAACCTCCTTTGTAAATCGATGCCTTCCCCTGTTTATGATCCCGTTCCCTGAACACTGGCAAACATGAAATGATTGTCTCGGGTTTTTATTGCAGGATTGAGATGCTTCGTAGTCATTTATGTCACCTAGTTCGTGATTCACGGGTTCACTTTAGAAATAGTTGAACCTGGTGATCTCCATCTCCATCTCCATCTATGGCAAACGGCGTTTCAGTCTTGAGGTGCTTAACTGTTGGCCACAGATCCAGTCCCGGACATGAAAAAGATGCTTTGAGTTTTTCTCCTTTCGTACCCACTCCCTCCGTGCGCACCCCTGCATACTTATCGTCATGACGGAAGAAAAGATTGGGGTTAGGACCATCAGTCCTAAGCGCTATGTTTTGCATGAGATTGTGCAAGGAAATATACCGTGGCTATTGGAAACCAACCTTCATTCATGCAATTTGCCAACTCTGATCATGATAAAAGGTGTAACGCAGCGCACCAATAGCGTTAGCTCAACGGCAGAGCACTCTACCACAATTGCCGCTGGTGGGGAGTTTAACTCTCAGAGGGTGCATGTGTGTGTATTAGGCTTTGGCGTCCTTTTGTAACCAAAAGAAAAGTGTAATGCAGCAGTTTGGACCCATCCAAACTCGTTCAGCTTCAACAGTTAAGAACTCTCCAAACTTGACAGGCGCTCGTCGAAGCAGACTGGAGCTGATCTGGGTTCTACCCAAAGGCTCTTCTTTCACTCCAGTAACCCAGTTGGCTCGGGTCTTATACATAAGTAATGGGCAGGTAGTCGGAATGCTGACAGGAAGATATACGTCCTAAAGGATTTCTTTACAATAGGGTATACACAAAACATAAGTTCTAAGAGGCGTATGTACCCACCACACCGTCCTTAACAGGGGGATACAACCAAACAACTCTTTTGATTTTTAGATGACTTTGAGCAAGAAAGGATCAGCTTGGCACCATTGAGCACGAGTTGTATAAAGGTAAGTGGGGTCATTCAGAACCAGTTATATTTCTGAACTCCAATCAAGGATACACAGGTACCTCACTCAGGTTGTGCCAACATGATCAGATCAACCTAATCGGGTTCGAGCCTACATGGGAAGATCAACGTTGAAAGTTCACCAATAAGATGTTGATGAATGCGTGGCAACCTCCTGCTGAATCGAATTGAAAGACGAGCTTCCCTGAATACCCTCAATAAGGTGGCTGTTCGTTTATCAGAAAGTCTTCTTTTGCTGAAAAGTTTAAAGAAATACGGTACTTCATTTACCTTGAATTCCTATTACCTCGGGTATAGTTTATGTATAACTCTCAGAATGTCAGGAGATAAACCAAGCCTTGGATGAGAATAGCCCTAATCCCCCAAGGAGGAAATTGTTGCATCCCTTTGCTCTTCTCCCTTCCAACTGTTCTGATTAATGCAATGCCATGCATACAACCAATAATACCATGCCTGTACGATTTGTCAGTGAGTTCAAACCACTGACAAGCCCTTGATTTATGAAACCCTGATTTCACCAAATTCAGAGGAAAGTTTTCACACCCCGTCCTGACTCCAAACATAGCCTAAACGGTATTATTATCGAATCAGCAATTACTAAGAGCCCCAGTGTTTCTCCAAAATCACGAAAACATGTGAAAGCCTTGTATGGAACTAAAGTAGAAGACAATAGCTTGGACTTTGCTAGAAACTGCGAAGTTGGCTCACCAATTAAAGTTTCGAAGAACTCCAAAACACTGATAGAAAATCGAAAAGAGCTGCACCAGATCTCGCAGAAGAAAATAATTTAGTCACCGGATCCATGGTTCCCAAGTCTCTAAGAACCAGATTCAGAACGATACCATCATTTGCTGCAACAAGATAACTTGATGCTGGATCTTATTAAAAACTGACAATGAGTTTCTACAATGTATCGTGATACCACTGTTCACTGTAGCGAGAAGCTAATTTCCATATGGATTTTAATCATAAAAAAGACATGATTTACTACAGCGCAAAGAGAAAATTGGCCATAACAGGGCCTCCATCACCGTTGATTCTTAACAGACAAAAGATGATGAGAAGTTTACATAGAAACTGAAAAGGTAACAAGTGCATGCGTTCTGACTCCTACATGAACTATGAACAAAGATATATAAGCAGGTTATTTATGGTGCTCCATTTCTATGAACTCAGTAAACTCCATTAGAACTGCATCTATGTTGTCAAGCAGGAAACGTACAAGAAAAAAATGATGCGCGCCAATATTAACTCGCATGCTACAGCATATCACTCGTATTTGTCACCACCAATACGTAATCACAGGCTTCTGACATCTCTTTTGACTCTCAAGTTGATCAGGTTCTCCAAAACTTGAACTTCGATGTTGTTCCATACATCTTTTTTTGTTGGTAGTTGGGCAATTTTCTCAGCTATCTCCATATCTTCGG
Source organism: Brasenia schreberi (assembly GCA_036023115.1). NCBI lineage: Eukaryota > Viridiplantae > Streptophyta > Magnoliopsida > Nymphaeales > Cabombaceae > Brasenia > Brasenia schreberi. Next base: position 11,065,006 of record JAYKKT010000074.1, on the reverse strand, counting down.
CCAAGACAGAACCAAAAACAGTGTAAACTTTTCTCCACTCATCATGATTTGCGAGGCTTATGAAGAACTCAGGGCCTGAACCAACCCACCCAACCGAGCCTCTCCGTATGCTCAGGCAAGATTCTTTAGGTATTTTGCTCATTGCCATGTTTTCAGCTCCAAGTGTCCCTTGAATCAAAGCAAAAGGGGGACCAAATGGAGTCTGCGCAATCAATGTAGAGTCCTTAACCCATCTTATGAAAGAAAAGTCTAAAGCTGAAAAGATAATAACAGATGTAATCAATTATGCAAAATTCATGAAAGAATAATAAAATGTAATTCCAGAAACTCTTCTTTTCCCGTATAATTTCTGGACATCATCCGCCAATTACATACGTTTCTTTTTGTCAAGAGAAGAATAAAATAGTGAAATTACTTTCCAGCAGTAAAATGAACAAACAGCCAGACAAAGGAGGAGGCATAATATCAGGAAATAGATCCAAAAAAGGAGAGGAGAATACGAGGTTAAGGACAGAAGCTTTGTGAAATTCAAGGATCGATTGTCCTGAATATCATTTCCTTTCTGTAACTTTTTGTCGTAATATCAGATACTTAAAATGCCCTTTTCAGATGACAGTACCATCTTATTTTGTTGGATTATATAGGATGCTTTTGCTTTCATATTGAACATTTGGAAAGACGGACCTACTCATGCAAGTAAGTCGAGGTCCATAGTGAGTATACAGCTAAAACCACAAAACAAAACCGTACAAGTTCAGCAACTTGATTCCTTTCCCAGGTAATCTAACAAAACCATACACAAAACAAAGATCACAAGCAGAAAGCAGGGGTGCTCGGCTTTTCCCAGTAATAAAGTGTAGGATTCAAGCAATTGGAAATCAAGTTGCAAGATAAAGGCAGCATTTACCCCTGATACATGGTTCCCTTCAGAATTCCATGCTTCACCCCGGTTCTCTGCACGGTAAAGGTGGCAGCCAACACAATGACGTAGTTTGAGAAGTTCAGTGATGTACAACACAGAATGTGGTGCACATTCAGGATAAAGCTGTGCAAAACATTCGCGCATCAATCAGCAGAAAGATGTCTACACACTTTGAAGAAAAGTTAGATAAAATAAGCAAGTAAATCTACTGGCTGAAGAGAATCAGAGGATGCAACTTATTTTTCCTATGCCTATCTTGCTAGTATGGCAGCCAGTGCCACAATTTAACCCAGCCAATTCATAATGAAACCAGTTATAACATAATTTGGCCAATAAATCTAATGAGCATCATTCATCTCAAAAGAATTGATTTATTATTATGAAGCATGAACCTTATGTGCTTTCTCCCAAAAGTACCCCCTTGTACGCTAATTGGATTCAACACCTGCAGAACAGCGTCCCAGCAACCACATACATATCCAGCATGTTATTAAAGTGGTTAGAACTTAGAAGCATCTATCAAGGACTTTAGATAAAAGTGTGAATATCAACTAATCTCCTACAGTTAAACACCGGAGAAGACATGTTTCTTCTGCTATGTTACTCCAATAAAACACCCATGAGCAGTCACGATACTAGTCACTGGCACTACTGACTACTTCAAGATTAACACTCAAAAGCTTCAGTATTCACTATGCAGTAGATGCCTTAAGCAATGGAGCTCATTGAACACTAGAGGACCTTGAATCTGAATTCATTTATTGTGCAAAACTGCATAAGAATACAAGGAGGAAAGAAGCCTTTGTATAGGCTTAGAATACAATGGAGAGAGAGAGAGAGAGAATGGGCCAGACAAGGAGGCCCCAGTGGCTACAATGAGAGGCCGAGGATCAAACTCGCCACCTGTTAGTGGGCTTTAGAGAGCCCTACCAGTGAGGGAATGCTTTGGGTGCAATTCTTCTGCGCTGTTAAACAATTTAGTATCTTTAATGCCTGACCTCTTTAACCGTTGAGACATCAACTCCAAACTTGCACTTCACTCTCAAATGAAAGAGATACTAACGCCATTCAGCCATTTCTCAGAAAAGAAAGTTCCAGAGAAGGTAATATGGGAAAATACGTCAAAGAAGAGCAATCATAAACATCTTTGTACGCCATCTCAACAGAGACCTTGTGATGGTGAACAACAAAGATGGAATGGTACAAAACATATGACATCAAATGTACTACTATAATATAAGAGAAACTAACTCAGGTAATAAGAGGGCAGGAAAAAAGATTTGGGACAGATGGGACATTTTTGCATACTGTGCAACTATATAAAATGTAAAAAAGTCACTGCTAAAGAAAAGCAACTTGATGTTCAATAAAAATGTTAAATCAAAGAGAAATCACAGAAGAAAAGTCCAATGAACTACATCAAAGTTGTTGAAATTGCACATCATAATTTTTTTAGTAGGAAAATCCAATACAAGTTCAATGCCTCAACTGAACTAGACTCGCAGTACTTAAAATTTGTATATGCTACATCTTCAACAACGAAAATCTTAAATACCAAGTGTAGGTATTGCAAAAAGGCAAGAAAATTGATAAAGGCGTCATACATAAAACTAATGCTGGTTGGCTAAAATGAAGAGGCACATCAAGTATTTTGTATGAGAAAATAAACACTAAAATTGAAACACAAACGTTTCTGTAAATCAGTAATGCTCTATGGTTTTGACTGAAGATATTATAGTGAAAATGAAAATATTGAGGCAAATGTGTGACCACACAACGAAAGACTGTATCCAGGACGAGGTTACTAAAGAAAGGGTTGGTGTGGAACCATAGAACATTATATGAATAGATACACATACTTCATACATTTGAGGGGGTGGTCAAATAGAGTTCCATGAAGGTATAAGAAATTGGACAAGGAACATCTTGAAAAAAGGAGAGAAAGGCCTCTAAGGTATTAGAGCTGGAAGGAAACAATAAAACATGATCTCACTTGTTGTGTCAAATGCTAATATATCACAAAATCGAGCTTGACAATGACCCACTTAATGTGGGACAACGCTTGGTTTTTGGTTTGGTTTTGGCATGGAAATGCATATATAGGTAAATGTTGAATTTTCCAGTTAATGAAGAAATAATTTCCTCAAAAAATTGTACTCAATACCTTACGCTAAGCCCCTACATAGCAAAGGTAGAAAACTTCAAGGCCACAAACATTCTAAAACAATGTAAATGAGCAAAGCCACAAGAAGAATCAATGAAGAAACACAAATAACTAATAGAACATTGGTTAAAATTTGGATCTTTTTGTCATATTTAAGTCTGGCACAAAATTTTCCCCAACAAGGGGATCTCAACCCCCCCATAGATTAATACATGTTATAAAAATATGAAATAGAAAAGGACCGCCTAATGACAAATGAGTCCTTGATTCATACTAACTACACTAGATTTAGTACAAGCATAGCATCGACCGTGTGCTGATAGATAGTAAAAAATGGCATCATGGGCATAAAGTCCCAATTAAGCAAATATTGCAGTGTGTAAGGCAAAGAAGGGGACTAACCACATACCAAGTTGATTTAATATGGAAGATATGATGACATAAACATCCAAATAAAACTAGTTCATGACTGATATCTCAAAAAGTGTCACTCTCCATGCAGAGAAAATATTTTTTTGAAGGCGCTAGAGGAAGTACTTACTTTTATATGAAGATTGCCATACTGGGTCTCAAGATAAATAATTCCCTTCCAAAAGAGAGAAAAAAATTGTCAAGATGCTAGTTATTCTAGGAAATGAACAATCTCTAAGGCCAAGAAAAAGAAACATGCAAACATTTAAACCAAGAAGGTTTAAGCATTTAGCACCCAAAGCAACCATGGCTTGCAGCGGCACACCATTCTGACAGCAACTCTAAAGTGTCCATGGTTTATCATATTATTCTTCCATAAAATTAAATTGACAGAAGCCTTGGCAAAACCAATTTCACTCATGTAGAAAGAGTGGACAGGATTTTCTTCATCATGACCCAATATATAAAATAAAATCTGATTTATTTGTGATCACGCCCCTAGTCACATACTGCAGGCAAGTACTAATCTTCACACTTATTTACATATCTACGGGCATTGGTGTTGTGAAAATCAACATGTTCATGCACTTTAATTCTATACGATTTAGGTTTGGAGCTACTGGGGCATAAGATTATTGTGGAAGAAAATTACTCGCACCTTTTACTTATCTTACTAAGAGTTGTACCTTTCAGACCCCTGGGCTTGGAAGTAAAAAACAAACCATTGACTTCCGCATTTTCTTTTGTGATCGATTCTTGTATCAGGAAGTTCATAATCTTTCTACTTTTTTTGTATTTTTCCATAATTACTTTGTCCGGCAAATCAGCCGGAAAAAAGTTTATCATATCATGCCTCAGGTTGAAGCAGTGTCTTCCGGAGGCAACTAATATGCTAGTTGAGTTGCTTAGAAATGAGATTGCCTTGCATCCATGTCCAAAAAACAAAATGCAGGTTCTGCAGTTTATTCTTCAGTACAATGCAATAAAATCATTGACCACAGCTAATTCTTACAACATTCTTCTCGGATTAACTCAGCTTAATTAGGGGTTTCAACAAGACACAAGCAAAATATGTCTTAGCATTTTCATTATGAGCATCATCATCTGAAACTGGATTAAATATCAACATTTATAGAATATCTTTTATGCTTGACTACACAAACTGAAGTCACGCAGGCCCCACCACAGGTATTAAACTCCTGAATTATTGCCAGAATTGGAAATCTAGCCTGTGTGCTATGCCCCTTTGTGGTTATCATAGATTGTTGATGTCAGTAAAAAACATCGTAATTAGAACACCTCCGCAGGTTCCTTAATTGCCCTTCTCCCTTCAAAGAAACAATACCTCTTGTTTGCCAGAGACAAGCCCAGAAGTCCAGATAGCTTTTTGCTCTGCCAATTGCTTCTCAGGGTCCAATATGTCATTCTGCTTCTTCAGCCAACACTATAAGGGAAAACGAGATAAAGCTCCATTAACAATTTACTACATGCTTCACAGGTTTATGACCAACGGCTTCAAAAAGTAGTTAAAGAGTAATTGACATAACATTAAAGCCTTAATATACTGATTTTTTACGCTTCTCATGATTATACTTAGTTCAACTAATTCACTAGCTGTGAGGAAACCTAAAAAATAAAATAATGAGAATTAAGAATAAGAAGCACACATGCATTTAGGCACAACATACATTATGTTTTACCTTAAGCAAAATAAAATACATGATTGAGAACGAGCAATTGCAAGTGATGCGGAAAAATATGATTCACATTTGAAATGGTTTCATTCCCTCAGACCCCACCAACAAGAAAAGTACCCTTTATGAATAAAGGGCTACTATGAGGATTCTAAAGGGCTAATATGAGGATTCTATCATAAGTATCTTTTCTTCAACAAAAGGCAAGCAAATGTGTTGTGTTCCTCTAGCGATGAATTAGAAAACTGACAACAATCAGCACTACATGAAGCAGTGTAAACAGCATCCGGACCACGAAATTAAAACACTTTTGGCCTCCCAAAGTTCTGAATCATTGTACACCCACAAGGTATAAATACAAACTTAGACAAAGAATAACCTCAAAGTTCCCCTAACTTTTATTTCATGAGTTTCAACGATGGATCTGCGGTGGAAGAAATTGTTCATAAACTTCATCAACATAATAAAGAAAGAAAAAAAAAGAATCTAAAAAGCTTATGTGTGTAAACACCATCCGGACCACGACATTAAAACAGTTTTGGCCTCCCAAAGTTCTGAATCATTGTACACCCACAAGGTATAAATACAAACTTAGACAAAGAATAACCTCAAAGTTCCCCTAACTTTTATTTCATGAGTTTCAACGATGGATCTGCAGTGGAAGAAATTGTTCATAAACTTCATCAACGTAATCCTGAAAGAAGAAAAAAAGAAAGAATCTAAAAAGCTTATGCTTTTACTTTACCAGAACAGCAACAGAAACCAGAACGAAAACTTAAGAGTTAAGACTCAAAAGTTTGCATTTGAAATTCCTAGGTAATGCAACGGAATCTACTACAGAAAGATTTCTTCCCTGATCTTTAACTTTCTATATGTTCCCAGACGAGCAAAGAATCTAAATATTGCATTTGCAGTATAGGCGAACTGTCACTGAATCCAAAAGAAAACTAAAAGATTAGGTCTTCCTCACTAGTTTATGAGCTTCCTAAGCATGTTCCTAGACTAGCAAAAGATTTTTAAACTCAAATTTGCAATTTGTAAGATCCGAAAAGAAGATGTGCAATAGAAATACATAAGAATCTGAAAACTCACATTCTCCTATCGGTCTGAACTTCGTAACCTATGCATGAAAAAATAATGAATCTGAAATTTTGCATCTGATTCACAAGAACAGACAGAGAAACCACAAGAAAAAAACTGCAAAACCGAGAAGTTGAGATTCGCACTTAAATTTCATATCGATAGCCACGTATTGAAGACCCGAATAATCTCATACTGTATATTTTGCAGTGCATGAGAACTTCCACACTTACCAAAGAATATTAAAACCTAACAATCTCGATACTGTCTGTTTGCAATTCATGATGTGAACGTTACTTGAATTCACAACAGAATGCAAAAGAGATAACTAGAAACATACTTCCCCAAACTTCTCTCCGCACTTCTCTCTGTCTCCACAAAACACCCAAGAGTTGCACGAGCATTGCCCCCGTTCACTACACATAGCCCTGCATGCCTCACAACACTGTTCCGATGTATTGAACTTATGATCGTTTCCCCACGTCACAACAGGCCCCCACAACTCCAGCTTCTCCACCCCCTTACAGCATCTCGACAAATCGTCGCCATGGATCCCTGAGTCGTCAACAGCAGAATGATAGCCGGCGGATTTCGACGTTGACCGAGTTTTCACAGAGGACAATGAGAGGTAAAAGAGGAAGAAGGCGACTAAGGAGATGAAAAGGAGGACAAGGAAACGAAGACGCCTACTACCATCGATTTCGGGGGCCCTTCTTCTCATTTTTTGAATAGAACCCCTTTACAGAATGCGTCTGGAATCAACGGGACATCATGGGTCTGCCGAATACCCAATTGAGATTTCGGGAATCTGAAATTGCCCAAGTGAAGATTTGGGCATTGGAGGTTAGAGACGTTGGCCCAATTTGGAGTAGAGGGACGATATGCAGGGTCTCTCTCTCTCTCTCTCAAATGAACAAATGGAGGGTGGCAGGGGAATGGCAGGTAAACGTATCAGAAAGTACGAGAACGTGCTTGTCTTCGGAAATAAGCATTAAATGCAGGTCGCAGACACTTGTGTTTCCGCCGCCTATGGAACTCCCTCATTCATGCCATCCGAGGGGAGGGGAACGTTCACGGTTATTCCGATTCTTTATCAATAACTGAGTCGGTATAACCGTTTCGTTTGCACTCCACTGGCACGAATCGCAACATCCTTTTCACTTTTCACCATCTCTTTTCCTTTTTTTCTGTTTAGAGAGCGAGGCCAAAGCCTAACACGCATTCACTCCATGAGAATCAAACCCCCCGAGAGCCCTGCCAGATGCTGTTACTGTAGGTGGCCATCTCGTTTTCTCAAATTAATTCTTTGGGCATGTTTAAGGTAGGGCATGCTTGTTTCACTCACAAAACTCAAAAGGGGTGTTTGATTCTGAGCTTGATCAACTGTGACTGTAACCTCAATTGCAGCAGTTCATTGAAGAAGTGGGGTCATTGATCGACCTCGTAATCGAGGTGAAAAACGGGATCATACGATTTCACTTTTTGATGCATGATGTTTGATTATAAACAAATCGAGCTTACAATTCCAGTTCCATAAACCTATGTCTCATAAGAAAACACTCCAAAAGAACTCCGAGTAATCCTGTTCAAGCTGGGTCAAAGCATTATTAGGGTTAACCTCCCTGTACTATAGTTAGCCCACCTGGAAGGGCCGCTGACTCCACCAGACAGACGGTTGTGAGTTCGATTCCAGGATCGTGCATGCCTGGCTTCTGCATCCCTGTCGTAAAAAAGAAAGTGCAGGACCCCTTAGAACCAACCAACCGTTGTTTCACTCATTTTATAAATGGAAAGCACGACCAGACAAATCCTCTTTGCATGCCTTAAATGAGCCATTCTTTTGTTGGAATGTGAAGCTACGTAGAGGAATTGACAACTCCAAATTTAGAGCAGATGGAAAGGAATGTTAAGATTTAGTCAATTCGCAAATACTCTCCTCAAATTAGAGAGTTGGTAGGCACCAGTATCCGCTTGAAATAAATTTCAGTCTTTAATATTTCAGCTACTCCTCATCCACCACCTGCAGTTGGGTACTTTCAAAATTTAGCAATGACTTCATCTCATCAGGTTCAAGAGTTCAATAGGGGGAGAAAATCTGTGTGTGTGTGTGTTTTTACAAGAACAAGGTTATAAAAAAATCGTCTTTAATTAAATAACACGTCTCTTTGAATACGCACTCGCACAAGTTATGGTATCTCAAGTCGTCAATGTGTAAAAATGGTGGTATCATCCGTTTGTCATTGAAACATTTCTTTGATACAGTAACAAGAAAAACAATAGTATGTATTTAACACAAATTCGCGGATCACCACGATGAAGAAGCAAAGTAGAAGAAAAAACTTAGTGATAAAACACCCCGCTAACTGTTCATAGTTCTGCTGGCATAGGAGTAGACCTCAAATAAGCAAATGCAGTGGAAGGAGTAGGTGAATCAAACTATCTGCAGGTAAATTTCGCTTCTTTCTGCTGGAGCAACTAGCAAGAGAGTGGTTACATTTATTATGAACTCATGGAAGAGACAAGATTTCAGAGCCTCCCTATCAATTTCCATTTTTGCATCTTTCATACTCGAAAACCATGTCAAGACATCGTGCACCAAGTAATGTAAAACCTGGTCGCCTTTTTTTGGCCCCGACATTTTTTGCTTGATGCAGTAAGAAGAACAACTCAAGTTAATGGGACAAATGCATCTACTTGAAGAGCAAAGTACGGTGGTTTAGGTGCATGAAAGTCATACACATCTTAGATACAGGGAAAAAATCATCATAGATGATTCCATCAAGCACAAGCAAAACAAATGGTCATCTGATAACAAATGAATTTAAACTCATGACACATGCAAAAGCAGGTGCATGCTCAATCACAAACAACATCAATTGGACAAAGTCATGTTCACAAGAGATATCAGAATATGAGAAGGCATCATTTTCTTAAGGCAGCCCAATTCATATCATTCACACCACCAACAGCACGTCAGACCAGCCAATCATGGTTGTGTCTGCGCTCAATATATAGTTTTCAACCTTCCATCGAGGTGGTTTTACCTTCATCTTCGAGAACAGTGCATCCTATTCAAACTGTGCCAGCATAGTCTCCGTTGATGCTTTCAAGATCTTCCAATTCGAAATCAAGATCATCAGGATCTAAAGCACCCTCAGTAGGAACCTTCGAATGTTGGACAATAGATCGAGCCTCTTCTATAATCTTCATTATCTCTTCAATGCTCTGCTGAGGATGATTCCTATCTTCGGTCTCAAAGTTTTTCTCCTCCCCTTCGGCCAACTCTTTTGGTAAGTTCTTTAGAAACCACTTATGGCTCTTAATCTCAGGTATTGTGATCCTCTGCTAAATGCAAATTTGATAAATGTTCAAGCCTAAGTTCGAGTTCAGTGGCTCAAGGCAGCTGGTCTAAGATAACAGAGATGCTAAAGCAATGCTTACCTTTGAAGGATCAGCAACAAATATTCGGGAAAGAAGCTGCCCGCAATCAGCAGATACACGCACATAATCTGGAATTGAGTATTGGACGTTCACTATTCTCTGTCAAAGTCAAGCCCATAGATGAGTTAAATCACCACAAAGCAAAACTTCACTAAGAAGGTGACTCACCCCAATAGTTTTGCGGAAATTTTTCGTGTCCTCCGGATCCTCAAAAGGATATGCTCCAACTAACATCACATAGAGGGTAACCCCGCAAGACCAGACATCGGCTATCTGCAAGTTTTAGACAAGAGTCCTTATACAGAGCAAAGGAAAAGGTTCAAATATGATATAATCGACATAGTTCTCCTTTAATTGTCTGACAGCCAGGTTGAGAGTCAATACCCAAAACCACATAAGTAGTTTCTTCAATGATTTCAGTTGAATTTAGTCAACAAAAAGATCAAAACTATGAAACTAGAGGATAATAACCTTCAAGACAAATAGATTAGTATTAATAGAAACTACCTTTCCATCATATTCCTTCCGAGATAGTATCTCTGGTGCAATATATGCCGGTGTGCCCACCGTCGATTTGGGCTTGGAATGCAATAACAATGACTGAAAACCGCAAAAGAAAGGTTTACATGTCAATTACAAAGGAGCAAATCAAGTATCCTATGACTGGAAATTTACTTTCGAGTAACCAAAGTCACAAATTTTGAGCCGAGGTGCTGCACTTCCATCAAGAAGAGTATTCTCAAGCTTTAGGTCCCTGTGACAAATTTCCTGCCATGTGAAAAAAAATTGTATGCTAATTCTGATCAAAATCAAGAAAATCTGCATTAAGAAAAAGCACCTACTAAAACTTGAGAATGGGAAGCTACAATAGTTACCATAGAATGGCAATAGCTGACCCCTGATATGAGTTGTTGAAAGAAGAACCTTGCCTGATCCAAAAGAAGAAGAAAAAAGTGACAAAGGTGAAACGAACCACTTACAACGAAGAACCTCAGAGTTTTATGTCTGATAACTCGAATCACATGCCTCCACATGGTGGTTTCTCTGAGATATTAAAAAAGGAACAAAATAAAATAAAATTAATAGCTCTGGTTAAGGATATTAATTAGGACCTCATCCTCGCTGAATCTACCAGCACCTCGTATCCTCTCAAAAAGCTCACCTCCAGCGGCATATTCCATGACAATGGCTAAATGAGTAGGAGTCAGCATTACCTGAAATAAACGTACATTCATTGTATCTGCTGCTAATGAATGACCAGAATCTGTTCTACGTCCATAAGATCACTTATGTCTAAATTAAATCATATTCTGCCATGATGAGAAAACAAAAGGAGAAAATGACAAATGGAGAGAGAGAGAGAGAGAGAAAGAAAGATTTGATATCCTCATAACCAAAAAATATATGAGCATTACTTCTCTTACTCATTTCTAGTAATGGAAGCTAAAAAGCAATTGCCTATTTACCCTACACTTTTTAACTTTGGCCAACATAGCTTTGCTGAAAGATTACGACATCAAATGTCTATACAAGAAATCAATAAGCTGGTGTTAAAGCATCCATAAATCGCAAGTGCACAGTGTAGATGTAGGTAGAGCTCTAGTTCATTTTAGAGAGGAAAACAGAACACTAATTCATTGTGGACATGGAGAAATGCTATTCTACATAGGTTATTTGTTATCTGAATATACTAAAAGGTGAAAACATGACTCGCTCTAGCAAATTCATTCCACAAATCCAGAAAGACCTATTAAGGAAAGAAAAAAGAATACTTGGGTTATTGGATGGATCCTTTTTGGCATCTCTGAATCCCTTCTTAAGTTTAGCCTGAAGGCTGAAGCAGTTGGTTCTAATTTCTTACTTGGAGATAAATATAACGGTAAGCCACCATGTTTTCATCATGATAGAGCTTTTCATTCTTTTTCACTAATTTTCTCCATTTGTTTATATCATCCTTTGTTTTTTTACTCCGACAGCGTACCGTGTGGTTGTCACATAACGAACAGCTTTGTGGAAATCAGAACATAATGATCTTGCCTATACAATTCTCGTACGCTGTAAAGTCTGTACTTTGAAATGTTTCCAATAATAACGAAGAAACATGAAGGTTAGATTAAGTTTCAAGTTTCCTTTCCTTTAAGCCAAGGTTATACGAAAATTTCTTAGTTAGTTCGTGCTTAAGAAACAAGTACAGCGAATAACAAACACGATGCATTAATTTCATTCAGACCTAAGATTCTTCCAAAAGTCTTTGGCGGTAAACAACTTCTCTTCTACAAATTCCTCTAAGCAAACCAATATCGAATTCTCACCTCCTTAAACCTAATGATATTCGGATGCCTCAGTGATCTGTGATTAATGATTTCCCTCTGCACATTCTCATCAATCTGAAAAATCAATCGCATTACATAGCCGCGGCAAAAATGCTAAATCAACAAACAAACCTCAGGGAGTCCATTAAAACAAATAATAATTAAACTTTGCATATTTAGTCCATAAGAGACGTCCCAATATACAATAAACACCAGATTCCTGCATATTATTCTTGCTACAGTTATATACATGTATAGAGAGAGAGAGAGAGAGCAAAAAAACAAAAAGGTACAGAGTGGAGACCGAGATCGTATATAACCGTGAGAAGCAAGAACAGAGGAGATCTTATGATAATCAAACAAAACTCATAATATATTGCTTGTAACTACCCCTTCGTCAAATCTAATGATACAAAAGGACGGATCTCTTCACCGGCTAATATAAAACAGAGTCATCAGGCAAAAGGAGATAACCAAGAATCATAGCACCTGTGGCAATCCATTCGCGATTAGAAAATTGAGGAAAAAGATGAAATGGGCTGACTTTGAAAACAAAACAAGCGCTTGCAAACAGAATCATTCAACCATAGTTTCACAAACCAAAAACATAGAAATGGAGGAAATTTTGTTGCATATGAGAGGACAACCTTCTTGCCTCTCTCTATGTATTTGACGGCAAAGAGTTCCTTGGTGCTCTTGTCCCTCACAAGCCTCGCCACCCCAAAATGGCCCGCCCCGATATCCTTCAGGGGCTCATATCTTTCTTCCATCGAGAGAGAGAGAGGAATGTGTCACGGGGAAAATTGTTGTTGCTGCTGCAGGATTTCGAAATGGCAGAGAGAGAGAGAGCAGCCTCAGAGGCTTCCAAGATTGGTAATTCAATTATTTTTGGAGAAGTTCAATATGTCAGCAGAGACAAAATCAAAGGAGATGGTTTGCGACAGAAACAAACTCCCGACGTCGTTTTCTACCGCATGCCTCTCTCTCTCTCTCTCTCTCTCTCTCTCTCTCTCTCTCTCTCTCTCTCTCTCTCTCTCTCTCTCTATATATATATATATATATATATATATATATATGCGAAAATTGAAATAACTATTTATCGTGAAAAAGACCTGGATTAAAATATATATATATATATATATATATATATATATATATATATATATTGGATCTTGCCCAATTATCACGTTCTCATTCAATCACATTGTAATTTAAATTTTATAAGAACTTTTGAAAATATATAAAGAACAATATAAATACATTTGTGTTTATAAAAAAAAAATAATGAACAGTGTGTATATATGAAAAACAGTGATCCATGCTCAAATCAATCTATGCTTAAATCTATTCAAATATTTCTATCACATGTAACTAAAATAATAAATAATATATATTTAAATTTAAAAAATAAATTGTATCGTTATTTGTTTTAAATTTTTACATTTAATCTACAACGATACAATTTATTTCTAAAATTTAAATCTCTATTTTTACTCATACTGATTAAACAATAAAAATGTTTAAGTAAATTATAGCATAAACATATATCACTCTTTTATATAATATATATATATATATATATATATGTATACATATGTACGTGCTTTTTAACAAAGGCATCATGTGCTCAGTTGAAATGTTAAAGTTGTCAACCATGTACTTAAATCTACTCAACCATTTTTATTGTAACCAATCGATGCAACTAATAGTAAAATTTTAAATTTAAAAAGTGAATTGTGTCATTATATATTTTTAAATTCATATTTAATTTACAACGGTACAAAAAAACTTACTTTTGATCGTGTATAGACATTTAAACAATCAAAATGTTTAAGCAAATTAAAACACAAACGAATTTAAGCATATCTATATATATATATATATATATATTAACAAAGGCATCATACAGTTGAAAGGCCAAAGTTGTCAACCACAGATGCATGACATGATGAAGTTTTGACTTTTGTTAATTTATTTCGTCTTCTCACTGTTCAATGAGGGAAAAGCATAGAAAACTTCAATAAGGAAATACCTTTCACATGATTGTGTTGTCTTCTTCTTCTCCAGATACTTTTTAATTATTTTTGTAGACCAAAAAGCCGTTTCCAATTGAATATGATGTTGAGATTAGGTTTGATCGACCCTCCCAATATTTTCGCATATTCTTTCTTCATCGTTATCAACGCTCGGAGTTGATGAAAGAGAGAGAAACTCGCTAATTACCCTTGACACTCCCTTTTGGTTTAGTTGTTTCTCGGCATCAACAGTGTTCAGACAAGTTCGAACTCAAACAGTTATGTTCAAACTTGTTTAATATATTGAACAGCTTGTGACCATGTTTGAACATAAATGAAGGAAGCTATATATTGGTTAATCGTTATTGCAATTAAGTAAAAATCAACATTTTGCATAGCCTGCTAACATTATGGCAAAAACTATGTAGGCGAATCGAGTTTTATATGTATTTATAGACGAATTTATACATTTATAAATTCAGAAGTTCATTAACACGAGGCCCAAACAAATAACACGATCGAGTTCTTCGTGTATCGGTCTGTCTCAAACCCGAGATCAAGTTTGAGCTCATTCATGAGCTCAATCTCAATCCTTAATCAACTCGTTCAAGTGCCAAAAAAAAAAAAACGAGCAACACACCAAGCTAGAACTGCTCAAACATGTCACAAACGGAGCTCGAGCCTGGAGGTCTAAGTCTACCTTGAGCTCAAGCTGAGCAAATTCTTAAACGAGCCAAGTTAAGCTTGCCAATCTAGCATTTGACTCGGCTTGATTACAACCATATTCTGTATCAATTCTCATTCTTCGAATACAGAAAAAGGTTGTGTTAGGTATTGCTGTAAATATCATATGGAACCTCAGATTTCATGGGGCATGATACAAATACCTTTTAATTTATTTTAAAAGAAAATCACAAGAAACATAAAAAAATTAAATTTTACGAAAAATCAAATATACACCGTACCAAGAAGAAATGGATTCAAGGCCAAAAATAAACTGTATAAATCGTCTTCGTGTCTCATTTTGAAATTTAAGATGAATGATTATTATAGATGTAGAATATATATGGGATTTTTAGAAAGAATGGGATCGGGGTTGAAGAGAGAAAAGAGTAAGAGGAGCCAAAGAAACCATTTATAGGAGTGTGTAAACACTCAAGTTTTGATTAAAAAAACATGATTTTTTTTACTTATACAGTGTCATAAAATATGGTATTAGTATTATATGATATGTTTCAATACGGCACAAATAATGTTTTGAGATATATATGTACTTGAACCGTATCGATTGAGATATCAATATACGTATTGCGTTGTAAGATACAGTACGATTTTTGTAAGATTGGTGTTAAGCGAGCGTCTTGAGGAAAAGGGAAAAGGAAACGGGTCCTTTTTTGAAAATTTAAGTTACGATTACGAGTTTTCTCGGTTTACTCATTGAAGGCGCGTGCGAGAGGCAGACGGTTACGCCAAGAACGGCGTTTCCTCGCCGTGAAAGTTCCAGGCTCCTCCGTTTTCCTCGGCGACTCAAGTGGAATGGAAATAACTTTAAGGTGCTCACGGTCCCTTGTCATCGTCAATTTCTCGGCGAGTCTGTTGCCGAAGCCAATGAGTCGGGTTACGAGTTCGTAAGATGAACCAGATCGACCCGGACCAGCTTCACACGCTAAATGAGTCGATTGATGCGAGCGTTTTGCTAAACCTCCGCACAACTCATTTTCTATGTCAAACTTTCCGTCTTATTCGGATCCGAAAACTGAACTCTAGTTTCCGTATTCATATTCGACATGGTATACCTTCGATCCGTATCCATTTATCAGTGTGTTTTGTATTTACAATTTCATAATGAGCGAGTTCGAACATAACCAGCCAAGTTAAGACTCGATTGAATTCATTTTGTATTTACATTCCACCTTATTTAAGCTTGTGTTATATATATATATACACACACATATATGTTCATATACGCCATATAGTCATGGTACTAAATAGTTATAAAATGGTGTAAAGTAGTGAGGCCCATTGTATTTATTGCAGTAGGGTCTAACGTTTTGAGTACCAAATTGATCAAGTATAACCTAGTTAGGCTAGTTTTCTTATATGTATATATATATATTTGTATGTATGTATATAAAAAATATTTTATATATACATACATATGTATGTGTGTCCTCACGTATAAATGACCTGCTATAACTGTTAGAAAACAAAGCAGTGCAGAAACCATTTACATGAATTTATAAGGAAATGAAAAAGTCATGAACAACTTTTCTTTTTTGATAAACTTCACAAGCCAAGAGCCGCACAGACTGTGAACTGAACATGAATGGGCTGAGAAGGAGCTGAACCAAGCCAATGGTCCTAGTAATTGGTGTTTTATGCTGCTGGTGGTACACCCCCTCGAAAGGCGGTTTTCCCTAGTGATATTTTTTTTAAAAAGGTTTAAAATGCAACAGAAAAAAGAAGAAGAGATAGAAGGCATGACCAATGCCAAGTATGCATGAACCAGGACCCGATCTCTCGACTTGCATCTTGTGAGCTGAGTAGCCTGTGAGGTGAGCCAACACTCCGGGTGCAAATCTTTTTTCTTTTAATACATGTGCATCAATTTCTTGAAATTAAATGCAAGGATGAAAATTTTATGAGATTTTCATGTACCTCTGGATTACCTCGAAGGATCAGACCGAGCAGGAGAAGAAGAAGGCAGAAGGAAGTAGAGCGAAACGAAGCTGCCATGGCTGAATGATCAGAGGGAAATGGATATGTTGGCCAAGATGCCATAATTGTTCTCTCATGCCATTCTTATAGTAGATGGTTTAATGTAATTTTACAGAATTTGAGCTACTTTTGGGTTCTATGTTACACTAGAATGGTGTAAATCGCTTTGTAAGCACAACAAGAGTGTGACAACATATCGGCACATTCATTTTAATCGTTAACATCACTCACACACATATATAATGGGATCTTGCCCAAGAATGTCATGCCTATTTATGCCCATTTATTTTTTTTCAATAGCATGAATATAATTTAAAAAGTTTTAAAGGTTTATGAAAAAGTACATATAAGTTAATATTATTATACGTATTCCTAAAAAACAACAGTCGAACATGAGTGAATGGTGTAAGTAGTGGACATGATAGGATCTCTCTCTCTATACAAGTATTTACATATATATACATATATATATACACACATATACATATATATATATATATATATATATATATATATATATATATATATATATATATATATATATATATATATATATATATATATATATATATATATTGTTCCACATGAACCATAACTAGACCTGTCTTGGTTACGCAATGTTATAATATATTTTTAGATACAAGTGCAATGTACATATTCCTTTAGGCAATACCATCATAATGTTTTCAAGATGAACTAAACCAAACCCAGAACCAGACCAAATCTGGATCGGGTGGGTTCTTGTTCCGAATTCAGGTTGAGTCTTAAACCCATTCGGAATTGAAAACATTATTATAAATTTTGAAATACAAGCATATGGAAGATAACAGTTTAGAACGCCAATTCCCTAAACAGTGGAACTGAAACTGAACTAGGTGGTTACTAGTTTTCAGTCCAGTCCCATCCTCATGTTCCCCCAAATTCCTGTCCCTACAAATAATCAATCAAATTAAGGGGGCCAAATCCGGGTTTGTAGGGTAGGAACTTGTTGCCTCCCACAAGGATTCCCCCACTACGCCCCCTCCCACCCCCCCACACACTCACACTTCAACTCCTATTTCCATCCTCAAATCTGCCCCATTTAAGACGGGTCCCTACGAAGAGTGGCGGACCACCACACCATAAACATCCGGATCGGATCGGTTCCAAACCAGCATGCCTAAACCCTAATTTTAGTTGATTGCGAATGGAGGAAATTCAAACGGTAGGACCATTTTGGAAATAAGTGTGCCAATTGGGCCGTTTTTGGCATATAAAAAAGCAAGGTATACATTAAGATGAAATCAGCATGATATCAATCTTTAGGTTCGGATATATCCTCCAAACATCTGACTTGACCCGAACTGAATCTCAATACGTATTTTAGATTCTCGGACCAATAAAAATCTGGAGCTGGATCTGGGTAATATCGGTGGTATTAGATATTACTAGAAAACAGGCCTTCCCACCAGGGCAGGAGAGAAATATTATGAAATAACCATGAAATTTAATAATTTTAGCATTAAAATACGTTTTCTTTTTTTTTTTCCAGCACACAATAAAAAGGAGGCTTGTTTTTGTGAGAGCCTGGATCTGGTGGGTCTGACCTAGTCCCATGATGAACCAAGACCAGGATATCACCATGTATGACAAGTTTGCTAACTTGAAATTATACAAGGGCAGTTCAAACTGAATGGAACGGATTCTTTTTGGGGGGGAAGGATACAAGAGGAGGCTGAAGCCTAACACACATGCGCCCTCCGGGAGTCGAACTCCCCACATCAACAGCAACAGCAACCACACGAGAGCGCCATGCCGTTGGAACGGAGTTCTGAACCAATCCAAATCGTGACCAGAACTGCTCCGCTTGCAATAAGTAAATTTTAAAAGACAAATCCTAAATGTCACGAAATAGAATACAATACACAATTCAAAATAATTGCTTTTAGTAAAGTTTTTTCACAAAAGAAGTACAAGCATATTTTTTATTTTTTAAATACCAAGATTTCTCTCTTTCTTGGTACATATAGAGAAAAAGATAAAGAGAGGAATTAGTTCATGGGTACATCTATTCATGTTTCAAAGATCTTAACTGTTAGATCGATGAAATTGATGTTGAAATTCAAATTTCAAAAAACAAAAAAATAGCTTAATACTTTTTGTAGGTATATTAAATACATTCGATACTCTTTTTTTTAAATCTCAACTATTGATTTTATAAATTGAACCGTTGAAATGTTTAAAAAGATTAGAGTAGTATGAATGAACTACGTTCTTTTTCTCTCTCTCTCTCTCTCTCTCTATATACATATATTATATATGGGCTGTATGTGGTCTATTTGAACCAGATCCAACTTTTGCCCGGTTACTTCTGGTCGACTTGCGACCTACCTAGACTGTGCTAAAGCCGGACTTAGGTCGGATTTTGCAAGCCAGCGTCTCGGGTGTGGCCTGAAATCGGCACCACTAATCCAAACGAAATCAAAATCGAATGACGATTCTAGATCATGTAGGGTCTGAGTAGAGATCCAAATCCAAACAATTAAAGTCCACGTCAGGCACATGCGATGTGAAACATGTGTCACATCTTACGAGACATGTGGTGGTGGACACGGTTCAGACTTAAAGCAGCTCCTGATCGGGTTCGGGTCCAATTTGGTAGGTCCAAATCTGCATGTCAGTTTGTCACCCCAGTATCAGCTCCATTCCTGGGTCTATCTGGTTTGCCATCAAAGTTATATATAAGAACGAAAGAAAATATAAACCATACTGAAAAAAGATGATAATTTTTTACTGAGTTGAAATGGTTCATTTCTATTGAAAAAGATTGATTCTTAATTTTATTTTAAGTTATTATTTTTATATTATTTATATATTTATCTTAACCAAGCCTTTTCTCACACTAGCTGGGGTTTACTATTAGATACAATATGGTCTCTCTCTTTAATGGGGAGAGGAAAGTCATGTGCATGTCCTGGGTATCGAATTCATGAATTTGAGACTCGATCTTCGTTTAAATTTATGTATTAGGGGTCGATTCGTAAGTTGAAGGTCGTGAGTTCAACACTCAGGTCATTGGATTTGGATGTGCGTCATACTCCATATATGTCACATCTGAATCGGACAATTAATGGATCCGTTAATTTGCTCTTCAATTCCGATCCATCGACGATCCACTGTCCAGATTCAATTATTATTGGATTGGATGTGATCTAAACCGGAAAAATTAATGGATCCGTTACTTTGCTCTTCAATTCCGATCCATCGACGATCCACTGTCCAGATTCAATTATTATTGGATTGGATATGATCCAAACCGACCCATTTATTCCACTAAAAGCGATTCCTTTCCAGACTTTGGGCGAAATTCTGAAACACGAAAAGGGTAGAAAGGACGAAACAATGGCGGATGACGGAAGAGCAACGGCGGAGGCAGAAACGGGGAACTTCGGGGCCAGCGTAGGCGGAAAACTGAGGACGAAGCGGCCACATCGCCGTCCGACTACGCCTTACGAGCGTCCTCCTCCTTCTCGTCTTCGTTCTTCTTCAGGTGATGCTGCTGCCGACGGGGCCAACGGCGGTGCCGGAAGCTGGTTCTCAAAACTCGTCGCCGGGCCCGCTTCCAGGATTCTGTCCGCTACCTCTTCGAAATTGTTCTCTTCCGTCTTGGGCAAGCGAGAACCGGCCCTTCCGCCGCCCTCTCTTGAAGGTGCCTTGTCTCCTTCTCCTCCTCTTCAACTTATTCTCCTGAATTAGAGTAAACAAACTCGATCCTTTTCGGATTCTTAGTCTATTCGATGCTTAATGTGGAGTCGTGTTTGTTTCACGCGCGTTCCCTTCTTTCATTTGAAATTTAGGGCTGGCTGCGTTTCCTTTCCTTTTCGTCTGTTCTTCGTTCTTTGCAAGTTAGGGTTAGTTTAATCTGTGTTTTTTGTTTCCCTTTGATTTTTCGGGGCTTGTTTCGTGCTTCATTTGGGTTGTTTTCTGTTTGGAATTTGTATGGGAATGGAGGTGGTAATGGCGTTTGGACGCCGAACTGTGTTGAAACGTTAGGGTGAGTGATGCAACTCCGTCCGGTACGCTGTATTTTAATGCGGTTTGGAAAATACAGTACTTTGGAACACATCTCTCGCTATCTACCGTGTGTGTTTGTGTGTGTGGGAAAACCTAATCTTTATGTATTCATCTTCTCGCCTATGTGCTCTCCCTCTCTCTCTCTGCGTGCTTGTGTATGTGTGCGCGCTCGAGTGTCCTGACTATGTGCTCGTCTCCCTAATGCCTTGACTCCTCTTCTTCTTGCCTATGTGATCACTGCGTTTGGTGGTTCGGTTAAGAATTCTGCAAAGCCGAGTCATTTCGTATCCGTTGTAATTTTGGGCCTAGAAGTTTAGAGCGGAGTGCTGATTTAGTTTATTTCGTTGGAATCTGGGGCTTAAATTTGGTGATTCGTTACAATACGGTTTATGGTTAGTGGACGGTGCGTTAGTGCTAGTTTTTATGTTATATCGATTAGCCTGGGTCCTGTAACATATGATGTTCGTTTCTTTTCAGTTGAATTTAGGGGCTAGGATGTATAGCTTCGAATGAACCGTTCAGAATTTCTTCTTCTCATTATTTCTGCAACGGAGGGAGGGGGTGGTGAATATAATCTTCGGTCATAGTGATCACAATTTTGTGATCATTTTTGAATCTGTCATAATTCTACTACCATCTTTAATTCTTATAAATGGCCCTTACTCCAACTTGGAGTATTTCTAAATATGAAAATAAATGACTGAGGTAAGTGATCAAAATTCTTGAGTAGGAGGGGGTAAATTAAGAAGTGTGCTATTGTGTTTTCTTAATTGTGGAATATACTATCACAAAAAAGTCATGTGATTAGTATCCTTAAAAAGGACGGAGAAAGGCTTGGATGAAGCCCATTGGCTCGGATACTCATTTAAGTCTGATACGGTCAACTGATGTGTTGATTTATCGCTGGGCCTATATCCTTGCCTTTTAGGTGCTCATTGTGTACAACTTGCTCATGGAAAAACAAAACCAGTGTATGCATTTCACCAGCTAAGACATAAAAAGTGCGACCTGGAAACATCTTTCTTGCTGCTTGGAATCAATCAGCCATAAGAAGCTCTGAATTGATCAAGTGCGATAAGGAACTCTGCTCATGGAAACAGCCATTTATAGGTTTTGCTGGAAAGCTTATTATGTGGAGAACTGTTAACTCACCTAGTCCAGTCTTGGAAGAAGATTCTTGCCATCTGGCCACTATTTAAGTAGTCATCTTTTCTTTCTCTTGGTGGAAATTGATATTTCAAAACAATTACAGGTAATATTAGTGTAGAGAACTATGAACAATTTCTTTTTAAGTAAAGATAAAGTAAAAGTTAGAAAAGGGGTCTACAAGAAGTATGACGCCCTCAGTATCAGTTGTGAGGAAACACATCCAACTCTATAACTTGTTCTCCTAGGCGTACATCAACTTTGGAGGAAGCAAGCAGATTCAAGTTGATCCTAATAAGTAAATCCTGAATTTACAATGGTTGGATGGAAAGTTACAGCCCTGCCAGCAATTGATGAAGAAGAACCTAAGGTATCATAATGCCAAAAAGAGCTGTGCCTATCTTCAACCTCTTTCTCACAGATACAAAGTCTGCTTGCAAAATGAAAACCCACCACTGCAAGTTGATCCATGTAGCCTGTTTGTTTTGAAGCAGAAGCTGTGTGGGGCAATGATCTCCCAGAGAAGGACCTTATTGGCATGGGAGCAGAGGTTAAGGGCTGGATAGCCATTCAATTCATATACTAGTAGAGTAAAGCCACATATAATTCGGGATTTGAGAGTCTGCACCAAAAAGGATTTATTGCTGATGTTAGCAAGGGCTATTAACATTTCAATTTGTTTTATTATACGTGTGGCCATTCATTATCCACAAACAGCTGGATCAATGAATACAGAGGGATTGGCTCTACATTAGAATGTTCATCCAACGTTTGGAACTTCATATGAAGTTGACTAATCTTTATGAGTCGACCGTACACCATTACACTGAGAAGCCTACCATGTGTCTGTTTGCAGATGCAACCAGTTCTGTGCAGATGTGGTTGTAGTAAATGAATCAAAAGGTTAAGAAGCTTTCATGGTTAAACTCTGCCCTAGTTCATAATTTTCATTGCCAAGTTGGTCACTTGCATCCTGATCCACTTGATGACCTGGATGCCTCACTATTTTGGTTTATGTTTCCTTTGTTTGTTCAAAAACTATATATGTAAGTTCTTTCTTTGCAAGTGGTCATTTTTTGATGGTTCATCTGTTTAAACAATATTACTGCACTACTTTACCTTTTTACAATTTGTTCCCATCTTGTATTATGCAGAGATCAGGGAAGAGGAGAAACATGATGATTCATCCGAAGCTTATATTGTGAGTTGGAAAACGCACAAAGAATGGACTGGTTATTCAGTTCTTAATGCAATATTCTCATTGGAATAGCTTGAAATTGAGACCCTAACTTGGAATTTGGTCATTCTAGCATTTCAAGTCATCTGGATATTATGTTAATACTGCTTAGATTCATACGGGCCCGAACGTGTTCATTGAGAGTTACATACTTTTGGTTGATACTGTAATGTGTTACAACTGTGAGGTTTCTTATTCGTAAAGAATGAACTAACTATCAAGTCAAGTCGAAAAATGGGTGCATCCAAGTGGTCTTATGTCAACATATGCTCCATGTCACAGTATTGATCTCTAATCTTTTTGATAAAAGAATAAATCTTTGTGCAGTATAAGGGACTTGACACTTTGTGTTGCAGATCATTCTTCAATGTATTGTGTGAAAAAGGATTCTAGTCTTCCTTTCATGGATATGCTCTTTTCAAAATTTGTAGCTCATGGGTCTATTATTTCTCCAGTTTTATTTCTTTGTTCAATATATGTTTCAACAGATTTGGGTTGAATTCAGCCAGGAAAAGAAACAAAAGGAATAGTTAAGCTACCGAATAAAGTATGCTTGATGTGACGAACTTGTTATCATCAAATCTACCATGATATCTGACAGAACCTTGTAGATAAAAGTACGCATTTGTTCAGTCAGACTTAGATTCTTAACTCCACCAAAGCCTGCAGTTGGTGTTGTTTGTCACAGTGTGGCATCGATTTTTAGAATAAGTTGCTCCAGTGTCAATTCTATTTTCTCATACACTGAGAAATCGTGTTTTCTTCAAAGAGGAATCACATATCTTTAGGTTCTGAACAATATATAGTGTTCTATGGACACCTTAAAATGGGGCTATTGGTTGATCTAACCATCTTCTTCACAAAGGATCAATAAAGACGCATCCTAGATCTATGGCTGTCAGTCTTCAGTTTTGCCTTAAAATGGGGCTATTGGTTGAACTAACAAGTGTGTGATCCACGAGTGTATGAGTGTGTGTCAGTCTTCATGGCTATGGGCTTGTCAAAGTCTGGTACAGGCCTCTATTAAGGCTTAAACTCGGTCTAACCCATACTAGATCGGGCAGACTGTGGTTGCCACCTTCAGTTATGTCTCCAGGATCTGGTTAACAAGTTTATCTTATGAAGCTGACCCATTTAAAGTTGTAAAGCCTGAAGATATGAAACTCCAAAAACCTACTTGAAAATTCTGGAGACCGAAGAATATATATGACTTAATAGTGAGGGTACTGACCAACCAATCAGGAAAAGTAAGTGGTGTTAACAAGTTTATCTCATGAATCTGACCCATTCAAAGCTGTAAATCCTGAAGAAATGACACTCTAAAAAACACCTAATTGAAAATTCTGAGGATGAAGATTATAACTTGATAGTGAGGCTACCGGCCAGCCAAGCAAGAAAGTAAGCGATGTTAATTTGAAAATAAGTTTCCTTATTTTGGTACAGGAAATATTGGGGAAAAAATCATGGAAAAGCTTCCACTTTAGGTTTGAGGGTCTCATCATATTTTTATGCTCTAACCCTTTCTGTTTCCATGCTTATGTTCCTTGAAGGAACTGAAGGAAATGGATTTTGGAAACTAAAAAGATCGTGTTTGGACTTCAGAATGAGCATTCTCCTTTGATATATAAAAGTGCGTGACAGAATCATCACACCCTTGAGTAGCAAATTCTTAGTTAGACCTAGTCAAAATGAATCTGTCTTGATGCCCTTTGTGTCTGCTTGTTGAGGATGATTGATTTATATTGCAAGCTGTTAAGAAGCTTCAACTCATTTATGTCCTCCTTTTAGTTTGTCTTATGTGGAAGTAAGGGTAAGCATGATTTAGCACTATACCTTTCATTAGGCAATTAATTTATTCATTTGAATTTTGCATTGTGCACAGGCCGCTGCTGTAGCCATTTAATAAAAATCAGCTTGCTTGTGCATGTTTGTGAATTTCTGTTCCATTTTCCATGGTTGTATGCTTGTACTGATATTTAGAGACACTAAGACCTTCAATTTAGGTGCCATGGATGGTTTCTGCCTATTGCTTCTGTTGTATAGTGAGGTTCTGTTTTTCTATGGTGCTTCTTTCCCATAACTTCGTTATTTGGCAGCGTTTTTTTGTTGCAACATATAAAATGCTTATTCTTCGCTTAACCTGGGTTTTCATGCAAGTGTTAAAATTTGTTTCCATGTCATTTTGTTCCTTTTCATAATAATAAACTTTTGATTGCTTTCTTAGTCTATTGTCTAATCCTTTTGTACAGGATCTGCCAGACAAGCAAACCAATGAATTAGGTTCTGATAAAGGGATAAAACCAGATGTTGTGGATAAAGGATTCACTAGTTCTGAACAAGCAAAAGGTTCAGATTCTAACTGGGTTGCTGAGGTGGAACAGTTTCTGACACAGAAGACATTTTCCAGGCAAGTGACATCTTTTAACTTGTCCATAATTCCATACAAGTGTAATGTTGACTTGTGTTTTCTTTAATGAACAAAGAAATCTGTTCCCAAACCATTCTTACATATGGACTATAAGGTGACCTTTTGGTTGGAGAATAATCACTATTAAAAAAACACTTATAGTTATCTTGATTAACTTGTATTTGATAAAATTGTTTAAGAGAATTGTGAGACAAGCCTTATGAGATTTTTTGAACAACATGAAGTTGATCCCTTTGACTTGTTTTGAACCATAAAATCATTTTTTAGTTTAAAGGATATTTAAGGGCCTTGAGAATTGTATGTACGAAGGTTTTGAGCTTTGCCTTAAAAAGCTTGTTTGGGTTTGAGTTTCTTCTTAAAACTCGGGTTTGAGCTTAGCCTTGCTTATTTGACTGGGTGGGTTTTGAGCTTAACCTTAAAAAAATTGTTTGATTTGAATGCTTTGAGATTTGCCTTAAAAAACTTGTTTGGGTTCGAGTTTGTCCTTAAAACTCTTGTTTTGTTTGATATACCAATGTCCTCTTATAATATCACAACTTTGTAGTGATTTATGAACCTTTTTGTTATAATAGACAATCCTATTTTGATAATATCAATGTTTTCTATCAAATGACTTTTTTGAATTAGAGCAAATCAACTTGTTGAACTTATTTGACTCATTTTTAGTTTGTCTTCTGGATTAAATATCATAAATTGTCTTGTTGGTTTTAGAAAATGAGCAAATGTATGTATTGATACTTCATTGGTCTTCATGCACGATGAAAAACAAATTGATATTTTGGTTGTGGAAAGATGTTTCGAAGAAAGTCGTGCAATCTCTGATTCATGTTTTTTATGTTGTTAGACAAAGTTTCGGTATAAACCTCTTAAATTTGAGGGGGTGTTAAAATGTAGTAGGGTTGGGTCAACAGGGCCCATAAGTACTTTTTGAAATCAGGTCCCAATGGACCCAAGTCACCCGAGCCAGGGCCACCTTGGCTAGGACTACTTGGCACCAATGCCACCTGGGCCACCAGGGGGCCAACGGTTAGGAAAATAGCCTTCAACAATCGGCAACTTCACTCCTCTCTATAAATACTCTTCTTGTACTCAATAAACGATTAAGCCCTTTGTAGCTGCTTTGTATAACCGCCATATTTGAACCTGTATAGCCAATATACATTTATCACATTGTAAGAGGTGCTATCTCTTGCATCAAAAGCTAAATGAAAAAAAGTCAAGAAAGTACCCCAAAGTATGTACTTATCAAAAGAACAATATTAGGAACTAGAAAAGAGAAGTGTTGTGGACCCGAGTTAATCAACCCATGCCTTTAATCATATTAAGTACCATATTGTATCACATGATGCAATATGGTATTTACCGTATTAACTAAATTCAAGTAGAATTAGAGTTGGTTAAATTTGTTTGGTCTTTCTTTAGTATCCTCAATGTACATTGTGTTGTTCCTTTTAGATGATCCCTTGTTCATCTGGGATATGGATTTGTTAATGTGATTGAATACTTTGACAGGGATGAGTTCAATCGCGTGTCAAAGTTTTTGCAGTCAAGGACTATTGATCTTCCTGAAGTTGATTCCCTTGAGAGTGAAAATGCAACCACAATGAGGCATGAAGAACCCTTCAAGGTAGATTGCGGCATTATGGTTTCTGCTGGTGAAAGGCAGAAGACTTTGAGTTTGAGGCATAGCCGTGTGACTGAATGCCCAAGTGAAAAGGCAGCCGCAATCAAGCTGGAAGAACCATCCAATGCGAATAATAGTCTACTGATTTCTGCAGATGAAAGGCAGAATACTTTGTGGAATAGCCGTGTGACTGAAACTCCATCAAGTTTCCTTGTGCCCTCAAATGTACAAACCTCTAACCTTTTATTTCCTTGATTGTGTCTGACATCTCTTATTTGTTCGTTCCTTTTAAATGAACTTGGATGGTCTTACTTTTGTTCTTTTATTTTCTAGGTGTTTGATGATACTTGTGCTTCACCATTAGAAATCGCAAAGGCTTACATGAGTAGAACTTCTGTATATGGGCCTGTTTCCCGGAGTAAAGAAAGAACTATGGTGGCTAGTAATTCCTTTACACCGAAACTGTCAAGGTTTTCACTAGCATCAAAGTCACCTGCATGCTTGCCATGTGCTGAGAGACAAGAAGTTGGTAATTATTTTACCCCTTCATCTCAGAGAAGCAGAATTCGACTCCATAACATGGTTAAAAGCCCTTGTTCTAGCTCAGTATATCAGACCGCTATCAAGGTGTGTTATTTTTTCTTCTTTGTTCTCCAAAACCTTTACTCCAACAAAATCATTTTAATTTCAGGGCACTACACCTCGATCTATTCAATGGAAACATTCTGAAACTCCTTTTGCTAATTCTAGTAAGGTAAATATTTCCTTCTTTCTGTTCTGGGTTCCACTATTGAAGCTTTTTGTCTATACATTGTTAATGCAATGTGCTTGTCAACACTCGTTCTTTCATTAACTCAATTCCTTGAAGAGTATGTTTGATGCATGTATGTTTCATTAACTGTTTCTAATTAAGACATGATCAGCTGTCACCCCATATAACAAAAAAGATTGTAAGTAAAAGTTGGCACTTTTATTGAAGAAAGAACCGGGTTGGTTAAAAAATATGCTTTAAGCTACAATGGCATTTGGTTTGTATATATATGATCAGGGCCCTGTCTGCATTACACGAACCGAGGACCAAGTCTACCTGGTTTATTGTTTAGCTAGACCTGTTAGTCCTCTTCCTAAACATCTCTCTCTCTCCCGTAGAATGTTCTGTCAGTGTTTTCTGGACGATTCCAGATAGAGAATGTTGTCAGCAGTTCATTTGCTGTCAAATTGTTTTGGTATTCTAGATCTGTTACTTTAACACAGTCCTGTTTATCATGAAATTCACGGTAATGATAAAATCTGATTTATCCCCTGCATTCAGAAAAGACCATATACATAATGAGGTTATTAGAAATAAATTATGTGTGACATCAATAGAGGATAAAATGAGAGAATATTGTATAAGGTGGTTTGGACATATAGAAAGAAGATCAAAAGAAGAACCTATAAGAAGGTATGAAAAATTAGATTTTGAAAGTACTAAAAGAGATACAGGATGACCACAAAAGTGTTGGAAAGAAACAATAAAGAATGATCTAGCTTATTGTGCTGCTAACATGGCACATGATAGGGCTCCGTGGATAAAGAATGATCTAGCTTATTGTGAGTTAACTGCTAACATGGCACATGATAGGGCTCCGTGGAAACAAAGAATCCATGTAGCCGACCCGTTTAGTATGGGAAAAGGTTTAGTTGTTGTTGTTTGTTGTTGTATTCAGAATAGACGGTTGTAGACTACGTTGCATGGATACAGGTACGATACGGGTATGGGCATGTGATACACATATTAAGCTACATCATTTGGCTACAAATGATTCCACTTATTAAGCATTTGACAACAATATCACCGTTTCCTCCAAGTATGCAGCTAAAACTAGATTTAGATGCTGAAAATTCTAATATCGTTGGAAAACGCAAATGAAAATTATGCCCATTTAGACTAACGATGTCATTACAATGTGCAGACCGAAGCATTACGCCTGAATTATGCTCACAGCAGATAACAACCCAAAAGCATATAGAGAGAGGAATCAAAAGAACGTCATGATTCACCAAATCTTCCAACAAAATCTATTGAAGTTCCTACTCTAAATGCCACATGCAATTTCATGACTTAAGCATGCAATCCAAATCATTCGAGAAGGGCCAAACTCATCACTAAAATCGGCTTGGTACCTTCTACGTTGACCATCAATACTACAAATTGTGTTTTGTTAAACAAAGTACACAACATAAAAATCATCATTGCTACAATAAGTTGTTAAGCGGTAATCATAAATAGTTTGCAGATTCACAACATCGAAGAAAACAAGCAAAATGTTGATGTTCGTCGAAGAGAATCAACTACAAATTCACAATGCAGATTCATAACACCTAAACAAATCATCAATAGATTTAATACTTAACCTCTTGAGGCTACCGAATCGCCAATGTCTGTCATCCGTCGCTCACTGAGCTGCAGTTGTCCGTCAATCGCCCGGTCACCCACCGGACCGCCACACTAGCTCGCAATCGCAGTCGCTGTGATGGGCCAGACAGAGCAGAGAGAGAGAGAGGGTACGCACGTGACGGACACACTGACCAGAGGGAGATGGAGAAGCAACTTTTAAACTTCTTATTTGGATTGGGCAACCCATATTCAAATGTGTTGACCCGATCTAATACGTACCCGATACACGTACCTGGTATGTACCGAATATGTGTACGTTGCACTAATGGGCATACCTGTGCAACGTAGGTTCTAGATAATAGTGCAATGACTTCCATAAAACCTTAGTGAAACTGAAAGATTTCTCGTTTATTAATACTCACATTGCAACCTTGCTGCCCATATATGTTTACCTTTTTCATGTATGCTGGTGATATATGTTGTTGGTGCTGATACTTCTTGTTTCAATGTTCTTGGCAGATCCTTTTCATTTATGGTGGTAAAACTTTTCTAGATAAGAACTCTCCAACGTCTTTCTGGCTAGAATTCTCTACAAAAAATTTATGATGTTATTTTATCTGGTGCAGAAAAGGGCCCCTCTTGTTGATGACATCTTTGCATCAGTTGGACCCATGCGCAGAGTGCGGGCAAAGTCTATTTCAACAAAACCTGATTCTGTTCTCTCTGTAGAGTCCACTCCGTTGTTTCCTGGTTCATATAATGACAAAAATGATGACAGAGGTTCTTTGCCTAATTATAAGAGGAAAATGGAGGATGTTGCTTATGAAAGTAACATCTTGAATTTCCCCACAGATGGAAAGAAAGAAAACTCTGTTTTGTTCCCTGCTTGCGTGCCCTCTGAATCTAGTGATATTGGTGCAAAGATATCTAAGCATCTAGATAAAATATTTTCATCTCCCAAAGATAAGAAAGTGGAGATAAAGGTATCCAAGATTGGAAAAGCATCAAACAATGAGAAAAGATGGTTATCATATTTAGATGGTCCATCTGTTCATTCTGAGAGTCTTTGTGAAGTAGCTAACCTTCCAAAGAGCACGTGGAAAAACAGCGGCCAACTGCAGATTTTGCCTCCGCCTCCAAAAATTAATGAAAGTTTTGGTTCAAGAAATGCATCTATTCTGGTTTCTGAATCAGTTACAAGAGATACGGATTCTAACCGCGGTGGTCATAAATTTGGTTCAGGAAATGCATTGAATGATCACAATCACTTTGTTGAAAATCTTATGCCTGAGGTATGCAATTTAGATGATTTTTGTTAATTCTGCATAATTGGATATTTTGTTATACTTGTTGCTGTATTTCGTGACTTTCTTTATCAACATATTTCTCTTTGTGCTAAATCTGGAAATAAAGTATATGGTACTTTCACATCATATATGGATGGTATAAACTTTTCCATTATTTTAGTGAGCAATAGCTGCAGCTGATGATCTGGGTGTTTGCCCCCTGAATGCGGAAATTTGATGTACGTGCAGCCATCATACCTTGCCAGACAATCTGGATCTGGCGTCCTTGAATGTCTTAATATGATGCTTCAAGATTCTTCTTTTATCACTAGTGGCTTCCAATGTTTTTCTGGTCTGCTATACCAGGATGACATTAGTGTTAGGTGAAGCTTATCTTACATGCCTTGCACTTTCATCTAAATTTGCAGCAGTGTATGACTTGTGTGTTAGGTGAAGCGTTTCTTACTCGCATGGCTTCAGTTATGCACTGACCTGTGCATAATCTCATCTAAGTACCACTATCTCTTCTGTGAGATTGCTTGACGTGCTTCGTGCACTGCCAAGATTTTGTGCTTGAAACTTTTTCCTTACCTAACTGCATTTTTTATGTCTTTCTTGCTCTTGAAAAATTATCTGCAATTTAAATTGGTAAGCTTCCACCTATGGTGACCTTAGAGATGACAAAACCACCAGAACCTCATTTTTCAGAACGCTTACCACTTTGGTCAATGTATTATAGGTATCACGGAAGGTGGAAAATGACAATCACAAGGATAAGCAGATCCCAGGACTGGACTTAGCTGTTTCTAATATTGAGACATGGAATTCTCTTTCTAATTCTTTCGGCAAAAGCAATGCAACTGAGACAACATCTGAGATGGCTGAAGAGAAGCTTTCATCATCTTCTGCTGATGGATCAGGGTTTACGTTTCCTGTCCCCATGGTTACCTCTGTGCTTTGTGAGCCACCTCATACGCCTTCAATTACTCCCTCCGCGGCTGTCCCGTCTTTCTCTTTCGGATCAAATGGTGGTGGAAAGAATCTTGTTTTCTCATTTGTCTCTTCTAACACTGCTGACGTCAACACCACAACTCCACAGTTCAATTTTGGTACAGAAAATAAGGCCGAAGTATCATTCAGGTCAGTTGATATGGTCTTCCATTTTCAATCTTGATGCTAACTTGCTGAGAATTTTATCTCTAGTTGCAATTTTCCTTGTCTCGTCCCTGCCTCTTTGGATTTGATTTTCCTTTTGGAGTTGAAACTTGTGGTTTAAGTTCTAAGCTAATCAGTTGAGGAGTTGAGCCAGGACTTCTTGTTTGTCTATATCTTTGGTCGTGACGTGAACTTATTTCTCTACTATAAGGACTATTTTGCATGTAAACAAAATAAATGAGCTCATTTACTGTTATTATTGTTAATTGCTATTATAAACTCCGCCCATGTAGCCGACGTAAAACTTTGTCATACTTATTTACCATGAATTCTACAAATTATGATAGGACTGTGAAAACAAAGAATCCGTGTAGCCGACACCATCTAGTATGGGAAAAAGGCTTTGTTGCTGCTGTTGTTGTTGCTATTATAGAATTCGGTCATGAATGTACGTTGCTGGCTAATTTTGCAGAAAGCATAATCATTTGAGGTAACTCCAGGGTAGATTGTTTTCTTTGGAGTCTCTTTTATATTTTTAAGGAAATCACCTAACTCATGGCTGCTTAATTACAAGTGAAGTCCTCTTTGATGTTTAAATTATGTTGCAGTTCAGTATCTATGCTGCTTTCAGTGTTCAATGAGGCTTAAGGTTGTTAACAAAGCTTTTGCTTTGTGGGTCATATTTCCAGCCTTATTGTGTAGACAAGTCTCTGTTATATACATTTTAAGAAACCGGCTTGGTGGCAGTCCATCTAAGCGGTTTGATTATATCTGACACAAACCCCATGGAATTTGGGTTCTTGGAGAGGATGGCAGGTACCAACTGCTAGACTGTGAGACCCAATGCATGTTGATTATAGCTTTGTAATGTCAGTCTTGATCAAATGTATAGGATATGCTGTGAACCCTTGGCGCCCCAGGTGGAGAAGAGTCAACCTTGAGGTGCCAAACCTTTCCATCAATGTGAACTCCTATTCACATCATTCCTTGAACAAAATAATACACTAACCCCATCATGGTCAACTTCTGTCATGATTGTGACGGTATTCTTATTTATTTCTCAGAAATGGTTTATTGTTCAGTTAATGACTGTTGGCTGCCAAGGAATCTTTTCTACATGAAGCGTT
Source organism: Brasenia schreberi (assembly GCA_036023115.1). NCBI lineage: Eukaryota > Viridiplantae > Streptophyta > Magnoliopsida > Nymphaeales > Cabombaceae > Brasenia > Brasenia schreberi. The sequence goes on along the minus strand of JAYKKT010000074.1, from coordinate 11,031,813 downwards.
GTCCGTCAATTGTCATCCTGATTGGTCTTCAACTGTGTTGCATGCAATCGCTTTGATGGACTGTCTTGTTAATGCTTTATGCTCATGTCTTGCCACTGCAGCTCTGTCGTTGCTGCTTTACCAACCTTGCCATCCTCACGTGTGTCAATGCCACTTGAAGTTCGAAATGCGACTGCAAATGGGGGCAAAAGCTCATCAGAAACATTGTTGCCGACTTTCTCAAATGTAAATAAAGTTCAAACCGTCCTTGATTCTGGCTCATCTGCTACAGCTTCATCCTTTTTCTCCAGCACAGACAAAAGCACCTCTCTTACCCCGTGGCAACCTCAGTTTACCTCTTCGGCACCTGCTTGTACCTCAACCAACGGTAGCGCACAACCTAGCTCCACTTTTCCCTCCTTGTTTGGGGCAACAAAGCAAACTTTTTCTTTTTCTAAGCCCTTTGCTTCTGGAGGATTGAATGCACCTGCATTCTCATTCTCCTCAACCAATCACAATCCTAATGCTGCTGCACTTGATTTCATATCAAATGGTTCTCTGCCTGGTTCAGCACTCTCACAGCCTGCCAGCAATCAAACTGGCCAAGGAACAAGCAACGCTGTCATGTCTAATCCAGTGCCGATGTCTTTTAATGCTCAGTCATGCTTCGCACCTTCGAGTTCTGGTCTTGGGACCTCTACAGTATCACCTCCAGCTGCATCCATCTTCCAGTTCAGCAGCCCTAAACCCGACTTTGGGCAGGCGTTGTCTCAAGGGACATCAGCATTGGATTCTGGAGGTGATAAAGCTGGTCGCAGATTTATCAAAATAAATCGTGACAGATTAAAGAGAAGGTAGAACAGTTGGGGCTGTCAGTGCATCTTCTTTGGCGACATGCTTCTGTCTGTTGGTGGTGAACTGGCTTTCTGTTGCCATAGTCATCCCAAACTTGAAATGCGAGTGGAATGAATTAAAGGAAGTTGCATAACTTCCAAAACAGTTCTCTAGGGAGGGATATGCCTAGAGGCTGGCCAGCTTGCACCTAGAGGCGGTAAGCTTGGGCATTCATTCAGTATCCACCCAGTAATTAGCATGTGTACATGGAATTATAGCAATATCTTGAAGTTTTGATAATTTTTTTGTTTTTAATTCTTAGCTAGGTAGCGCCAGATTGTATACTTCTTTGTAACCTGCCATTGAGGTCAACTTGAAATTGAGGACTATTTGGAACTCTGGCAAGGTTTTCCTTTTCTTCTATTCTTTCTTCCTTTCCGTGAGGAACAAGCTGGGTCAGGCGTCTCATCATTGACATGAAGTGGTAATTTTGATGCTGAAAGCTTCTCATATTGATCACCGATGATTTATTCTCTTGATGTCATACATTGGTTGCAAGGAAGCTCCCTTTGCCGTAATCCTCACCTTCAGATTCTTGCTACATGGTCTGTTTCTCGAACTGATTTCTCACTTGAGCAGCTAATACACATGCATTCGATAATCTTGTCCTGTTCCCGCTTCACCTATTGCATCTTGTATGCGTTTCATATCCTTCTAGCTATGACCATTATGCGTTTCTACCAGGTATTTAGTCTGCTTCTGTACTAGTGGTGGTCTTGTTCTTGTCGTGTCATTTCTTTATGTTAAAAGCACGTCAACCTGAAAATGACACGTTTCTCCACTCGTGTGATCTGGCCTTTTTCGTTGGTCATGTTTGTGTAAGATTTTCGTGTTGTGTTTGAGGTGCTAGGCGTTATGCCATTTTATGTTCAATGCAATATCATGTCGACTCGAACATGACCTGATTTTCTTAGTTCTCAAGTCTTGTTCATGTGGGTTTTACTTTGTACATGAAGTTAACCATCCCTATCCTGGACCGGATTGTTTTGCTTGGCAACTTTTGCAAGATTGTGGTTGGTGTCAAACCAGTGGCCTTCCTCTTTAATTTCGATGGACTTTCAAACTCAATGCCCGATTCAGGTGCATGTCCATATATCTTGTTCATACTGAACCTTTACTGACACTTCTTGCTGCTATATATCTTTTTCTCTCTCTTTTTTTATTATCAATATGGGGTTAGGTCGACCCCTACCAGAGTACACTTTAAGAAGCTATACAAAAACAAGGGTTCATTATGCACCCCTTCAGGGACAAGAAGAGGAACCAGGTACTCACAACCTTATATACAGGTTTTCTGAGATACCTATTACAGAAGCAGTAATCTGGACACTGAAGTATGATCTCAGAACTGAGTTCTGAAAAAGTGTTTCTGATGTTAATAACAGTTTGGTAATTCCTTGAGGAAGATCTTCGACATCTAAATCTGTAATTTTACTTCAGCAATTGTTTCATCAGATGTGCCTATTGTGTGATTGCTCATGTTTCATCAGATGTGCTATAGATCTTAGTACCAAAAGTGTAGACCGAAAATTTCTTCTTCGAATGAAAAATACTCGACCGAAATGGATATGCAATTGTTGCCCCTTTCGGTTCGAATCTATCCTCTACATGGTGGGAGGTGTATTTGAGCTGTATAATGCATTTCAGAAGTAAGTTGGTATTAGCAACATATGTATATTCTCGAAAGATATTTTAAAAGGAGGCTTTTTAATTTTCAAATTCTTGACTGTTTGTTTATCATAGGTGGAGTTAATCCTTTGGATAATTCTGTTAATTCAAGGTTAGGATGTTTTTTAGATTCAAACCTTGTTTGACCTGAATCTAAATGCAAGAAGTCGGTCCTGGTAACTATAAGAGATTGAATTGGTAAATCAATAGGAAAAGATCGGATTGGATTTGGGTTCATATGAAGGATCCAGTTGGCTGTTTTAAAGTCTAAATCATAAGAGGTTTTAGATCGGATCCTTTTCTTCCCTGGACTTAGATTCAGTTTGGTGGAAAACCAACCCAATCCGATCTGATTGTGCAGACTCTGATTAAATTGGGTTCATTAATACAGAATCACATAGTTAACTCGCAGCAACTTCCAAAACTGAAACCTGAATCTAGCCTGACCCATTAAAGTACCTACTCATAATTCGTGATGATTCATGTGAAAGTTTCTCCAAGGTTCTATTTTTTCTTGAATCCCATTTGTCTGACTTGGTTTAAGCTAATGATAGTTAATTTAAGTATTTTCGTATTTGGATCTTGTTGAAGCTCTGCTTGCATTCAAGATTTGCAGCTTCTCCAGCTTATCTCAAAAGAGTATGGACCGCCATCGAGGAGCTATTGGAGTCCTTGACCATCTCTTGATGTGGGGTTTTATTCCCTAGCAATTTTATCGAAGGGAGAGGTTGTTTGTGATGGAGTTGTTGGCAGATCCCTGAGAGCTATTTGGGGCTCTCCCTGAGTATCGAACTCATGACATTCAACATAAAGGCTCTTTCGAGTTACGCTCTAGCCAAAAGGGTCGTGGCTCTTGTGCTTGTGTAGCTGTTATGTGGAACTCCACACTTCTTACTATCGCACGGGTTCAAATGGCTTTCTTGCACTTCGACATTCCTACATCTTGAAAGTCAGTTTCTATATCATATATCATAGGTCTAGATCCAAATCCAAATCCATTATTGATTCGTTACGTCAATAGTTACTCTATGACCACATGTTGCATACTTGAGGAAAATTCAGCACTCGGAGCATTAGCTCACCTGGAACGGCACTGAGTTCACAAGGTGCGGGTTATGAGTTTGATCCCGGGCGTGCATTTGGCCTCCCTGTTGTAACCCCCCAACGCACAAGGCCAAGTCAAAGGGGGCAGCTTGCAGACTGCTTATGGGCCACGCCTAGCCATGCATTAAGATAAGATATACTTAATCTTCATTATCAAGTTGGGAATTGCTTGCCTTTAAACGTTGCAATATCTTGATGACGTTAAGATAAGATATACTTGATCTTCATTATCAAGCAAAAAAATTGCTTGTTTAAACGCTATAGTAGCTTGATGATAGTATCAAAACTTTTCTTTCTAGAATATCACAATACGCAGTCGCGCATTTTGCCATTTTCATCATGTCGAGTTTCACCCTTACTGGACCAGTGGATCGTCGATCAATTGATCAAATCCAATTCAATAGAGAAAGCACTTGACCAAAAAGTGGCCTTATAACCAATTGTCCATGGTGAACACACTGGAAGATGCAGTGTTAAGAGTAGTCATGGAAGACCTTCATATATGGATTCTAGTTAACATGTCCTAGGATGGTTTAGTCAATATTTTATGCAATATTATAAATATTATATCATATCCTAGATGCATGATATCATATATCAGTGCCTTGGTCTCTAATGTATGTATACTTATATGTGTGCACACACTTAACACACACACATACATGCAGAGAGAGAGAGAGAGAACTAAACACAGCTACCCACTAAAAAAGGAAATCTTTTATAGTGGTAAAATCTATAATTGGCTGGTTTAGTGCTCAAATAGAATCAAAATCATGATCGTTTGGGCTACCTCCTTTTCAAAAAGTATGCTTGTTGCATCAATTGCGTTAGCTCAATGGTGGGTCGCTCTCGCGCCATTGCTGCTGATGGAGAGCTCGACTCCCAGAGGATGCACGTGTGGGTGTGGGTGTGTGAAGCTTTGGCTTCTTCTTGTAACAAAAAAAAAGCTTGTTTATAACATTGATACCACCCTCTGCATAAAATCACAGGTTTGCGCTCATCAAACAGATGAGAATGCATGTTAATTAATTTGGGGGCGGTTCGTGGGTAAAGTCACTAAAGAAACTGCTTTAGGCCTATAGACTTTTGTTTGGCAAAAAGTTTTATTTAAATAGACTTAGGCCTCAAAATTTTATACACCTTTAAAAATTAAAATCTTAATAAATTTCAAATAGCGCCTCCGAGCTTCCCGTCGTCCTTAAATCTCTCTCTCTGATTATAGCGGCAGAGAATCCGGCGATCACAATTTCAATATCGCTCTCTCCCATTGTGCTTTTCATCGTTATTGCCTTTTCGCTGCGAATCCATGAGTTCAGGGAAAACAAACGCCATAAGGCACAGATGATACGTGAAAGGTGACGAGTTGGCCCTCATCCTTATAATAAATTTCGTATTGGATGTGATTTAATTATTTATCTTTTCATTTTGAACCTTGATTGATTCAATCGTCAAACACCCATTTGTGAAAGCTCGAGCTTTTAAGAGGCATGAAAAGGTCCTTGGTTGAATTCTTCGTTTTTCATGTAATTTTTGGAGGTTGCATTGCTTCAGTTTTGGAATCCCTTCATTTCTTTGGAGTTTGCTGTTTGGGTAACTTCGAGTTTTCTTGGTAATCATCGAAATGAAACCAAACCATGGTGTTATATGTTGTATACGAATTCTTCTCGTCCAGTTATTTTGTGACCTGCATTTCGTTACCTGGGTCTGAGTTTTGTGTACGTCCGCTCACATAGTCTCTCATTATTAGGTTTTGAATGGAATTTTGTGCTATTACTAGCAATCTAGTATGTTGCAGGTAAGCTTTTACACATACCACAAACAAATGGATCAAAGTTCATGTTCAATGCTTTACTGCATAATTCTGTGATTCCATTGACGTTGCTGTGATGAATATTCGGATGCTTTGCACAGTATTTCGTTTGATGTCTCTTTCAAGTTGAGAAGGTTCAATTTCGCTGGTTCTTGAGATGTTTTGCACAAGTGTCTGCGTTTAGCTGCAGAAGTGTTTTGAGGGAGATGCAACCCAACTCTTTTTTGTCGATTCTTGTCATGATGCTTTCACTTACTTTTTGTCATACATTTCGGATTTTTTTAATGGCACTATTTAAGCGTTCTTTCTGTTTATAGGTCGATATGTTTCTGAGGCAGCTTCCCACGATTTAGGCATAATTTGTCTTCAGCGATTGACGTTCTAAAATCACTCTTTCGCTGATCATCCTTGATGAGTTGCTTCCAATCGAAGGTCACAAGGGAATTTCCAGGATACGAGGGTCCTACACCTCTGGCAGCTGAAACAGCATGTAAGCTGCTATTTGAAAATATTGTCAATGTTTCATTTATGTGTCTACGGGGGAATGTCCTTGAGTAATTGTCTATTTTTAATGAAATACATATATTTTGCATTTCAAGGTGATGTAGTTCCTTCCTTTCTATTACAAAAGAACATGTAAATTGGTGATTTTGAACGTATATCTGCCCTGGAAATTTTGTCTATGAAAAAAAGTACCAAGAGCGTGAGAGTCTGACTTCTGAGATCATTAAGTGTTCGTATAGTCCTTGTACTGATTTCATTTTTGCTATTAAAATGATGGTTTAAGGGAAATATCTATCCGGTGGATAAGGATCGACATCTTATCAGAGGTGTATCGGGTTTGAACACCAGGCTTGTCTATTTCTATAGGACAACCGTGTTTTTTTATAATTTATTTGGTTGTCTTGGTGAATTATCTATTGGTTTATGTCTTGGAAATTTAGCTGAAGCGGCTGGTTTGTCATTTCAGTGAAGTGGAGGCTTTGTTTGAGCTGTTTAAGATCATAAGTGGCTACGTCATTGATGATGGCCTGATAAGCAAGGTAACTTGAATAAATGCGCACACAGTTCAGTTCTGGAAATCTTGGTTTCCTTTTCATGCATTTTAGATTCTTGAATGGCATGTCTGTTATGCAGAGAAATGCATGTTTGCGTATTGATTGACATCATTATCTACATCTTATTCACTGGAAAGCAAGACTAAAACAAAGATAAAAGAAATATTTTCTGTTTTCACTTCTGTCAGCGAGATCTTGCACATCAAGGGAATTGGCTGAATGTTTGAACCATTCACTTTAGGATTATTGCATTTATCTTTGATGCATCATTTCTCTAATTTACACACAATCATACTTCTTCTGTCCAAAGAGAAACCAATGATTGGTTTAGAACAGTTTTTGTTAGTTAATCCTTTTCTTCTTTTCTTGTGTCATTAAATAGTTTTAGATTTTCCTTTCTCATTTACTCCTTCAAATCAACTTTGGGGGTTCATGATAATATTCTCAATGTATCTAACTGTCATTAATTATGCCTTTCTGTGTTGTGTTTTGATGAAGGAAGAGCTCCGTATGGCACTGTTTAATAACAATAAGGGCAACCTTTTTGTGGATCGGGTACAGTAACATCAGATGCCATCTTTGGTTTCTTTAATTCCATTTGAAAATATTAATTTATTAAGACAAATTATTATTCTTTGGTAGCAGTGACATTTTGAAAATTATTTCTTATTAGTCAAAAGAGGAACCTCCCATGCTTGTGCATTGGTGTTTGGTTCATCCTCTACTTGCTAAAATTACTGTACCTGGTTTTTAATTGTCACAGGGAATGCTGGAAATACAGAGCAATTTTTTGGTTGCATTATCTCCCTTGAAATCCTAGTATTCCCTTTTCATTCTTTATGCTTCTATCTTTAGAATGATGTGATTAATGATATCATGGCTTTTGTCAATTGGAACAAAAAGCTTGCTGAAATCACTATACGACTAGATTGGTCATATAAATAGCTGATATATTGCTAGAACCATTGACAACCAATTTCCCATTTTTGTCTTTTCCATTAGCTCGTACTGTCATTATTTAAAAACCTAATAGCTACATGAAGGTTTCTTAAATGCTTACCTTTAATATGCAGATTTCAGATTTCACCATGAAGAATTTGATGAAGTCATGAAGGCCTTGTCCTTATTAATCTGATCCTGTCCATGTATTTAAGATTGATAAATTTTCGGCTTTTGAAAACCATATGGAGCCCCTTGCATATGATGCATAGATGACGAAGGATACAAGCTCCAAAATTCTCTCCTCTTTGAGAATTTATGTTCGTGGTGTTGACAGACGCTGGCGCTTATAGCCATTATTATGGTGCTGAATGGATTATGCTATGCAATCCTTGTTCGGTCATGACCTACTTTTATGCCAATAAAATTATCATATGGGAATATGAATCTTATTTAATGACTAAAACTTTCAAAATAGCACACGTTCCTTTCTTCTGTTATTAAAAAGAACTGTAGTCTCGAGTCTCAAAGCCCTTATGCATTCTTACACTATGTCCTGCGATACCATAGCTGATCTCATTGCCAAAAGACTAGAAATCCTTAGCTGTTTTGGTAGGGCCTGCCCATAAATTTTTGAATTAAATTTGATAAACCTTTTAACATTTTTACAACAGCTTTTTCTGCATACTACATATTACGCTGATATTTTAACATCCATACCACATATTGAAATGCACTTTAGGGCAGAATGGCCAAAAATCTAGGAACCAGCTATTTTGCACCTGGTGCTCTGATGTACGGATCGGATTTTATGAGACAAAAAGGTTAAGATTGTTAATTCTTCAACCATGTATATAACCAAATCTATTTATTCCAATGAAAGAGCAACTGGTTGATCCTTAGGTGTTCCAAATTGGAGATCACATTTATATTGTTATACTTTTTGCCCAGAAAATACTCCATATGGTTTTTCCTTCACCAGAGTACACTGCTTTCGAGTTCACAAGTCACTCCCTTTTGCAGTAGCTTGTCTTATATTCTTCTAATAACACATCTGTTTGGTACAAATGTACTCGGGGAATACCACCTCTATTTTCCCAAGTCAAATAGTGAAACTGGAACAAGGCGATGCATCTCTTCTTATTTAAGTTTTATTCCGTGCATAATAAAGAGGCTCTTTAGTGATCCTTTCAAGCAGCTGTCTTTCTCTTTTACTGGTCGACTGATGATTGTAAAGTTTATGTTTTAATTGAACCACATTTTGATAATTCACAAAACGTCTTTGATCAGATCTTTGATCTATTCGACGTGAAGCAACAGGGGATGATTGATTTTGGTGACTTTGTCCGCACTCTGAGTGTATTTCATCCAAATGCACCAGAACAGGATAAGATAGACTGTAAGCTCGCATTTATGATGCCTTCATGTCCGCACTTTGTATCATTTTAGTTTCACATGAACATATTATTTGATGCCTTTTTCAAATTTTTGTTTGTGATATTGCAGTTTCATTCAGACTTTATGATTTGGATTGTACTGGCTTCATTGAGCGGCAAGAGGTTGATCTGAACCTTTAAAACTTGAATTCGTACGCATACTTATTCCATAACATAATAACCTGACCTATATATGGATCTTCTCTTGATCATATGATCTTACCTGTTCTTTCCATATGGGACCAAGGGAGGAATTTTAGGCTTGTTTTATGAGTACAAACATGAACTTTTGATCACACAAAAGCACTTAACTTCTAATAATTACATTTCACAATTACTGGTTGAACAGACTATGAGAAAAGAAAAAACTGTGGATCTCCAAGAATACTAAATTTCACACAAAAAATATCTTTACCTTTTCAATTTTGCTCCTTTCATGCTGCTTTTAGAGTCAACTCTCTACAGCAGCAACAACAACTACTACTACTAAGCCTTTTCCCATACTATACGGAGTCGGCTACATGGATTCCTTGTTTCCACAGAGCCCTATCATGTGCCATGTTAGCAGTTAACTCACAATAAGCTAGATCATTCTTTGTTGTATCTTTCCAACACTTTTGTGGTCATCCTCTACCTCTTTTAATACTTTCAAAATGTAGTTTTTTTGTACCTTCTTACATGTTCTTCTTTTGATCTTCTTTCTATATATCCAAACCACCTTAAACGATATTCTCTCATTTTATCCTCTATTGGTGCCACACATAATTTATTTCTAATAACCTCATTATGTATATGGTCTTTTCTTGTATGACCACTCATCCATCTCAATATCTTCATTTCTGTCACAGACATCTTTTGTACATATTGATGATTAACTTCCCAACACTCAGAACCATAAGACATGGCAGGTCTAATTAATGCTCTACAATATTTACCTTTTTAACTTGAATGATATCTTCTTATCACAAAGAATACTTGATGCTCCTCTATATTTTAACCAACCATCATTAATTCTATGTATAACATCTCTATCAATTCTTCCATCACTCTGAAAAATTAGCCTCAGGTATTTAAAACTTTCCTTTTGTGAGATGCAATGTGTGCCAATTTTAATTTCTATTACCTTGAAGTAACCAAATGATCAAACTTACATTCCATATTTTCTATCTTTGATCTACTAAGTCGGAAGTCTGTACTTTCTAATGTTTCTCTCCATAGTTCCAATTTTCTATTTATTTTTTTCTTAGACTCCTCCACTAACATAATGTCATCTGCAAATAACATACACCAAGGTACTTCATCTTGAATATGTTTTGTTAACTCATCAATCACCATTATATGTAACCGGATATGGAGTCATCTCTCTATTAACAATTTTCTTTTCTGGAAGATTTCTTTTTGTACTTAATAGATGCTCAAAATTACATGAACCATCTGCTGTTACAGGTCAAGAAAATGTTAATCGCCCTTCTATGTGAATCAGAGATGAGATTGTCAGATGAGACCATTGAGATGATACTCGACAAGGTAAACTTTTGTTTAAATTTGTCTACAGAACAGCGTGCAATTGTTGCTCTTGCCCATTTCAATTGAGCATCTGACGAGATTGTGTTGTTTCACTATCAAGATGTGGATACAGTCAAATCTTTTACCTCAATCCAAATTATTTCCTGTAGTAGTGATTTTGTAAACTTTCAGACATACAAGCCTGATTTATATCAGCTACTCTGTTGTATTGATTAACTACCAACCTAGATCTGGATTCTGGACTTGTAGTTCTAGATGGAAGGGAATTCATATTCAACCAGATCCAACATAAAACATAGATCAAATTTTCTTGTACTTCAGGAGGAGAATGATCCTGTAACTCAGGATCCAAGTCATCTGGAGTCGTTTAATATTTGTGGGGGGTGAGGTGGTCAACTCGTTACGTTTCCAGTTTGTATAGAGGAGGAGGCTATTGTTGGGTAACTGATAGCATAAACTTTTTCTGATCTCTTATTATGTGTGACCTTTACAGCAATAATACATTAAATCCCATGAGGTTGCGTGCTTGGAAAAGAATTACTAAAGTTGGTAACCTCATAGAAGGTCCTCACCTCTGGCTGGATCCACCTAGTGTCGGGAAAGGATTGGTTAAGGCTTGATGGTTAATGTGGCTAAACAGCAATTAGACAGTTGGAAATTTACTAATTCATTGATTGCTTTCAAATTGGCAGACTTTTCTGGAAGCTGGGGAAAAGGCTTAGTTGTTGTTGATGTCAACCGGGATGGGAAGATTGATAAATGCGAATGGCAGAATTTCGTGTCTCGGTATCCATCATTGATGAAAACAATGTATCTACCTCTACCTTGTCTTAGGTAAGTGGCAACATTAGTGAGTAGGTATATCTCTATTTGCAAAACTGACGTTCTGCAAAAGTATGAAGCAACATGGTCAAATATTTTTACTGTGCATTTGTTTTGAGTTTTCAAATTGAGCATAAAAGAATCTTATGCATGATTATGAAGCTAAATGAATTTTCTGAAGTTTGTTAGATGGCAAAGCAAATAGTCTTATAAAGAAATTGTTTGTCTGCTGTCACCAGTGTACGTTTTTCACAGAATCATATCCAAAAGATCTTTTGATTTAACACTGGTGCTTCAATAATGAAATTGTTTATTCTTAAAGAATCCTAGGTAAGATAGCCTCGTCAACAATGGGGAATTGGGGCCAAACATCTGTCTGTCCCGTTGTTAATGAAGTCATGATATTGTAAAGTAAAGTGAAACTTAGGTCCTTACATGAAGAAACAGATTATATTTTATGTTTAAAAAACATATAGTATCCATTTTACTAAGTAATATATAAGTCCGTGTCTTTGTTTCTTTGTCTCATCTAAAGAATCGGACGGTGTTCTTTTAGTTTCTATTTTAGTGATGAGGGTACACTGGTGATGTGTTTACCAACTAGACTATTATCAGGAAAACCCAGAATATGGAACACTGATCCTTTCATGAACAACTCTTTAACTTTAGCACTTCACTCGTCACACAGACAAGTAGGAGTGGTAAATACGTGCATACCATTTATATGTAGTATGTATAGTATATACATATAGGTGTATATAATATCTGTTATATTTGCCCTGTATGTATAGATACACATCTATATGTATGTAGGTTATGTAGACATATACATATGTTTATATAGTATACCTTGTATGTATACTTATAAACATGAAGTATACATTATACATATCGGTTTGGATCGCATCTGGGTCCATCAGGACCAGACCTGATCCTTTTATCCAGTTACTTTGAAACGATCAGGACCTGAGCTGAGGTGCCCAAACATGGGTTTTCAGGTCAGGTCTAAAATTGCCATGTACACAGTCAAGCCTTGCATGGCCGGTCCCAAGCCCGGAGAAAGGAGGAGGGTTGTGTTAGGCTTCTGACAGCCAGCGTAAAACTTTGTCGGACTTAACATGGATTCTAAAAAAAAAAAAAAAAAAAAAAAAAAAAAAAAGAATCCATGTAGCTGACCCCATCTAGTATGGGAAAAGGCTTAGTTGTAGTTACACAGTCAAGCCTTGGTTTCTAGCGTGCTATCACCTGCTCAATGAGTTATGCTATATCTGCAGATATTAGCTCGTATATATCACCGCTGCTGTTCTTCAAATGTTTGTGTATAGATGCTAGCAACATATGCATATTCACAAAGGTCCATCTTATTCCTAGTTTGATTGATCATCACAATTGATTACATTTTTATTTTGAAATATGTGACATACGTGATTCCTACATGAATGCAATCTATCAGTTTGTTTAGGATACCCTGCATTATGGCATATAAACATGTACATCGTTGCCTTGCTTCTCTACGTGCACATATTCTGCAAACACACCATTCTCCATGTAAGAGATGTAACCAGGGTCACTTTTGTTACAATCTGATCTTTATTGATAATACACGAGGAAATTACACGATGAGTTTTTCTTATAGTCTTCACGACTTCCTGGGGCACACATCTTCAGGTATTCTTCTTTTCTCTCAAAATAAAAACTGTTTTAGGGTTTCTTAATCACAGATTGTATAGGAGTGTTTTTAACTTAAGAGACTAATATGTCCTTATACTAAAACATAATTAACAAGTTACGCTAAAGGGCAGATAATAGGATCAGAGATCCGATCGACAACTACTTCTCAACACTCTCCATCAAGTTGGAAGAAAGATACTCGCGACTCCCAACTTACTTAGAAAGGTCATAAGTCCGCCTTTGTGGACTGTTTTTGTGGGAATATTTGTGGGCTTGACATAATTCAACTTGAACACTTAATTCATTACCTTTTCTCCTATGAAGTGAATCAATTTCAATATGTTTTGCTCGTTTATGATAAACATGATTGGATGCAATGTGTATTATAAGAAAATAAGACCTATTGCCTCCGTATCAAATTCTTTCATAAGAGATATTAACCCCTCCTACACATTCTTTGAGTAATTGCTCTATATTCAGCTTTTGTACTAGATTTTGCTACAATAACTTGTTTTTCTTTTCCATGAAATAATATTATTCTAAGCGTAATATATCTAGTAGATTTTATGTTATTTGGTGATCTGGCCTAATCTACATATGAATACACTTCAATATAAAGATGCCCCTTATTGGTATACAATTTTAAGATACCATAATATATGATAAATTGCATCAATATGGGCCTTTATCGGAGCATGCATGAAATGGCTAACCATTCTCACTACATAGTGACAAATCAACAATAGTCCAAATATTATTCGTTTCTTGGGCACACTCTATGTACCCTCCTTCCATTGAGGAACTTGATTTGCTTTCTCCATATTTCTAGGCACAGGGTGTAGTTCAATATTCATAACAAAATTTTGATAGCTTCCTCAAGTAGAATTATAAGAAACATATTGAGAAATGAGATAGAGTGTAAGTTATTTTACATTTTGAAACTAGAATGTAGTTGATCTGAATATGAAGAGTCTCTTATCATGATATCTTGAGCATGGGACATCACCACTTTTCTTTTTCTACAAACATAGGTCTTGATCTCCTTAAGAACATTGTTGAAGAATATGCATATCTAGTGTTCTTTGTGTTAGTTTTATAATTTCTGATATTTTTAGGTATTATTATAATTGTCCGAAGTACTAAGAGCATTTTGGTTATTTTATGTTTTACAACTCCTTATATAAAGGTTGATAGGTTGTATTAGGGTGAAGAGGTTGAGATTAAGAAAGAGAGAAAGAGAGGGGGGTGGCTTCCATTGGAGGTCCTCCCCCTCCTTCGATCTCACATATTTTTTCCTCAAATGTTTCTTTATGTTTGTGATTTTCAATTTCCGCTATGCAATCACGTTTTCCAACATGGTATCAGAGCTGTTCTTCATCCGTTTCCCTTTCGGTTTTGTGGATTTAGGGTTTCCTGCTTGTAATTTGCTTTGGTTTATAGTTTTCATGGATTTAGAGTTTGTGCAAATTAGGGGTTTCACTATTTTGGTTTAGGGTTTCTGCATCAGATATTTCTCTTGATAGTATAAACTGTCGGTCTACGAGACTAAGGAAGAGATAGGTATCGGCATTGGGCGCGTTGGCAATCATGGGTCATATTATAGAGAGGAGAAAGGTCACGACCGGGTTGATTGACCGACGGAGAACAACAGAGTTAGCCACAAGGAACACAATTGCGGAATCATGTCAGTTTGAGCAACCATTCGACGTCTCTCTCTTCGTCTTCATCATCGATGAGCAGCCGTGGTTCTGATAGGAATGCGGATCACGAGCCTCGAGAGCTCTCGAGCGGTAGTGAGGGTAACGGGGCCATTCATGAGGTTAATATGAAGGAGGCCATGATTTCATTGTCACCCAAACTATCGCCTTTGCAAGGTAAGAAGAAAAATATTCGCCCATTGTTTGGGATTTGGAGGATTTGGACGATAAGGCTCCTTCGAAATCTGATGCAGTAGATTTGGCCAGTGTACCCATTATGGGAAATGGCTCAGTGGAGAAATTCCAGCTAGGTTCGGAGGAAAAACATTCACCTCTACAGAGTGATGAAGATGAAGATTACGAGTACGTACCGCCTAGGATCCTCTCTGTGTCCAGATGGGCAAATGACAACAATTTTTGATGTGGAGGACACGTACAATGAGGAACTTGTGGTGAAGGGGAAGAACAATGAAGAAATAACGGATAGAGAGCTGGAATTAAGTCGGGAACTCGGTGAACTTAGGGGAGAAAGTATGCGTAGTGTCTGGGCCAGGTCTTCAATGTTTCTGATGGGAAAGGAAATCTCAGTGTGTGCATTGGTAGCAGTGAAAAGAAAGAGGATGTTGTTGAGGGTCAGCCAGGTGTTGTATACGATGCAAATGATCCGATGGAAATTGATGGGGATGGTCGTGCCACCAACGTGAACGGTGAGGCACTGAGATCTCGATCGACATCTGACTCGGATGAAGAAATTGATGTAGATGATGATAGTGATATGGATAGCCCACTTAGACCTTACACACGACTGGTGGTCACACTATGGTATCAGTATGGTATAGGGCCCCAGAACTTCTTCAAGGAGAAAAGCTATACTCTACAGCTATTGACATGTGGTCTGTGGGATGCGTAATGGCTGAAATGTTGGCCAAGGAACCATTATTCTATGGGAAAACTGAGATTGATCAGCTTTACAAAATATATCGAATGTTGGGCACACCAAATGAGAAGATATGGTCAGGTTATATTAAATTACCAAGCACCAAGGGCAACTTTGTCAAACAACCGTACAATAAGTTGCGTGAGAAGTTCCCTAAGTTACTGCTACTTTCTCTGGGAAGCCAGTGCTAACAGATGTTGGATTTGATCTCCTAAACAAACTTCTGACTTATGATCCTAAGAAGCGTATAACAGCAGAAGATGCCCTGAATCATGTTTGGTTCCATGAATTTCTGCCTCCTAAATCCAAGGAACTTATGCCAACATTCCCTGCTCTACATGCTCAGGATAGGCGCTTGTGGAAGGTCATAAATAGCCCAGATCCATTAGAAGAGCATGTTAACTGTTCGATGAAATGTTCAAGAGAGATGTTTACCTATACGTGAAGTGTTTGATGAAATGCTCAATAAAAGATGATTAACATGAACATCAAATGTTTGATTAAATGCTCAAGAGAGATATGGCTCAAAGATCTAGAAGAGCATGTTAACTGTTCGATGAAATATTCAAAAGAGATGTTTACCTACGTATCAAGTGTTCGCTGAAATGCTCAAGAAGATATATTCACTTGTGCATCAAGCGTTTGAAGAAATGTCTAAGAGAGATGGAAAATTTCAGAAAAGAGTAAAGAAGAGATTAGTACGTGATGATTGTTACATTGGAAAAACAACATGAAAAAAGTTTACAGAAAAGAGATGTATGTTGAAGATTGCAGTTATGAGGACTGAAGAAATGTTTTTATATGCAGTCAGAGGCTACTTGAGATGATCAGTCAGGAAGGCTGAGTTGTTGTTGCAGCCAGAGATGCTGCTTAAGATGATCAGTAAGGAAGGTTGAGTTGTTGTTGCAGCCAGAGATGTTGCTTGAGATAATCAGTCAGAAAGGCTGAGTTGATGTTGCAACTAGAGATGCTGCTTGAGATGATCAGCCAGGAAGGCTGAATTGATGTTGCAGTCAGAGATGCTGCTTGAGATGATCAACTAGGAAGGTTGAGTTGATGTTGCAGCTAGAGATATTGTTTCAGATGATCAACCAGGAAGGCTGAGTTGATATTGCAGCCAGAGATGCTGCTTGAGATGATCAACTAGGAAGGTTGAGTTGATGTTAAAGCTAGAGATGTTGTTTCAGATGATGAGCCAGGAAGGCTGAGTTGATATTGCAGCCAGAGATACTGCTTGAGATGATCAGCCAGGAAGGGTAAGTTGATGTTGCAGCCAAAGATGCTGCTTGAGATGATCAACCAATAAGGCTGAGTTGAAGATGTTGCAACCAAAGAAGCTGATTCTTCATGAAAATAGATGAAGAATGTTGTAGACAAATGAAGAATTTTTGGCAAGTTTGGAGTTTGAAGTATCTCACTTCCAACTTGAGGGGGGGTGTTAAGAATATGCATATCTAGTGTTCTTTGTGTTAGTTTTATAATTTCTCATGTTTTTAGGTATTATTGTAATTGTATAAAGTACTAAGGGCATTTTGGTAATTTTTTGTATGAAGGGTATTTTGGTCATTTATGTTTTACAACTCCTTATATAAGGGCTGATAGGTTGTATTAGGGTGAAGAGTCTGAGATTAAGAAAGAGAGAAAGAGAGGGGGGGGGGCTAGATTGGAGGTCCACCCCCTCCTTCGATCTCATATATTTTTTTCTCTAATGTTTCTTTATGTTTGTGATTTTCAATTTCCGCTGCACAACCACGTTTTCTAACAAACATCACCAATTTTATCATCCTCATCAATTCATATTCAGTTTCGATGGGGCTTATTAGAAGGAATGATGTACTAAGAATAGCAGTAGGTTTAATAATAGAATTTACAAACTCCCCCTTGGAAGGATAATAATGATTATATTCAAAAAAGAAAACATCCATGGATACATAAAACCTCATTTATACCGGATAATAGTACTTATATCCCTTTTGGGAATTGAAATACCCGATAAATAAACACTTGTGGCATGAGAATCAAGTTTATCTTTGGCATTTGAATAGACATGAACATAGCAGGTACACCCAAAAATATAAGGTGTAACTTAGAATCTGGAATAATAATCTTGCATGGAGACTAACCATGAAGTATACTACATGGCATTCTATTAATAAGATAAACCAATGGGAGTACTGTGAAATGTAATAGGAGTGGCACGGGCCCGTGCCTTGTTTTAGTATGGCACGAGCCACTAGGGCCCACTGCCATAACCGTTGGAGGACTGGAGCCTCCAACGGCTTGCTGGCCAGCAACTAGCCATTGGATTCTAACAACTAGTGTTGGCCAGCCAGCCTTTCACCAATACTTGCTCCTCTTGCCTCTTGTTCTTTCTCACTTCTTATAATGTTTGCTCTATAAATAGAGCCTCAATCAATAAACACTATAAGCTGTCTAGTGCAATCTTTGATTTGTGATTTGACTCCCTCTCTTTTAACTCTTATTGCATTCTTGATTTGAAATATTTACATGATATCAGAGCCTCATTTTGAAGAATTCAAGCACATTAGGAAGCGTGTCAAGATTACAAAGTTCGTGAAATCACTTCAAACATATGAGGTAACACTAAGACCTTTGATTTTCGCTTAAAATGGAGAGCAAAAATGAATCTTTTAGATATATTCTTAACCTTAAATGCTATCAAAATTGGGCAAGAACAATGAAAAAGTATTTTTTGTCAAAAGATTTTTGGGACTACATTAATGGGACAATTAAAGAATCGATTTTATACATTGAAGATTTGGATGATGATGATGCCTTCAAGACAAAAGAAAAATACAAGAAAGATCTAAAATTTAGAAAAAATGAATGAAAAAATAACTTAGATTATTTGTCAAAATGTGAATGAAAAACTTACAAATTGAATTAGTGTTTTCAAAAGTGTTTTTTAAACTTTCGAGTATTTGAAAAAGATTCACTCTCAAGATACTTTGTCTTTCAAATTAATCTAATAGAAAGGATGATAATACTTAAACAAGAGAATTTAAGCATTAGAGACTGTCACAATAAATTTTTAGAATTATGGACTCAATTTAGAAGTTTTGATAAATTTGAAAAACTTAAAAAATATATGAGTTTTTAGACAACCAATATTTATTTTTGTTTATGTGTAGTTTAAGGTATGAATTTGAAAACATTAGATCTAATTTAATACATAGAAAACCTAAACCAAAGGAAAACTCTTTTTGGGTGATCTTGTAATGGAGGAAACAAAATTAAAGAACATTAATGTTGCAAAAGAAGTCATTTTTGCCGCCTTCAAACCGGGAGAAAATATAAAGACATATAAGCCTCCTTATATAAAAAATTTTGAAAGACCAAGAGAAGGAGCAAACAAAAAACCTACGAGATCATGGCCAAAGAATGACATAATATGTCATTATTGCAAAGAAAATAGTCATACCAAAACCACTTGTCTTCGAAAGAAATATAAAAATGTGGAAGCCATGGAGAAGAAGGATAGAGGAATTTTGCATACCAACATCAAAGCATAAATAGAAGAAATGTTCAAAGAAAAGGCAAGCATTTTTTAAAAATGCTCTCTCCACTTCTGAAGGTATGTCTTAGTTCTTAGACTGAGGTACTTCTTTTCATATGACCAATTGTGATAAATCTTTAAATAATTTTCATGATATCTTTGGAAAACATGTGTTTACTGCCGATGGCACAAAACTTAAAATTTAAAAAGTTGTAAATTTTGAAAAAGGTAATTTTAAAATTTAAAATACAAGTTTTATACGTAAACTCAATTTAAACTTACTTTCGGTTGCTCAAATTTGTCATAATGATTGTATAGTCACTTTCTCATCGAAGTACTGAGTGGTGCTAGAAGAAGGTGATTGGCCATAGAGAAAGTGGACTATATAAAATAGATTATTTACTTATGCTAAATTTTGAATCTTGTAATGTAGCTCATGATGCTGCACTTTAGCATAAATGACTTGGATATTTAGATATGCATAAACTATATAAATTTTTTTTGTTGAAAAAAATTTGAGAACAAAAATTTGAATATAAAGAATGTGTTCTTGGAAAAATGCATCATCTTTCTTTTGAAAAAGAAATTATGTACGAAGTAAAGCTTTTGAATTAATATATTATGATGTTTGGAGTTTTGTCCCTGTTGTTTACAAGGGAGGATTTTAATATTATATAATATTTGTAGATAACTTTACTCATTTTACTTAGATATATATTTTAGAACATAAATCTGAATTATTTGAAAAATCTGTAATCTTTTGCAACATGGTCAAAAATCAATTTTATTCAACTATTAATATTTTTAGATTTGATTTGATTTAGTATGGGATCAACTTAGTTATAGTAGTGTCGTTATTAAGATTTTTAGATTTGATTTGGGAGGAGAATACTTATCAAATGATTTTCAAAAATTTATTGAAACTAATGAAATTTTACATAAAAATTCTTGCACTAAAACTCCTTAACAAAATAGTTTGGCTAAGAGAAAACATAGACACATTATAGAAACATGTAGAACTATATTAATTGCTAGTAATATTTCTAAATTTTTATGGGCATAAGCTACTCTTACTGTTGTATACCTTATCATTACTAAACTTAAAAATATTTTTTCTTTTGAAAATTTATATAATCTCTCTCCTTATTATGAAAGAGTTAAAGTTTTTGGGTGCAAATATTTTGTTTATACCGACAAAAATGATAAATTGTCTCCTAGGGCCATCAAATGTGTATTTTTTGGTTGTGGAATTGACAAAAAAAGGTTATAGATGTTTTGATCCCGTTAATGATAAATTGTATGTTTTCAAAGATATAAAATTTTTTGAAAATGATTATTATTATAATCCTAGATCTTTCAAAAACAATGAAATGCCTTTTTCATAGGATTTCTTTAATTTAGAGGAAGAATATGATAGTGATTTAGAAGTTCATTATGATATTCCTCGTGAGTCTATTGATGTTGAAGACGACATAGAGAGTCTTACAACACATGTTTAGAACCTATAATTTCAAAACTTCTTCAACGTTTTGTCTTTTATGAATCTTTTAAACCTCAATGAAAAAATTTGATTGCAACTCTTGATCAAGTGAAAGAACCTAAATTATATCACTAAGCTAAGGGTATTCCGAAATGAGAAGCCATTATGAGTGACGAACTTGGAGCCTTAGACAAAGCTCAAACATGGACTGTTATACCTAAGCCTAAGGATAAAAAGTTTTTTAGATGCTTATGGGGTTTATAAAATTAAAACTCATAACAATGGTAATATTGAAAGATATAAGGTCAGATTGCTAGCTAATGATTATGCTCAAGAACATAAAATTGACTATGACGAAACTTTTGCTCTTGTTATTAGAATTACTACTATTAGAATTCTTATAACACTTAGTGCTATTCAAAATTGGGATATATATCAACTTGATATTAAAAATGACTTTTTCAATGGATATTTAACTGAAGATGTTTATAGGACTCCTCATCAAGGATTTGATGTTCCCCATGTTCATGTTCTTAAACTATAAAAGTGTTCTATGGCTTGAAACAAGCTCCCAAGGCTTGGTTTTGATCGATTTGAAAGATTCATGCATTTTAATGACTTTATATCTTGTGATAATGATACTACTTTATTTGTACAAAAGACAGATGTAAGTATTGTTATTTTACGATTATATGTGGATGATATGATCATCATTGGGAGTGATGAAGCAGGGGTTGCAGAGGTTAAGTATAACCTTCACTAGGACTTTGATATGAAAGATTTAGGTCTTCTTAACTATTTTTTGGGTATTAAAGTTATTATAAATAATTATAGATACTTTATGTCTCAAACTAAATTTGCAAATGATATAATTAAAAGATCTGGTATCAAAGACAACAAGACAGTTGATACTCCTAAAGTTCTTGGTACTAAGTTAAGATCCACTAATGGAGAAAAATTAGATGACCCTATTCTCTACAAACAACTCATAGGTGCTCTTACCTATCTTACTATTATACATCATGATATTTCTCTTAAAGTACATACAACTAACCAATTTTAGCAAGTACCTACCATTGTTCATATGAGCGGCATTATGAGAATTATTAGATCTGTGAAAATTCTGCAAACAAGGGGTACTCTTAACTTTTTCCTCGTCTTTTGATTTATTTGTATATACTAACCCTAACTAGGGTGGAGATGTGAATAACAAACATTCTATGACTCATTTTTGTATTTTTCTAGGTAAATCACTTATCTCCTAAAAGTGAAAGAAGCAACAAAATGTGACACTCTCATCTACCGAAATAGAATATCGAGCCATGACTATTGTTGCTAAAGAGATTTCCTTGATTATAGTTGTTCTGAGTGTTGGGCAGTTAATAATCAACATGTACAAAAGATGTCTATGACAGAAATGAAGATGTTGAGATGGATGAGTGGTCATATAAGAAAAGACCGTATACATAATGAGGTTATTAGAAACAAATTATGTGTGGCACCAATAGAGGATAAAATGAGAGAATATCATTTAAGATGGTTTGGACATATAGAAAGAAGACCAAAAGAACCTGTAAGAAGGTATGAAAAACTAAATTTGGAAAGTATTAAAAGAGCTAGAGGATGACCACAAAAGTGTTGGAAAGAAACAATAAAGAATGATCTAGCTTATTGTGAGTTAACTACTAACATGACACACGATAGGGATCTGTGGAAACAAAGAATCCATGTAGCCGACCTCGTCTAGTATGGGAAAAGGCTTAGTTGTTATTGTTGTAGAGTTGTTTTGCGAGATATGGGCTAATCTGCCATTATGCATTGTGACAATAAAAACGTCATGTATATTGCTTCAAACAACACATTTAACAAACGCACGAAGCATATTGAGATGGATTGTCATTTTGTTTGTAAAGAGTGTTTACAAAAAAAGATCAATCACATCAAAGATGCAGTTGGCTGATTTTTTCACCAAATTTCTCTTTGCTACTTGCTTTCACTTCTTGTTGGATAAACTTTTGGTCTACACACCGTAAGTTTAAGGAAGAATGAGTTGTATGTAAACTTGAAGAAGTGTGTTTTTATGCAAATTCAATTGGTATTTTTGGGTTTTGCTATCAGTAGTGAAGGACTTCATGTAGATGTGAATGACCGACTCCTAAACCTCTTACTAATGGAAGAAGTTTTCATGGATTAATAACTTTTTATCACAAGTTTATCAAGGACTCCAACACCATTACCCTAGGAGTTCATTGTCTTTTCTCTGATTATCAAGTTTTGAAGTACTTCCAAAATGAAAAGCATGTGAACTGTATGTTGGCACGATGTGCAACTTATTTGGAAAGATTCAATTTCGTGATTATGCATAAATTTGGAATTTTCAATCGAGTAGCAAATGCTCTTAGCCATCAATCAACTCTTCTAATTTTATTTGTAGGATAAAATATAGAGTGTGTTGTAAAGATTGCAAGGTAATTCAAAGAGAAAGCTTAACCACCCAACATTGACTTTTAGTTATGGATTTACAAATAAAAAAATAGACAAAGAAGAAAAGAGTGCATCGAGCTATTCAGAATAAATGGTGGAACCTCAAAAGCGAGAAAGAAGATATATTTAAACAGAAAATCCTTCAAGCTTGGAATTATGTTGGTACACCTTGTGATATGTGGAACAACATGGCTATACATATTAGGAAAGTGGCGAAAGATGTGTTAGGTGAATCTAAGGGAGGTGTACCGACACAAAAAGAAGCTTGGTGGTGGAGTGAAGTAGTACAAAATAAAATCAAGGCAAAGATGACATGTTACAAATTACATTATGCTAAGAAAACTAGTGAAACTTTATAGGCTTATAAGAAAACAAAGAAGGAAGCGAAAAAGGGTGTCAGTGAAGCAAATGCTAAAATTTGGGAGGATTTATATAAAAAACTTAACTCAAAAGAGGGTGAAAGAGATATTTTTAGGATAGCTAGAGATAGAGATAAGAAAACAAAAGATCTTAATCCTGTTAGATGCATTAAAGACGAGGATGAAAAAATTCTAATGGCAAATGATGATATAAGAAATAGATGGAAAGACTATTTTTATAAGTTTTTTAATGAAAATAAAGATGTTAGTATTAGCTTAGGAGAGTTAGCCAAATCACAAAAGTACGTAAACCATAATTTCTACAGACGTATTCGAAAGAATGAAGTTAAAGAGACTCTTAAACATATGAAGGGTGGTAAATAAATCAGTAGGATCATACAATATTTCTATAGAAGTTTGGAAAATCCTTTTTGAAACATAAATCACTTGGCTCACAAGACTATTTAATGAAATATTGAGAAAGCAAAATATGCTTGAGGAATGGAGAGCGAGTACACTTATACCTATATATAAGAACAAGGAGACATTTAGAAATTACGAATTATCGAGGTATCAAGTTAATGAGTCATACTATGAAATTGTGGGAAAGAATTATCGAACGTAGGTTAAAACAAGTATCAAGTACAACAGAGAACCAATTTGGATTCATGCGAGACAGATCTACTGTTGAAGCGATTCACCTTTTGAGACGTCTTATGGAACATTTTAGAGCAAAAAAGAAAGACCTTCACATGATATTTATTGATCTAGAAAAAGCTTATGATAGGGTGATGCTATTAGGGCCCGTACCCTATTTTAGTATGGCGCGGGCCACTAGGGCCCGCTACCATAACCATTGGAGGACTAGAGCCTCCAACGGCTTGCTGACCAACACTTGCTCCTCTTGCCTCTTGTTCTCTCTCACTTCTTCTAATGTTTGCTCTATAAATAGAGCCTCAATTAATAAACACTATAAGTTGTCTTTGATTTATGATTTGACTCTCTCTCTCTCTTCTGTTGTTGCTTTCTTGACTTATAGACATATATATTTAGACGCTTTAATATCTTGGTGATTCCACCAAAACTTTTACGATTTATGACTTGGCTGATTCAACATTCGTTTATCAACAAATATTTACAAGTACTCCTTCACTGCAAAAATACTTAGGAGCATTACATTCAATGATTAAGATGCAAGCTACTTAAAGAATGTGTTTGTTCTTCATTTCCACTATACCCTTTTGCTGAGGGGTATTTGGGTAGATATTTAATGTATAAGTTTATGTTAAGAAGGTATTTGTGTAGTCTATATGATATGTAGTCACCACCATTATCACATCGAAGAATCCTTAACGAAGAATGAAACTGAGCTTCAATAAATTTATGAATCACAAAAAATAGTGAGGAAACCTCATCTTTTGATTCCATTAAATAAACTATAGTAAAGTGAGTACAATCATCTATAAAAGACACAAAGTACGTAAAACCATTAAAAGAGAACTGAACTAGACCTCAAACATCACAATAAATTAATTCAAAAGGATGTGACATTCTAAACTCACTATTAGGAAAGAGGACATGTTAATGTTTTGCTTTTTTGGAAAACATCACACGAAAGAGCAACAATATTAGGAGAAATAGTAATCACTTGGCTCACAAGACTATTTAATGAAATATGGAAAAACCAAAAGATGCCCGAGGAATGGAGAGCAAGTACACTTATACCCATATATAAGAACAAGGGAGATATTCAAAATTGTGCGAATTATCGAGGTATCAAGTTAATGAGTCATACTATGAAATTATGGGAAAGAATTATCAAACGTAGGTTAAGACAAGTATGAAGTACAACAGAGAACCAATTTGGATTCATGCCAAGAACTTAGGTTAAGACAGATCTACTATTGAAGCGATTCACCTTTTGAGACGTCTTATGGAACATTTTAGAGCAAAAAGAAAGACCTTCACATGATATTTATTGATCTAGAAAAAGCTTATGATAGGGTACCGAGGGAGGTTCTTTGGAGAACTTTGGAAAAAAGAGGTATCCCATTGACATATATTAACCTTATAAGAGACATGTACGATGGTGCAAAAACATGTGTGAGGACTCATGAAGGAACAACATACTTCTTTGAAGTTAATATTGGGTTACATCAAGGATCAACTTTAAGTCCATACTTATTTATAACAGTGATTGATGAGTTAACAAAACATATTCAAGATGAAGTACCTTGGTGTATGTTATTTGCAGATGACATTGTATTAGTGGAGGAGTCTAAGGAAAAAGTTAATAGAAAATTGGAACTACGGAGAGAAACATTAGAAAGCAAAGGCCTCCGACTTAGTAGAACAAAGACAGAATATATGGAATGTAAGTTTGAACATTTGGTTACTTCAAAGGACATAAAAATTAAAATTGGCACACATTGCATTCCCCAAAAGGAAAGTTTTAAATACCTAGGGTCAATTTTTCATAGTGATGGAAGAATTGATGGAGATGTTACGCATAGAATAAATGATGGTTGGTTAAAATGGAGAGGAGCATCAGGTATTCTTTGTGATAAGAAGATACCATTAAAATTAAAAGGTAAATATTATAGAGCAGCCTGTCATGTTTTATGGTTCTGAGTGTTGGGCAGTTAATCATCAACATGTACAAAAGATGTCTGTGACAGAAATGAAGATGTTGAGATGGATGAGTGGTCATATAAGAAAAGACCGTATACATAATGAGGTTATTATAAACAAATTAGGAGTGGCACCAATAGAGGATAAAATGAGAGAACATCGTTTAAGATGGTTTAGACATATAGAAAGAAGATCAAAAGAAGAACCTGTAAGAAGGTTAGAAAAACTAAATTTGGAAAGTATTAAAAGAGGTCGAGGACGGCCACAAAAGTGTTGGAAAGAAATAATAAAGAATGATCTAGCTTATTGGGAGTTAACTGCTAACATGGCACACGATAGGGATCTGTGGAAACAAAGAATCCATGTAGGCAACCCCGTTTAGTATGGGAAAAGGCTTAGTTGTTGTTGTATCACACGAAAGAGCAATAATATTAGACTTAAAGAGAATACTAAGAATCAATAGTCTCATCTTTGATAAGGGTAGATGTCCCAAACATTTGTGTCATAACTTGAGTTTTGCTTCTATTATAGTCATAGTTAAAAGAGTGCAAGTAGAAGGTTGAGTCATTAAGTCTTTAATTTACACAATAATATATAGTTCCTTGTTAAAGCTATCATGATCAAAGATTGTTTCTATCTTCAAAACTTGGAAGACACAACCAGAAAGAGAAAATATAAATGAGAAGATAATAAGTTTATTGGGAAATTGGGAACATAAAATACTGAAGATAAATAAAAAAGTGAGGTTTGTGTATTTTTCTTTCTCATCAGCCAATCTGGACTCCTTATTATGAAGAAGTTGATAATTGGATAGACAAATAGTATCTCCAACCATACAACCTGTACAACCATAATCTACAACTCATCTTCTAGATATAAAAGGATAAGAATTATCCTTTGATATGTATGATGTTTGAGCCATTGTAGCTTGAGACTTTGAAGTAGAGAGATGATCACTTGGTCATGACTCTAAGCCCTCTATACGTTTCAACATGTTGGCATAGTGTTCCTTGACAAACTCGAGCTTACCAATCAAATCCCAATATTAATCTTTTGTTTGTCATGCTTATCACAATAAGAGCATTTCAACTCTTTTTTTCTGTAAAGAGAGCCGTCAATGACCTCTATCACCCAGATTATATCCCCCTCTTCCATGATTAGGCTAGCATTACTTTTTACTTAGGTATGCAGTTTTATCATTTGTGACATCTTCAAGTCTCCTCATATCTTCCTCTCTAAGAAGCAATTAGTAAGTTGTGCCTAGAGAAGGTAGTTGTTCACAACTTCATACTAAGAGTTAACTCTCTATAATAAATCAAATACTGTCCGCTTTTCAGCTTCTTGTCTTTCTTTGGAACATGTGAGGCCCTTGATATTTGTATAAAATTGTAAATTCATTTCACAAATTACGTGCAAATCAACATAATACTCACTAATAGTCTGAGTTCCTTATCTGTCTTATTTTCTCTAGGACTTCATATTCCTTCGCAACATTTTTCCTTCCAGAGTAAGCCTAAAAAACAATCCTTCAAATATTGATTACTAAATCTAGATACATAAAAGTTCTGCCTATTGATGAATCATGGACTGCAAAAGCCATGATGGTACCAACACATCATTCTTTCTCCATCTTAGATAGGTAGGACTGTTGCCATCAGGTTTTGATTGAGTTCTTTTAAGGTATTCCCATCGACCTCTTGTGAGAACAGCCAGTTCTATAAATCTAGCCCATTTTAGATAACTTTTTCTATCAAGTTTAACATTTGTAACTTAAAAGAGTTCCAATTTATCACATGAATGCCCATAAAAATTTTAATAGTCTATGAAATTTGTTTGGCCACAAGAGAGCTGATCAGAAAGTTATTTCATTGTGTCCTTCACCGAACCCAACAACGTTTCCATCCCTTTTTAGTCTCGATGGGCTGCTACTTCTGATCTCCTACACGTCTAGCAGCCAACAGACTTCTGATTATAGCAAGCTGCAGTTTCTGATCCCTAATACGCCTGGCAGTAACACGTCACTTCGTTACAAATTACTCCAGACAGCTTTACGTATTGATTTTCTACAGCAAGACTACGAAAGAGGCTCTAATACCATGTTACAATCTGATCTTTATTGATAATACATGAGGAAATTACATGATTGGTTTTTCTGATAGTTTTCACGACTTCCTGGTACACACACCTCCAGGTATTCTCTTTTTCTCTCAAGATGAAAGACTGTTTTAGGGTTTCTTAATTATAGATTATATAAGTGTTTTAACTTGAAAGACTAGTGTATCCTTACACTGAAACATAATTAATAAGTTACACTAAAGGGCAGATAATAGGATCAGAGATGCAGGCACCGATCCACAGCTACTTCTCAACAACTTTGACTAGATTAATCAAATGGTTTCATGTATTTTCAAAGGTAAACCTCAGGACTGTACTTGTGTGCAACCTGGGGACACTAAATGCACTTAGGCGTACACTCAAGCCTGTTGATGATGTTGTATTTAAATAGTATTTGGAATTCAATTTTCTTTCCATGTCTTGTAAATGATCTATTTCTTTCATTCATTTGCTAAAAATACATCTTGACTTTTGCAGAGACATAACCGCAGCATTTCCAAGTTTTGTCTTTAATACAAAGGTTGATGAAATCCCTACATGAGTTTTGTAAGCGATGAAAGTTGTTGCAGCATCTACCTTTACAAAATTCTGTGAAAGAGGTTTTGTACAAGGAAAGTTGTTCTCTTTGTTGATGATGATCTTGTGATGCTAAGATAGCAACTATTCATGACGATCTGAAGTGCTCAAGTAGTTGTTGAGTTGATCCAACACAAGTTCTTATAATCTTAATGTTGATGAGTGAATGAAAGTCCGCAGGCATGAGATTTCATACCATATTTATGCTCATTTGGACACAGTGGAGCTCACTTGGACTAGTGTTTGTTTTTGTTTTACATCTCAAAGAATATCTTCATATTGCCAAGAGGAACATGCATCTTCCACTGTAATATATATACTATAACGATTGAAGAACCAATCAATACAAAGAAGGCTTACCTGAACTTGAGAGAATACATGATGGTATTTTTATTAGCAATTCACAAACTCATCTTTTTATTATCCCTAACCATGATGGTATTTTTAAGTATCCAAACCACTGTGGGGTGCATTTGAGAGAATACATGATCAGATAAACAGTATTTTCAAGATAAATTCTGGTGCTTGATAGAACATTCGCCATACATTAGCACTAGGGATGAGCACAACAAGCAATAGCTCACCTGGTTAGGGGGCGACTCACAAGCTGTAGGTCATGAGTTTGATACGAGGGGCATGCATGTGTGTTAGGCTTCAGCCTCTTCTTGTAACCATACTTGGTGTAGGCAAAAGCAAAAGGTTTCGTTGTGCTTAATCTATTTCAGATTTTATCCGACTCGAAAGGAGCTGCTCGTAGCTTGTTTGTCAATCAAAGAGTTGATTATGTTTGGCGTCTTAGTCTGCTTCAGTCACGAGATGGGCACGACTCGAGTTATACAAGCTTTAAGACATAACTATTAGAACTTGGTATTTTTCTTTTAAAGTTCTCTTGTAAAATATAAAATTTGATGGTTTAATTACATTAGACCACCCAATTAGTTGGGTTGGCATAGTTTTCTAACATATATGTATATGAAATTATATAAATAACTAAATAAACTTATATGAACCAAGACGAACTGGACTCGAATTGTTCATCTTCATCCAACTTTTCAAGCCATTTCAGGCAGCGCTCAGCCAAACATGGACGAGTTTATCACGAACCCAACCACGCCGAGCCACGAGCTACCGGGTTTGTTTCTTAGACCTATTATGAAAAGGATCCGACCCGGATCTGAACATTTATCGATGAATCATGACCCGAGTCCCACCCCTAATCGGTACTGGTCAGGTCGTGTTTAACCCTTACCCGAACCGTTTGAGTAATCCAATGGTTGCCTTTGTGGCAGCGTTCCACGCTATAAAGGACATTTGCATCGCGAGAGGAATTTAGGGTTTTGGCCTCAGTTTGTTTTTCGCTCGGGCGTCCCTCTTTCCTTTCCCGCTGGGGTATCTGTCGTATAGGGTTGTTCTCCTGTTCTGTTTCCTTATATTCCTTGGGAGTTCGTTGACGGGTGCTTGAAGAAAGCGAGCGATGCCTCCTCGCTTGGCGAAGAAGGCGACGGCCGGTCCAGGGCCGAGGAGGTCCACCGGGAGAACGTCGAAGACCCCTCAGAAGCAGCCGGAGGCGGCGCCTGAGCCGGCGATAATCGAGGAAGAGGTCGTTGAGGAGGTGACTGTGATCCCCGTGGAAAATCCGGCGGATCTGCAGAGCATTGCAGACTCTAAAGGTAGGCTGATGCTTGATGCTTTTGCGACATGACTTGTTTCTGTTGTATCATTAATTTCGCCTTATCTGCGCGGTGTTCAGAAATTTGGACGTTCCATCGAGTTTTGTTTTTCGGAATTTGTTGGTGTGATTGTCCGTGAGGTGAAGTGTTTATTTGATCATGTGAATGTGTAGGGTCAACTTTGATCGCTGTTTTCTGCTTAATGTCGCATTCAGTGCTGACCTTTTAAAAATTTTGATTTGTTGAGATGCTTTTTCTGTTTGCTCGACTCCTATGGGGTTTCGAAAACTCAATGGTCCAAAGGATTCTTAAAATTCAGCGCATAAGATCACGATGTTTGGTACTTCGTGATCTTTCGAACATTCGCGGGGATTGTTTGCCTGAAGTCATGTTCATGCATGAAATGGCACACGGGTTGTCATATTTGTTCTATTGGAGGTTGATACTCGGTGGTTTAGTAGTTCTTTTCCTTTTTTTCTTGCATTGGCTGTCATGCATAGCATACTTGCTCATCTGAATTTCATAATCAATTTTGTGACTGCTAAAGGCAGTTGCTTTAATTCCATCTCTTCTACTTCTTCTTGGA
The DNA here is from genome assembly GCA_036023115.1 of Brasenia schreberi. Classification (NCBI taxonomy): domain Eukaryota; kingdom Viridiplantae; phylum Streptophyta; class Magnoliopsida; order Nymphaeales; family Cabombaceae; genus Brasenia; species Brasenia schreberi. Next base: position 11,000,853 of record JAYKKT010000074.1, on the reverse strand, counting down.
CGTATTACGTAGACATTGTGCGCATGTGTCTGTCAGTGGTGCTGGGGGTATTGTGCTAGAGGTACAATAATGTGACAGTCGGACAAGAATTTGAAACAATTTGTAGAAGCAGACATGACACACCCACAGCAACATGCTTGGGTAATGTATAAGCATGTACAATGCAATGAAATACATAAAACGCATTTTTTCAAACGATAATACATGGGTCTACATAACCCACAAACATGAACTTCTCTCGATTGACACCCATACATCGATGTGACATACTCATTTTATTTTTCATAAGATGTTACTTGTTGGTATAGGTAGAAGAGCTACATAGCGCCCGCACCTCTATCCATTTTGGATTTCTATCGAGCAAGATCCTCATCTAACTTAGCTATTTTTTTTATCTAGCATGAACATCTAGTGATGAAAACTAAAAAGATATATCTTCACGTGGAAAGATTCTGTAGCTGTAATTCATGTTAGGGGCCTATAATTTGAGCAATGTGTGTTTTGGCAGTAAGTATTTGGCCACTATTCCTGGCTGTCTCAAAACAACATTACTATCTGGAGAAAAATCAAGTTAGTTTTGCTCAATTTTATGAACAATAATGGGAGATGGTTGTATTTGCTTTACTCAACAGAGGGAGAACTCAAGGCAAGTTATGATGACTATGATAAAGGTGAATGTTTAGAGTTGGAGGATAATGAGCCGGAATCTGAACCTGAAGAGGATGTCGGTATTGATTATGATGACAAGGAGCTCAACCAGCATGATGATCAAGAAGAAATTGAGGAATCGGATGAAGAAGAGGGTGAGGAAGGTGAGGAAGATGGTGACACGGTTGAGGACGAACTGGAAGATGGGGATGAGGAGGGTGAAGGTGAAGGTGATGAGGAGAATGATGAAGGGGACACAGATACTGATGCTGAGGAAGAAGAGCATCATGAAGTTGTCAAGGAGCATAGGAAGCGTAAGGAATATGAGGTATTTGTTGGTGGCTTGGACAAGGATGCTACTGAGGAGGATCTCAAGAAAGTTTTTAGTCAAGTTGGTGAGGTTATTGAAGTTAGACTGATGATGAATCCTCTGACTAGGAAAAACAAGGGTTTTGCTTTCCTGCGATTTGCAAATGTGGAACAAGCTAAACGAGCTGTGGAGGAGCTGAAGAATCCTGTGGTATTTTTTTTATTTCTCAAAATTGGAAGCTTATTTGATAGGTTTGCTGACTTATTTCCTTAATAGCACTGTGCAGACTGGGTAACATATGCAAGACATGGACAAAGGAAGCTGTAAGTTTAATTTTTTGGGCCTATTTTTTGCCACCTTCTGACCTTCAAAAGGCATGAGTTCTGTTTGCTGGTGACTTTCTCTTGATTGAAGCTTACTGAGTTTCTGACTATTAATGCAACTTCTGGTGCCAGTTAAAGGAGAAGTTGAAACATTATGGAGTTACAAATGTTGAGGATTTGACTTTAGTAGAAGATAGTAACGATGAAGGAATGAACCGTCTTCATGCTTATGAGAAACATGATTGTCCCCTTACCGAAACTGTGCATATGTGCTAACTTTGATAGGGTTAACCTCCAATTAGAGTACTCTTTTGTCTTGTTCCTTCCCTGCTGGTTCTCACACTGTCCTAGTTACGGCCTCCCCTCTCTCTCTCTATATATCTATGTATGTATATGCACACGTGTTTGCATGTGTATAAACATGCAGCTGTGATGCACAACTGAATGTTTTTAGTTCAGATCCCAAAGAATATTGAACACATAATAACCAACCCAGTCTTTCTTCCTCTTGTTTTTCCAGGTTAAGACAGTTTTTGTGGATGGTCTCCCTGCATCATGGGATGAGGAGCGTGTGATGGGGCATGTTAAGAAGTTTGGGGAGATCGAGAAAATTGAGCTTGCACGCAATATGCCATCTGCAAAAAGAAAGGACTTTGGTTTTGTGACATTTGACACCCATGATGCAGCAGTTGCATGTGCTGAAGGCATCAATAATGCTGAACTGGGTGAAGGTGATAGCAAGGTCTGTTGAACTGTTCCATTTCTGCCTACTGTAGTTGGTACCTAGGTGGTTGGGTTACCTGGTCATTGTGAAGGATTTGTAGTGTGATTGGTGTCAAATCTGGAGGAGTGTCAGTTCACAACGTTCAATCAGAACTCTCATAAAAACAACTTTGTTTATGATTAGTGATTGAAACCTGGACTGTATGCTGATACTTGGTTGCACAAAACAAGTTATTACACTCATGAGACCTGACATGACCTTTCCCATAGGAGTCTCGATAACATACCCAATATGCCAAAACCTTTCTTATAAGTGTTTAAAACCAAATTGAGAGTTTTTGCTTTGGCAACTTGGAGGTTCAACATCAGCCTTCTGCCGGATTGAGAAAGATAATTATGATCATAATATTTTGTTGATAGACATGATTACAATCACATGAAGCCTGGTATGAGTTTGTCACTGTTATTGTTATAGATAAGATGAAGCTAGATATATAGTATTATAGATTTAGTTTGCTTTGTATTTGTAAAAATTGTAATCTTCTGTTGTTCGTCAAGCTAGTAATTGTTTTACTTCTAATCGTGCTAAAAACATAATTGTTTTTCTTTGTTTGGTTCAGATAAAAGTTAGGGCACGTTTATCACGACCACATCAGAAAGGAAGAGGATTAAGAAGAAGTGCTCGTGGAGATTATAGGATAGGAAGGGGTGCTATTCGTGGCGGAAGGGCACCTTGGGGCCACAGTGCTTTTCGTTTTGATTCAAGAAGATTTCCTGCTCGAATCCCCCATCCTGTTATTGGTCGTGGGTCCCCTATTGCTTCACGGGGTCTTAGAAGACCATTCCCCATTAAGGATAGGCGACCTGTTGCACCTCCACCTCCTGTGAGAACAAGGCACTTGCCTCCGCTAGAACGGTCATACGAGAGGAGGCTACCTAGTATGATCATGTGCACAAATTTGTGTTCTCTTGGGAGAAATTGTTATTAATAGGTAAATGGGAGTCTTACACATGACGTTGTATTTTTCCTGCAGTTCCTGCATACCCAAGGAGCAGTTCAAAGAGGGAGTACGGTAGGCATGAAGAGCTTTCTTTGAGAAGTCGACCTTCAGATTTTGGACCAAGAGTTCCTCTAGAGAGACGGCCGTCTTATAGGGATGACTACAGTCCTCGTGGATCTGCTTACTCTGATCGTGCAATTGAAAGTGCTCCTCGTAGTGTTCCAAGAAGGGCATATGACGATGAAGTCTACAGGCATCGACTTGAACAGCCTCCGAGTTATCATGATGGACGTGGTCGTGATTATGATTCTGTTTCAGGCTCAAAGCGGCCATATGCATCAATGGTAGGCAACTGTCCTCCTTAGAATTTACTAATTACGAAATTCATCTGTCCAGTGCCCTGTTGGGATTAGACAAACTAATTTTCTGAGTTATGTTATTATTTGCAAGAGTGATGCCCCTTCAAGGTACACAGATGCTAGACAATCAAGGGCTCGTCTGGAATATAGTGCTGGTGGTGCTTCTTCATACGATGATGATTCTTATGGAGAATCAACAAGGTTCTTTGAGCTTTTCCTGCATTCAATTTTCACTCAATTCGTCCCAATTGACTTACAACATTCCATCTTATTATCCAGGCTTGGAAGGAGCTCACACCTGTATAATGGATCAAGTCGCAGTTCTCTAGCAGCGCAAGATGCACATGGATTATACGATAGTCGTGGCATGGGTTATGGTGGGGGTATGACCTCATTCAATAATATGCTGATTGTATATCTATTTGAGCGTTTTATGGTATTTGATATTGGTGTTGCTGTCGGCATCTTCACAGGGTCTGTTGGTGTTAGTGAAGGACTGTACTCTTCTTCAAGCTATAGGAGTGAATACCTTTCTAGAGGCACTGATGTATGATTCTTGACAAATTTGTTCTCTTGGAAAACTGATTGTTAGTTTATTCTAAATCTTTTATGTGCTTTATTTCACTTGCAGGTTGGTGGTTCTTATTCATCTCTCTACTCTAGCCGTGGATATGGTGGCAGCGGATATTTGAGTGGCAGTGGCTCAGGGTCATATTATTGAGGTTTGAGTAGTCATTTTACTGTTATTACTAATCATATTATTGGGATTTGATAAGTTGTTTCACTATTATTAGTATTCGACTGCCATGAGGCTACAGTACTACTGCTTTTGCTCTCTCTACAAATTTGATTTTTGGTTGCTGTGTTGATCTTTTTCTAAGCTGGATTTTAAAAGCCATAAGTTTTGTGCGAGAAGGGCGTGGAGTTTATCTTTCCGTTTTCAAGTTTTTATCTTTAGAATGGAATGTGGTGTTTTGACTTTTAATAATGATATGGTAGGTGAGGTTGGAACTTGTTGGTCACACATGATGTTGCGTGTTCTGACAGACATGAACAGATGGAGCTGGTGTAGTCTGTGGTTTTGAAAGCTTACAGTTGATGCTCATAACAACGAATTCATGCTTTGATTTGAGAGTGGATTTCCAAGACTTGCAGCTTTGATGCCATTGAAGTGTAACACTGGCTTGAAGGGAATGAAACTTAGAGGTGTATACAGCAATATCTTAATGGTTTTGCCTGTATTTGTTGTTTAAAAACAAATGGATCTCCAGCTGAGTTTTTCTATGTTTTGAGTGTTTAAGTTGAATGGACAGGAGAATCTTAAGAACATGGAGGAGGCCCAAGGGCATTATGCACTGGATACATGCTTAATTTCTTCTATGAGCATGTGACTTACAAGTTATATGTGAACATCAAGGAATGTCCTTTAAGCTCTTTTCACTGTGACAATTGTGAGTTAAGTTGTGGTATATTGGTGTAATCTTAGCCACCACATCCAAGTTTCTGGTGACTCGACCTTTTAGATTGAAGAATGGCCAAGGGTGCTCCTTAACAAGGCTAGGCAAGTTTTTATGTTATTTCATGCTTTCCATATGTCGACCGTAACAAAGCTTTGCATCACATGCAAAAGAAAACCACCCTCTGTGAACATAATGTTTTGGATTCAGTTATCCGCGGCTATCCTAGATGTTTGCTGCTGGCATTTATTACTTATGTCCTGAACGGTGCAACCATCTCTGGGGACAACATACCTAAGGTTTATGTACCAGCTAATACAGTCATAGGTGAGTGTTGGGGACTTTTGTTTGATAAGCCCGTCTAGGGAGATCTTACTTTCACTAGTATGCAGACTCACCAAGATATATTTTACAGTGCTCAAGCTGGGCATTTTGTTTTAATGCTCTTTGGGAACAGTTCTTAAGTGAGTCAAAAGAAGTGCTTGTTGTGTGAAAGGGAAAAGGTGGAAGTCTTATAACTTCACCATGATATATATTTGCTATGCTCAAGCTAGCCATTTGTTCTTATGCTCTTCGGTAAATAATTCCCGAGTCAAAGGAAGAGCTTGTTGTGCAAAGATGATTGGGAGTATTGTAACTTCTGTAGGATACATATTCATGAGGATAATTAGTTTTGCTCTAGCCTAAAAATTTAAGCTCATTCTGTTGGGGAAGGACCTCATGGATGAGTTGGAGCAGGAGATTATTATGAAAACGGGAAAATTTTGTCAGCTTCACTAGATTGCATACTGTCATGGTTCATTCTGTTATACTTACGATAACCATTTGGCTTCATCATAGCAACTCATGAGTCAAAGAGCTTGTCGTGTTTAAAAGGGAAGACCCGTCTTTTGTTGTATTCGTTCGAGTTTTGGTACCAGCTTGTGGTATTGCTCCATTTATGCCACGTTGCTTGAGAAAGCATCGACATGGCTTAGCTGAAACAAGGAAAAATGGTGCGTAAGAGAGGGTTTTAGAAACTTGAACAATGTTTGGTAATGAAGGTGTAAGTTAGAGTTTTGCTCATGCAATTGAGTCGTTGTGAATAGTTGGAGTATTTTACATCAAATTATTTGTGAATAAGCCAATTCACTTGGGATCCTGCACATCAATTCTTTTTCCTATTTAAAGATCAGCCCTTTTGTATATCTTTCAAATATCAAGATAAATGTGTTAGATTATGTTTTACTTATTATACACCCCTACTTTAAGTATTTCTTCCACATGTTCTCTAGTTGACAGGGATTGCATTTTCTGCACCTCGTCATGTTGTTCTTTTGTGAAGTCTTCAGTACTTCTGTAGTCAATCTGGGGTTTGGCAGACCCTCTTTCCCAGCTTGTGTGGAAAGGATTCAACATGAGGACATGACGGTAGGCCACTGTCCCATTCATCCTTTTGCTTCATTTAACTTTTGGAGTTGTGATGGCATCTGGTGCATATATATGCATCAGTTAGTATCACATCTATCTCCCACTGGATGCTTTGTTACCCAGACCTTGGAGTATATTGTGTAGATAAGTTTCTAGGAAACCTTATGAAAAACTGCTGATACTGTTTAGTGCATAGATTCTTCTTTTTTCCTCTCTTTGCTCTGATGAAATTTGCAGGGTGATTTTGAGGGTTGCATAGTTTTGAAGTGGAGACTCGCCTTCTAGCCTCATCTTCGTGTGCTTGTGTGTACTTTTTGTGTATACATGAGACCAAGGTTCTTGCCTTGCTCTTAAATCATGTGTTATGACGTTCACTGTTAATAAAACATCCAAGAAAAAAAAAACGTTGCAAGTTCAATAATTTTTCTGTTCGTTGAAGCTTCTATATGTTAAACGTTTCCTCTTGCAAACACAGAACACATGCTTAGTTTCTTAGTGATATTGCATGCAATTTGTAAGCACTGGATGCTGAATTGTTGGGGTCAAAGCCATTAGAGAACGTCTTTCCATATCTTCTAAATCTAGTGGATGATTGAAACTATAACTATAATGATCTGGGATACGATATAATAATATCTAACTTTTATCATGATTGGTGCAATGGGAAGGAACTCTAGAACATGCCTCCACTGTCCGCTCTACTCGTTTTCTACATAAGTGGGCGCTGTCGTAGTGACATCATAGACATGTAATTCTGAAAAAGATGAACTGTAGCATGCAGGAATGCTAATTGCAATTGAATCCCCACAGAAAGAAACAAATAAAATATAGGCCATCGTAGATTGGTGGTTATCCGGGATGTGAAGAAGTAGCCAGCATGTTTAATGGGTCGATAAAATGTTTATCTCCTTCATGAATTGCGACAAGCCTCGTTATCGGGTCATGATCCCATACTTTTCCGGTCGGTAGCCATGAAAATTTTCCATGCCTCGCGAAATGCTCTTAAATCTTTCAACTTCGCCTGTAAGCTCCTGCAACAATTCGCGTGCACTGTGTTCACCTCCCTCATGTCCCTGCTCGTCTGACGAAACACGGAGAAGTACAATGTGTCTAAGAACCTAAACTTCAAACCAAACTCGGTGAATGAAGGCGTTGTTTGAGGCTTTTGCAGTACATTTTGCTCATGAATGCCTATATCCTTGCTTTTATACCATAGTTCATATAGACTGGTTGTCTTACCATTCGAACGGACAAAATATAACCCGGCATTAATGGCATTTGATGTACTGTATGGATTGCCGTTGTACCTGTTACAGCTTATCTGCACATCATCATGTTGAGTAAACCTTTCAAATGGGGTGCGGAACTACAGAATATCTGTATTTCGAGAATGGTTAGTTCTGTCCAGTGGCAGATCTAGATTTAGGCAAGTTTAGTCTTCAAAAAATAAGTATCGGCTTCGTTGCGCTCGTGGTTTAGAATACAGATAGCCGTGGCCTATAATGCAGAACCCACAATATAACCATGGGCTATTTACCAAACTTTTGAAAATTTTCTCCAAATTCTATAAACTTTACTGTGAGTTATTATATAAAAGTAATGCCATAAACACGGGCCGATCATCCTACACTAAATTTTTTCGATCCACAAATGGTTGTAAATTCTATTTTGGAGCTTCTCACGTGATCGGCATTGAGTGACCAAGGTCTTCTCAAACTGCAATTCAAGTGAAGCACCCAAATATTCAATAGAATTATGTTTGAATTTAGCATGCTAGATCAGTGGAATTTTATTTTTGCATGATTTGATGTAGATTTGATGAGAAATAAAGATGTTGAGATGGAAGTGCGGTTAGACAAGGCTACCATGTGATGGAACAACGAAAAAAAGGTTTATAAAAGATTTGTCCATTATTATTATCAGTGAATAAAATCTTATGAAAACCGAGCATTTCTCCGAGTTGAGATGGAGGCGATATGGCACTTACAGTGAATACAAAACTGTACGGTGCTCGAGCACATTGGCAACAAAGACGAGTCTCCTCCACATAATCTTTAAATAGTCTTCACTCATGAACATTTTTTCACCAGAGAAGTCCACACCATCTGTGATTAGTTTGTAACAATGGAGGTGAAGCTGCTGGCACCGATCGAAAGCGGCTTGATCGAGGGCGACAGTTAGCAGATGCTGGGTCAAATTCTGGGTCCCTTCACCCAGATGGAAGCTTTCAAGGAAGAGTTCAAGCATACTGTTATTCTCTGTATATGCTCTGTTTACTACTGTTATAATGAGGGTCTTATTTTCCATGGAAACTCTCTTCAGCACATCATCAAGTCCCACATCCTGAAAGAAGAAACCCTATAAAATACCGCGAATAATACTGGAAACTAGATTTGAGCATGCACATATATTGTTAGAGGTTGCGACAAATGAGATGAGCAGCTTATCACTTGCCTCATCTACTCTTAGCTCATCTTTTGAGTCTCACAAGTTGGCAGTTTGGTGAGACAGGTTCGAATAGATCAAGCTCAGACCAAATTGGTTTATGTAGCATATAGTTGAGTACATATAATATTCACACACACACACACATGTCTGAAAAACATACTAACTCATATTGTTGCGATTGGGAGTTCGACTCCCAGAGAGTGCATGTGTGGGTTGTGTGTTTTAGGCTTCGGATATTTTGAGGCTTCGGATATTTTGAGTCGGATTGCAGATAATAACAGTTTTTACTAATTATGGAGTAAGTGTATATTATTGAAGAGGATCACTTTGGTAGCTGAGAGCTAACATAAAACTTTGTCGATTTTTTATTTTATAAATAGGATATTTTTATTATTTTTATATGTATGTATATATATATTCTCTAGTGCACAACGAAGCAAGCGGGAACCCTGGTTGCCAAACTATCTAAGGTGAATTAGTGGAGAGCTTTGTGGGACTCGATCTGTACTGGTCCTGCACCCTTTAGTGCATGGGGGACCCAAGTTATCACACACTGGATAAATAACAGCAAAATCAAGAAAAATACTGTAAATAGAGCTGAGCGGCCCTATCTATGCATATATATCAGGCCTTCACAATTTCGGTAAACATAAATTACCCAATTTTGTTATGCATCTATATAAAATCTTAACCCATATTGAATCCTATCTAAAGATCAAATCCGAAAATAATAATCAAAATAAATGATATTTAGCTCCCAAATGGATAAAATGGCTACCTTAATACGCCTTTGCTCTTCGCCATTATTTGTCCAATATCCAAAACAAATAAATAATTCAACGTAAATTTGGAAGATATGAAATGGATTGGATAGCGATCTGGATTCATTCTTACTCATAAATCAGCATGAGAATAGACGTGGCCACCTTCATGTCCTCATGTCTTCTATAAATAAAATGAATACGAGAAAGCGCCTTTACACTGTACTTCTTGGAAATTTCACGTTCTATTATTATATAATTAATGCATGCAAGACTCTCCATGCCTCTTCCTTCCATATTCTAAAAGAGGACGAGGGTACCCAGACATCAAATGGCACCAAAACAGGCACCCAACTTGATGCATGTCTTACAACCTGTGTATCTGAGCATGGATGGGTTCGTCGCTCATGCCACACCTGTATGAGACACAATGGTGACATGGTTTCCATGTAGCCCGACGCATTTAAAGCCCATTTAAAGTGACAAGGTTTACACTTGAGCCCTCTCAATATGTTCGTTGGCCACTAATGAAAAGGACTAAAACTTGATGCCCCAAGAACGTTAGGGCAACTGGCAGGGTGCTGTGATATGTTAGTGCTGGTGGGGAGTATGACTCCCTTTATGAAAAAAAACTATTATTGATACACCCATTTTACAATTACCACATTAATTTTTTTTAAAAAAATACCCAAAATACGATTGACACCATCCATCTCCTTTCTCTTTCCTGCAAAAGCATACCCCATGATTTTGGCATGCTCCTCAACAATTTTAGTAACTTCTGTAGCTTCGGATAATTGTTTTTTACTCTTCTTTTCACTTATTTCAGGCACTACCGATTTGTAACTGACTTTCTGATTACAAAAACAATATTGTATTTCGCAACAGGCGGGAGAAAGGAACCACATGAAAGGTGGGGTAGTACAAGAATTTAAAAGAAAAGAGTTAATGTATTTTGGAAATCATGAAAAAGAGTGTATAATCATGTTCTATTTTTACTTAAACCGATTTGGATTCTTAGATTTCTAGTATTTAAACTAACATCTGACCATGTGACAACCATAAGAAACAGAATCTAACTTAATCAGAATGTAAGCAGATCGGGTTTGCGAATTCAGCTGACTGGACATGAGGCAACTGGATTGAGAACAGAGGAATCGTGTCCGCGTAAGACTGTAGATAGAGATTCAAACATGTATCTCAAAGCTTTTTAAACTAAGGTTCATAAGCTACCGACTATATAAAAGGATCATTGGGTTTGTTACATGCAATATGAGACTAAACTTTATCTCATCTTCATCATGTACGGTAAGTAAGTCTTTCATATTTTACTTTTTACACTTTAAGACTAGTTATATTAATTAAATATATAAGAATACTAACATGCATTTAATGCACATTAAATAAAAAAACCTTTTGAAAAGGATTTAAACGAGAGGATCTTCTCTCCCATGAATTCAAACTGTGATCGAGTTTTAAAAGACAATAAAAGGCATCATTAAATGGCACCGGCGCGTGATCTTTGCAGATATATTCCGCTATAGGGATAAGTTTAATTAGTGGAAGACCCAGAAAATTTTCCATAGGTGACACATCCAGTCCAGTCCAGTTGTGTGTGAATTCAGGTGAGGCGGTCTGTATAATTTTCGCAAAAAATTGGATTGGTTGTTGTGGAATTTCATAAAATGGAAATTGATAATTCAGAACAAAAACATCATCACTAGAAACCTGAAAATCCAAGAAAAGAGAAGCTACCTTTTCCTGCAATGGGTCTTGGAAAGGAAAGAAGTTCCACCCATCTTGATTATAACTAAAAGAATAGCAGAGACCCAGAATCACAAGAGACCCCACGATCAGCACCACCACCTTCACCAATGAATCTTTCTGGCAGCTCGCAAGACTACGGCTGCCAGAATCCTCCATCCTAGCGAAGCATCAATCTTTTGTAGCCTCAGCAATTACGGCAGCTCTGCAGCTTCGTGCTTGCAGGAATGAAATTCACACGCTCAAAATTCGTGCTTATTGTTAAGCCAAGTTGGTATTGGTGATAATGTCCTTTTCATTCTATATTATGTTGGTTTCCTTAATTGTAAGAAATCATTAAAATTCTAAAATAATTGAAACCAATGTTCCAAGATATAAGGGTCTGGAATTTCACTGTTCATATTGGAAATGCTCAGTTGATCTACCAAATATTTAAGTTGGATAATAATATCATTCTCACTCTAATAGATATTTGAGACTGGTGATGTCTTGAGAAAACAAAACCCGAAAATTCTTTCCATCTACTCTTCTTTCGAGATCAGCTTGCCCTAAAGGTTTACGACGAATTTGGACCAATCCCAGATAAAGGAGGAGGATTGCATTAGCTAGTCCACATACTGCACAAATCTTTTAATGTGAGGTTATCCTGTTAACACTAGATCTCCTGATGTAAGCAGATCGGGTTTGAGAATTCAGCTGACTGGACACGGGGTAACTGGATTAACATATGGATAGAGAACAGAGAAATCGTGTCCACATAAGACTGTAAATAAAGATCCAAACATGTACCTCAACAAGTGGGAATGAAGTTTCAGTTGAGTTGGAAGATCCTAAATTTACTCAACTTTGTTCCATCAGCTTTTATTGGACCTCCCATTACCTAATTATCAGGTTTGAAGTCAAATGTAAAAGTTTGAAATCTGACACTGATGGGTGCATCTAATTGGATCCTGTTTTGGTTATGGATCCAAGTAATTAGATCCAATGTGACAAGTAGGAATGAGTTCAGAAAGTTCGTGGGATCTTAAATGGGCTGCTTCAGTGGTAATTTTTACGTTGCCTCTTTCACTCATTGTACGGGGATGGATTCTCAAGAGTTCTACCATTTGGTTGTAATTGAGTTCAGTAATCAGCTTGTATAAATTGTTTCATGCTTATGATTTAAAGATTAATTGGATGGTTATATGTTAAGAAAACATTCAAAACATCATAAATTTAGTAATCAACTTTAACTTTTTAATCCATTATTGTCAAGTCTAATAGCTTAAAACCATCTAGGTCAACATATATACATACATACAGAGAAAGAGAAGCAGTGGTAAATGCTGAATTCTTATTCGTGTTTAAATCTATTTAAACATATCTATTTGTTTGATTAACATGATTAGTAGTAGAGTCTTAAATTAAAAGTATCAATGTAGTTTCTGGAGGCCTCTATTCTATCACATCTATCTCCCACTGGATACTTTGTTCCCCAGGCCTTGGAGTATATTGTGTAGATAGATTTCTAGGAAACCTTATGAAAAACTGCTGATGTTGTTAAGTGCATAGTTTCTCCTCCTTTTTTCTTCTCTTTGCTCTGATGAAATTTGCAGAGTGATTTTGAGGGTTGCATAGTTTTGAAGTGGAGACTCGCTTTCTAGCCTCAGCTTCTTGTGTGTTTGTGTGTACTTTTTCTGTATACATGAGGCAAAGGTTCTAGCCTTGCACTTAAATCATGTGTTATGACGTTCACTGTGAATAAATATCAAAGAAAAAAAACCGTTGCAAGTTCAATAGTTTTTTCTGTTGGTTGAAGCTTCTATATGTTAAACGTTTCCTCTTGCAAATACAGAACACATGCTTAGTTTCTTAGTCATATTGCACGCTATTTGTAAGACTTAAAAGAACGAATTCTCTCCAGTCACTGACTTTTGGACTTGTTTTTTCATATCGGTTTCAGGATCCGACCACTGATTTTGAAGATGACCGGTAGATGAGAATATATTGGCAAAATCAATTCCCTCCCTCCGTGTCTCTGTGTGCCTAAGAGGTCGGATTTAGATCAGGTCAGACGCGATCCACCGATACAAAAACCCTGGTTCCCGGACGGTGGTTAATGGCTGCCAGACCACCATCCCTACACACTGCGACCACCTCTTTCTCTCTCTATACATAATTGGATTACATAATACATTTATAGTAAAATATCTTTAAAGTTTTCAACCTTTCCATCATTAAGATAATATGATTGATACGTGCACATTCCTTTGACTGTACACACTTTTTGGTGGCTTTTCTCAAAATATTCTTTGTTATTTTTGGTAATTACAAAAACGCTACTCAACCAAAAAATAGGACGTTCTCTCTCCTCTTGCGTGGGCTTCGGTTGGCTATTCTTCGGTCTATTCTTCTCTGTCTGAGTCATTCTAACCACTTATTATTCGGTCTACAACTATTTTTAATAAAAGAATAGATCAAAATCGATAGAAAAATAAAAAAATTGAAAGAAATAAAGAATAAAAAAGAAGATAAAATTGGTTGATTCAAAAGAAGATTCATTGATTTAGTTTTAATTTTTTTGTTTTTTAGTTGTATTGATTGAAATTTAATTGATATCTTAATCGGAATTGAAAATGAAGGACTAGGGCATCACCACCGAAGAGATGTGAATGAGGCACGTCTCAATCACTAATTGATACGTGTTTGAACCACGTTTCTTCCAACGAGATGCCCTAATTTTTATTTTCAAAATTTTCATATATATTTTTTATTTTCTTCTTCTTTTATTTTGGATTTTTATTGTTATTATTTTAGTATTATTGAACTGCGTTTCTTATTTTAATATAGTATTATTATATTTTTTGGAGAGTGCATTTAATGTAGTTGGTACTATTTTATTTTTTGCTTAAAATCTCGAGTAATTGAAAATTTTTAATAGATTTTAGCATGAATAAGGATGTGCAAGTATAAATTTTACTCTCCTTTTGTATCTCGCTATATATATATATATATATATATATATATATATATATATATATATATATATATATATATATATATATATATATATATATATATATATAAGCAGTTAGATATCATTTAATTTAATCTAATAATTTCGAGAGAGAGAGATTACCACCGAATGTACATTCAGTGAAACTTGTCGTTTTGATGGTGGTGGAAGTGAAAAAGGGAGAGACTGGGAGAGATGAAACCCAGGGAGTGAACATTCACGCCGGTTGAGAATAATACAGGTTTGAATCTTTATATGATCCGTTCCGAATAGTTCTCAAACTGTCCAAATAGAGGTTTTAACACAGAAACGATATCTTTCGATGGCTCTAATGTCAAACCCCAAGGCTTCGGCAGTAGGAATAGATCTGGACTAATATCGGATCTACATGGAAGGGGGCCTTTAAATTTTTGAAATTTTATGATAAAATTTATATTTACGGTTGAGATTCATGTTTCGCCCCTCCTAACACGATTAAATATATAAGTCATCTTCTCTTTCCAATTTTATTTTCTAGATCTGTCACTGTCCGAATATTTCAACTACAGCGGAAGATGACCCTTTCTTACTATTAATTGGATTAAAAATAATGAATGATTTAGAAATAAAAAATAATTATTGGTACCAGTTTGATCTAGCTGTGCATGAAAGAAGAAGTAAAGAATGATTTGGACGTATTGACGTAGTTTGAAAATTGTTTCAGAATGAAAATATATAAATGCATCACACGTTATTACTATGACAAATAAAAGAATAGTCTATGTTTGATGATAGATAGTTAAAAATTTAAATCTAAAAGATAAAAAGTGTACATATACCTTTTGCACATACATTTTATTTACATGAAATTTTTTGTTTGTAAATTTTAAATTTCAATCATCCATGACTAAAGATAGATAGTTGAGATTTATTTGAATTGCGTAGCATTTAAATATGTTAGTATATACCATATATATACATAATCTAATTTTTACCAGTAATTATTGAGAAAAAGTGAACTCAAACTCGTACTCGCTCTGTTAAGGTTGAGATAGGATCTGAGTATAGGTATACCCGTCCCTGACCCAACCCATTGTCATCTTATCCTTAGGACAAGTTTGGCAAAGGTATACTTGTAGATATATATGGTCGAGTTCGGAACTATTCTTATATTACATGAATAATTCTAATTTTTATTTTCTTTAAATGTGACCAAAGGTGGGCTTACGTATGTATATGAGATGAGATAAAATATGTTTATCTCATAGCATTTGTCCTATATGCAAATGGAATTTGGGCAAATCCTCACCGTAGAACATATAAAATAAGTTAAGGTCCCATTCATGAACAAGAAAATGACAGCTTGATTTGGAACTCGACGAAACAATACATCAATCAATCAAAGATTGATGAGTTGAGTGAATTCTTGTTGTAGTGTTAGGAAGGCAGATCGAAACTCATTTTGGTGGAAAGTGCAAATGAAAAACCTTTTTTAAGGAGAAAACGAGTGAAAGGGTTAATTTGAGGAGGGTTTCAGTAAATTTTAACTGTATTTTATTGATTTGTTATATTTATTTATCATTTATTTGATGTATTAATTTTTATTTTTTACTATAATAAAAAACAACATCTAGTTTTGAGTTCGAAATGCCACACATGCTTTTTGCTGAGGGAAATGTGCCTGATTCTATGTTGGTAGAAGACTTGATTCTATATTGGTAGGTACACAATTGAGCCACGTCTCTTCCTATTTTGTTATGTTTATAAAAATATATTCATATATTTTTTCGTTCTTCTTCGTTTTTTTATTGTTCTTCTTCCGTTCTCTTTTCTAATTTGTTTTTTGTTTTATTTTTTTGGTTTTTTTATGAGGTCCGTAAGAGAATCTGTTGTCTGACTGCGAAAAAAACCATCACTAAAAAAGAAAGTAAAAAATAAAGAATGTTGGAATTTGGTGAGAGGTAAGAGAGAAAGTAAAGAGTAATTTTGGTATTTAAAAAAGATGTGTAAACAATAAAAAGCACGTGAACATAATAAACCTCATAAGTTTTTGTTGACACTATTGGATGGTCAGGAAAAAGCTATTTTGTTGTAATGATTATTATTAATTTCATTTGTTGAAGACATTAATGATTACTATTAATTTGATTTGAGGACATTTAGTGGTGGTGGCATGTGCCATAAGTAACGAGCAGGTTAGGACGTATATATATATATATATACATGAGCTTGTAATCATGATTTTGATGAATCATTGTTCTCAGGTTTTATAAGATACGGAAGAACTTAGGCTTTTGTAAGAAGCTCATGAGATGACCTCCTCATGAAATTTGCAGGGTGATTTTGAGGGTTGCATAGTTTTGAAGTGGAAACTCGCTTTCTAGCCTCAGCTTCGTGTGTGTTTGTGTGTACTTTTTGTGTATACATGAGGCAAAGGTTCTTGCCTTGCACTTAAATCATGTGTTATGACGTTCACTGTTAATAAAGATCAAAGAAGAAAAACCGTTGCAATTTCAATAGTAGATTATATATATAGGGAGAGAGAAAGTGATGGATTCTACCTTAATAACATTGTTCACGGTAAGACCATTGTTTTCCAGTGAGATGGGTGTAATAAGATTGTTCTTCATTATGTTTCAATTGCACAAACATTCGAAATTGCATTAATGTCTTCGAAAAACCAATTGTCAGATGTGAGTAGACATGGTCAATGCTGGACTGGATCCGGTCTTGCTACACACATATATATTCGGTTGGGTTTGATGTGAACTGGATCAAGTTGGGTTTGGGCACTGAAAATTTGATCGACTCTCACCCAAACTGTCTGACATAATTCCTTTTTTCGCCCTTTATAACATGTTACTAAGCTATATGAACGGATAATATCGGAAGTCTTCCTCCCCCCACTTTATGATACTTGAAGCAAAGAAGATTGCTGAATCGGTTAGTTGGTTGGCAAACAAGTTAGTAATCCATTTGATTCGTCGTTGGCACCAATAAAGAACTGTTAATTCAATTCGGCTTGGTGCATACTTGTTTACGGAGATTGTTTCTCCTTTTCTTCCTTGTGCTACTTCAGTCGGCAATCCATCATTTTTTCAGAGAAGAAATCCGGCGAGGTTTGATTGCTTTGTCACCCGCTTGCATCCGGGTGAAATTCAATATATACATTCATGTGATCTTCTAATGTTACATGAAATTTTCTGTATTTAGTCGTAGATGGGCAACTTGTGGGTTGCAACTCCAAGCATTTTGCGAGAAGCTTACAGATGCAACTACCAGAGCCGTCCTTGAAGAGGATTAGAAGCTCCACAATCATGGCAGTTGCTCGTGTATGGATTATACTGATCCAGTTTAGCGAATTTGGGGAAGCGAAATCTGCAAAATGAAAAAAAGAGAGCTCCTGTTCACTCGAATGAGCTAGTGCTGAGCTCATTCATGTCCACACCAACAAAAGCTGGCTAGTTCAAACAGAACTACACGCAGACTCCTGGTATTCGGTTCCACCCAGCTTGCCTAAGCTTGTTCCATCAAGAGTGTGTGTGTGTGTTGTTTATTTATAAATATGTCATAGAAACTTAATTACCCAACTAGTTGGGCGCATACATGCCAAATGGTCGAATTCTTCAATATTACAGAAGCTGCATATATAATAGCATTTTCACTTGAATTTTTTAAGATTTTCATCCTTTAAACATAAATTATTAAACTTGGCTCTCTCTCGCTCTCTCTCACTCTCTCTCACACACACATGCACAACAAGCATTTCAATCTTCAGGGGACCAACTTTAAAACAGGGATACCTGCTGCATAAGCATACTATAAAGCAGTCTCATCCTGTGACTGGAAAACATAATTTTTTTTAGGGATCTGATGTCACATATACAGTCTAGCCGAGCTGGGACAGGAGCAAGCCTCACAGTCCAGCCGAGCTGGGACAGGAGCAAGCGAGACTGCAAAGGTTTCATAATTATTCTTCGGCGAAGTATTTCTCTTCTGCATCATAAGTGACCTCCTTCATCCAATGATCATCCAGTGTCTCATCCTCGTCGATTTTAGAATAGTCTAAATGCACATCTTCACCAGACAGAAATTTCTGGTGCATAATATAAGTAAATTGATCCATCCTATCTTGCATCTCTAAAGGTGACATTGCCCCCTCATGGTGCTCATTATTGGCCGATGCCAAGCTCGTGCATGCTAACCTGTCGACTTCCACCTGCGTACGAAAAACTGAGGGTCATAGGACCGCTCCATATCTCGAGACAAAGTGAGATAAATCATGCACATAGCATACAGTTTCCACCTATGTTGTAGAAGGGGATCTCTTACTAACTTAAATCCATTAATCCCCTACTGAATTATCTAATCAATCACATTTTTCGGGTTTCCTCTACCATAATTCAGGCACCAAAATATCAAAACCATTTATATATGGTAATTGCAAGGAATCTCCTATTAAGCTCAATTAAATTCACACTCTCCCAATCTGATCCTAACCAAGCAGAAAACCAAGTAACAAACAAACTGATGATGAAATGAATGCAAACCATTGGATCCTCGTATTCTCAACGATATCCAAGTTTAGGACGACACTTGCATCAAACTAATTAGAACAGAAAAAGAGGCATCAAGATAAACTCAATCAACGATGAAAAGAGGGGGGGAAATTGGCAACAAGGAAGTCCGTCAGACTGTCAAATAGCTCCACAGGCTTTGGAAGATGTCTGACCAATGGATATTTGAGAATTTCTACCTAATCCACATCAGAGGCCTTCAATTGTTCCTTAGGGATCCATCTATTAGCAGCAGAGAGCAAGATGGAGAGCTTCTTTGTAAAACTGCCTCTCAAACAATATAAATCTGAAGAATAGCGAACTTACAGCAAATTCATGCAGTGGTCGTTCAAATCTTTAAGCCAAAAAGGGTAAAATGTTTACACTTCTATCTCATTACTCTCTGTTATCAGAATTATAAACCTACCAGTCCCCACATGGTGTCAGCATTCTCACTACGTTACTTTCCATGCTCGAGCTCGAGCTTAGATTGAATATCAGTGCTCAAGCACATTAGTTTGCTGGGAATGATAGAGAAGAGAACAATGCATCCTCGGAAATTAAGCATGACTTGAGCTAGTAAACACATTAACAACCAGGGTCAGTTCATTACGAAGAAATTCTTACTAGTGGCAGCAAAAAGCCAATAACCATTCAAGAGTTGTAGTTTGATTTGCCTGAAAACTTCAAGGAGCTCACAATTCCTATACAACCTCAATTCCTTTTTAAGAAATCCCTAACAACGTGAATGAACTTTTAATGAGCCTAAGCTCGTGTTAAAGGTACACTCATGTAATTACATAAGCATTACATTGACCACAAGCTCGGGATTACCTGAATTGCTTTACAAGCTTCATTCAGTGCCTAATGTCCACCTGAACTGCCCATACTGTACCGAAGCACGTACTAAGGTACCTTACATATAAATTGGTAGCTTTTATAATTTTCCTGAACATGGTTAAGTGTTCATAAACTCCGCCCATGTAAGGAATCACCTTTGCATTGCCGGTCCCAAGCCCGGATAAAGGAGGAGGGTTGTGTTAGGCTTCCGACAGCCAGCGTAAAACTTCGTCGGATTTCTACAACATGGATTACAAAAATTATTAACTGCTAACATGGCACACGATAGGGATCTGTGGAAACAAAGAATCCATGTAGCCGACCCCGTCTAGTATGGGAAAAGGCTTAGTTGTTGTTGTTGTTGTTGTTGATGGTTAAGTGTTCATAACTAGAAACCCGCAGAACACTTCCTATTCCAAAAATAGCGAGAAAGCTGTTCTCCTTTTGACAAATTTATGTTTATTTTCTACGCAGCCAGTTCTTCTCCACCTTCTTCCCTACATAGTACCCACTCTAGTCCACCTCCCACCCAATGGTAACCTCCATCAAATTCTCTTTCAAGGGTTTTCTCTGATAGGCATAATGGTAACCTCCATCGTTCTGAAACAACGATCCTTGTGATATTGTAGTGTGAACTAACCATCCCAACTAACTCTCAAATTCCCTAAATTAAGGCTACTGCCCCGATAAGTAAGAATTCATCAGGCCGTTTTTGTTCATTTGAATAGCTAAAGGAACTTTTCATATCATTTTCTTAAAGGCACGTGTAGGAATTTCGGGGATCTCTTATTCAGGATCTAATTCACAATTGAAGTATGCACATGCATATCATGCACTACAATCACTATGCCAAGAGAACAGTGGTTCAACAAAGTTAACTGCTCTATAAGAAGAACATAAAGTCAATTATATTATGAGGATAGCGATAGAGACATACAGTGAAACAAAGACACTCAATTTAGAAGGCTTAAAGATGTACAAAGTACTTCTTCCTTCTCACTTCACTTGTGAGACCGAAGAAACCTCAAAAAACACAAGAACATGTTTCTCCTTTCTTTTCTTCCTACCTTTATCTAATTTTCTTTTTTCTCTTCAGGTCACCTCTAAAACATGATACTACCTCTAAATGAAACGGTACAAGTTTACTTGATTCATGAATATACTTGTCAAGTGAACTTACGTTTCAACTATTATCACTTACAATTGTTCTATGAAACCTTTTACAATTCACAAATATAAGATTACCCAACAACTAGCAGTTTATAATAATAAAATTATTATCTACACCATTAAACTCGAATATCTTCAACATTAATCTTTAAATTAATGAATCAAGTCTCCACTAGTAACTGCTACAGACTCCCATAGAAATGAGGTGTATTTTCGATGTTTTGCACTCCCCCTTATGGTTCCAAAAGTGAGTCTGATACTAGTTTGTGCTACCACTATGTACACTAAATAAGTTTTACAAAGTTTCATTGCAAAAGTATGTAGGAAATGAGTTTTATAAAATTATCATTTACACCAAGGGAAACGCTATTTGCAGATACCGTTTATACAAGAGCCTCTGACATCTTTAAGGTAACTTTCTCTCTTCATAATTAAGTAACTTGGTCTTTAAAAACCTCATAAGAAAGCCCCTCACCAACATGAAGCACATATTTCATGTGGTTCATGAAACTCACCTACTTCACGAGGAGAATAAAAAGTGGTTTATATGCTGGGAATGTGAATTGACATACATCTAAATAGGAACAACAATTCTAATGGAACCGAGAAGGCATAGAGATGCACAAAGCTCTTCCCCCATCTTTCCTTGAGATGGAGGAAGCTCAAGGGATGCATGAAATCATTGTTTCTTCTTCTTCTTCTCCATTCTCTTACTCTAATTTCTCATTCTTCATGTTTCAACTCCTTGTGCTCCACGGGAAGCTGTTTATACACATTTTTGTACAAGAACATCTGTCAGAAGGTGAGCGAAATTGGATAACGAACATTTATAATAGGGAGAGTTTTGGAAGGAGACCATAAAACTGCACTTGCTTTTATGAATTAGATGCTAATATTACTAAAGATAGAGCTGAAGCGGTGATTTACAATCCATGTAGCCGATGAACTTAATGATGGGAAAAGGCTTGGTTTCGTACAAAAACCTTTCTCAATCTCAAGGTAACTTCTCTTTCTTCATGATCCAGTAACGGCCCATGTTCAAGCCACAGAACGGCAGCAAGATCTTATGGAACTTCCATCTTGTTGGACAAATCTTACCTACAGGAGTCTAAAGAAGGGCATACATCCCGAATTCCAATTATTTTACTTCTATTTTCCAATGTGTCTGCCATTCAAGCTTCCAATTCACCCCCATATGCTGCTTCCTGGTTTCCTTCATTCTACATTCAGAGTAGATAAAGCAGCCACAAAAATTCTGAAAGATAGGAGGAGAGGATGGAGCAAGCAGAGTGTTAGCTCATCCCACGGTGCTCTTTAACTCCCACCTAGCAGGTGGTGAGTTCAATTCACAGGGCATGCATGTGTGTGTGTTAGGCTTCAACCTCCTGTTGTAACCAAAAAGAAGAGGAAAAAGGAGGGAAGATGGAGGTTAAAAGTTGAAGCCAGGAAGGCAAGACAGGGGCCCACAATTATGAAGATGACAAGAATTTTTCAATAAATTCATTTTTTCCAGACCTTGAATTTGATAGACCAATGAAAGATCAAGATAGAAATTCTGCCTTCGACTGTTAATATCCTTCTCTGACTCATTTCCACCCACCACCACCTTCTTCGGTCACAATAAATGACATTTACCATCAAAATCATATTCTTCGTAGGACCAACCATATTATCCTATTTCATGCTCATCTTCACACAGTAAGTTCCTTTGTTCCCATTGCAGACTTCCACATACTTCGCATTTTGGCAGAACCTTGCTCCGCAGCAAGTGGTCATTAAATTGTGTGGAAAGTTGGTCCAACCTCCAGCTTAAATTTTAAAATTCATGTTGATTGTAGATTGCTACAGTTCACGGTTAGTTGTTTCAATAAAAATTACCTCTTACACTAAGTTTGGTTATAATCCATAATATCATATCAAACCTTAAAATTTCACGTGGTTTAGAGTAATTTGTTCGACCTATAAAATGTACATAAAGACTCCAAATTATGCAGTAAGGAATAAAATTATAGGCATTAACAGAAAGCATATAAATTGTATTCTCCTTTTCAGTGTGGGCAAGAAGAACAAGTTAATTAGTAAATAATAGCTGGAGGCATCAGGTAAACTGCATTATGTTTTGGTTTATGATAGCCTCCAACTGAAGTTTGATTGGCCCCATAACAAACTACAAGTTATGGAATAACAGCTGCATTCTAGATCATGATAAATTGGTGCGTGCAGTAAAAATAATTGCCCAGCACTAATTAAACCATTCTTCATAATCTATCCCCGGAAACTGACATGATTCATCAATGATTCGGCAGATGAATCAGCAAGTTCAGATTCCATGCTTGTTATATCTCCTACGGAAGACCACCTACAGGGAGGAAGTGCAGCATGTATAATTTATTGGCTGACTCCTTATGTTGATATTAGAGCTCTTAGAGCAAACTGCACAACTATATGACAACATTTATCCTAGCCATGTCAGCCTTTTGATAGCATGCCTTTTACATAATCTTATGATCATATCCACCCCTAATGAGTTCCTCTTTCTAATTTTCTTTTAGGATTATTATTACAAGTGTGGGTACACCAAACTGCATCCAGCAAGGCTCCCATGAACTTTCTTGAAAGCGCTAATATTACAGCAGCAAGGATAGACAATCACAACATAACACCTTGATGAATGAGACTTAAACCACAAAATTCATTTACTGAAGGAGTGAAATACAGATAAATTAATCTGAATATGATACAGTCTCATACATACATTTGCATCAAAGGGTATTGCAACATAAACCGCAACAAAATGTGGGGCAATGAATTGTTGATGTGACAAGAAACTAAAAAGTCCGAAAATATAATAAATATCATAAAAGAATAAATTACATGACAAAGGTGCTGCCACAAATAAGATGGAGGGTATTTAGGGTCAGACAAAACCAAAACTCTTACACTGAGTTGGATTGCCTAAACAGATTCATCAGCCAATATTGTTCTTGTGGCATATTAGCATCTTAGCAGACCAAGATTATGCTTTATCATTCCTCCCAAAACATTGAGGCCTTCCCCAATCCCTCTTGAAGAGTTTAGTGTTTCACTTTTTACACCTTTTTAGAGCTCCATTTGGCTGCCCCTTTAAATATCCAAATCACCTTAAGAGTATCTCTCATGTATAAGCAAAGGCATGATATTGCTGTTATTTTCACTAAAAGTTTATTGATAAATATATCCCCACTCTCATGCTCAAGATGATAGCATATATGACATGGGCTATAAAAAGAATAAATTTGCAACCATGTCTAGCACACAGTGTGCATCCATTACACCATTATGCTTAGAACCACGTCCATGCATGTCCTAACCTTCAAATTAACAAAAGCATACACATCAGTAATGGCAAAAAACGGAACATACAGATTGTATCTAGAATATCATAAGATAGTTGATATATTTAAAGATACTAGCTATTTAAAATTTTAAGAATCGGTAGCTATGCTAACAAAGATGATTGTAAACATGAAGCAAAACTTTATTCTCTACTTGAAAGATGCATAAGTGAATGTACCTTTACATCATAAGAAGCAACCCTTGTTCCGTTTGCTTCCATTTCCTGATCTGACTCCTCCTCCTCCTCCTCCTCTTCTTCTTCTTCTTCCTCTACCTCCTCCTCTTTAAGACCAATCCATTCTTTCTTTGGAACACCTAGCCTTTCTTGTTCCTTCCTTATTTCTGCAGCTATCCTGTTTTCTTCACATCGGCGCATCAGTGTCTCTGACCAACGCTCGCCTGGCCGAGACATGCTCCTACCTATAGGATCCTGAAATTTTCCGACATACTCATGGTGTAGAAAAACTCCGCCCATGTAAGGGATCACCCTTGCATTGCCGGTCCCAAGCCCGGATAAAGGAGGAGGGTTGTGTTAGGCTTCCGACAGCCAGCGTAAAACTTCGTCGGATTTCTACAACATGGATTACAAAAATTATGAGCATTGCTTTGGGGCGTCCCCGCCTAGCGACGTGCTGCAGAGCCCGAATGCAGTAAGAAGTAAGCAAGGGCCACTACATTTTCGCCCGAATGTAGTGAATCAATTGCAGAGAGGGTTCCCACATCATGGACGGGTGTGGGTAAAGAAGTTAGTCCCGCTACATTGCCGCCCGAATGTAGTGAAAAATTTTCAGAGAGGGTCTCCGCATTTTGATTATGGACGGATGCGGGGGGTAAGGAAGCTAGTCCTAGATAATAAGATTCGTATTGGTTCTTGGAATATCGGAACAATATCGGGTAAGCTAATGGAGGTGGTAGATACTATGATTCGGAGAAAGATTCATATTCTATGTTTACAAGAGACAAAATGGGTTGGAGAAAAAGCAAAGGAGATAGAGGATACAGGTTTTAAATTATGGTACTCGGGTAAAGAAAAGGCCCGAAACGGAGTTGGTATTATCATAAATAAAGATTTAAAGGAGAGTGTAGTAGACATACAACGATATGGTGACCGAATCATGACATTGAAATTAGTGTTAGGAGTAGAGGTTTTGAATATAGTTTGTGCTTACGCACCCCAAGTAGGACTAGAAGATAGTATAAAGACAGTTTTTTGGGAAGAGTTAGATAAGGTGTTTCAAAAGATTCCACAAAGGGAGATGATTTGTTTAGGAGGAGATTTAAATGGACATGTCGGTAAAGAGGCATTAGGATATCAAGGGATTCATGGAAACTTTGGTTATGGGGATATAAACGAGGAAGGTAGGGAGATTTTAAATTTTGCTATGTCATTTGATCTCTTTATAGTCAATACAATCTTCAAAAAACGAGATGAACATTTAATTACTTATAAGAGTGGCTTATCACAAACACAAATTGATTATTTTATTTGTAGAAAAAAGATAGAGCGTGTTGTAAAGATTGTAAGGTAATTCCAGGAGAAAGCTTAACCACCCAACATCGACTTTTAGTTATGGATTTACAAATAAAAAAATGGACAAAGAAGAAAAGAGTGCATCGAGCTATTCGGACTAAATGGTGGAACCTCAAAAGTGAGAAAGAAGATATATTTAAACAGAAAGTCCTTCAAGGAGATGTTTGGAATTATGTTGGCACACCCTCTGATATGTGGAACAATATGGCTATACATATTAGGAAAGTGGCGAAAGATGTGTTAGGGGTATCTAAGGGAGGTGTACCGGCACAAAAAGAAGCTTGGTGGTGGAGTGAAGTAGTACAAAATAAAATCAAGGCAAAGAGGGCATGTTACAAATTACATTATGCTAAGAAAACTAGTGAAACTTTAGAAGCTTATAAGAAAGCAAAGAAGGAAGCAAAAAGGCCGTTAGTGAAGCAAAAGCTAAGATTTGGGAGGACTTATATAAAAAACTCAACTCAAAAGAGGGTGAAAGAGATATTTTTAGGATAGCTAGGGCTAGAGATAAGAAAACTAAAGATCTTAATTATGTTAGATGCATAAAAGACGAGGATGAAAAAATTCTAGTGGCAAATGATGATATAAGAAATAGATGGAAAAACTTTTTTTATAATCTTTTTAATGAAACTCTCTGAGCTCTTCATTGGTCAAATGTGATCCATATCTTTCTGTTGTTCACTGAGATGCGTCAATAACATGTACAATTCAACTTCCTAGAAGTCTCAATGAAGAAATAAAGAAATGGAAAATTGAGGGCAAAAGTGCAGATGACAGACCATATGAAGGAGAAATTGTCCAGGATATATGTGGTATAGCTAGCTGCTTTATGAAATTCTTTCATGCTTTTGTCTTGTGTCACTGTAGGGAGGCAGATGGACTAACTAGATATGCTAAGTATCATATCATCTGTAACTGAATCGAGGTAGGACCAGGGTTTGTAACCTCAATACTGACTGCTGATGACTTGAGCTATTAAATTATTGTTTGGTTACTCTCAGAAAAAAAGAGAGTTGATGCGCCACAAACAATCATGAATACGGTAATTTGTTTAATAAAGAGATGCATGACAGTGGGAAAATATAAAAGTAGAAAAAATCTTTCTTCAAGCATATCCTTCATACTCAATCTCCTGTTCGATGCAAACATTTAAACACCCTTCATCCAACAATTAAATATTGACTCAAACCGACCAGAAAAGAAACCCATAGTCACTGTAGAAATCGTGTACATAAATAGGAATAAAGGCTCATATAAGTTTCTATCATACAGCACTACGAATGGTGATCGGTACCATATAGGGTCGGGTAGAGAGGAGATTACCACACCACTGACTTCTGCATGAAATAGCTACTTTCAGGATTAGAAACACAAATCACCACGCTAAGCTAATACTTTACGATGGCCCCTCATCATCCTTCTATCCCCAATAATTCACAATTTGAAACTCAATAACCAGCTACATGATCATCACCGGCTCAGAAATTCAGCCAAGTAACACATCTACCAACCCTTAACAAAAGAACAATCAAGTACAACTTACACCTCCCAAAACCACTAATCAAATAAGACGCTTTCTTCTTTTGTAGAATTATATTATTCATTTTGAATCCAAAATATCATAACCGCAAAAAGAAAGTCCATATATCGCATCCAATCGACACCAAACCACGACCGCAGTAGCGTGAGAGAGCAAAAGAGGATGGAAACAAGTGGGTAAAGAAGAGAATATCTAATGGCAGTAAATTTAAAAGAAAAATTTGGTAGTTTACCAAGGAAGACGGCCGCGTCCTTGGAGAGAAGGTCAAGCAGGAGCGGCCGCCTATTCGGTAGATCCACGAGGGTATTCTGACGATCGATAGCGTTCGGGAAGTAGAGATCTTCGCGGAGAGAGAGTCGTTCGCACATCGCCTCTGCTGCTGCTTCGCCGCACAGACGTTTCCTTTCCTCCTCCTCCTTCATATCTCTCTCTCTGACAGTCCGGGATGAGTCGGTGCTCCTCGCGAGAGTGTCGATAACCCTCTTTCTCTAATAGGCGAAAGCGAACGGCGAACCGATGGGTCGGACCCGACTTGGGTCCAGTCAGGTCGGTCTAGGACCTAGTCCATCTTAAGGATGGTAAAACGTAGAACCGTAGACGCGGCGAATCCCTATCAACAGACTCGCTTCGCGTCATCTCACTTCGGGTTCGTCAAAAATTAGGTCAACCCTGACCCGACCCATTTCAAACCAGATCTGATCTGATCTGATCGTGTTTGCGTCGGATTCAAATCGGGTTACATCCCGGTTTCAGTACTCATCACCCTTCGTCGACACACCTGAGTTCACATGATCGGTGTGGAAGGAAGCGGTGACGGCAACGATTTCTCGGAACCGCTCAGCCTAACACACAAATTGCAACTCTTAATGGCTGCTAGTCTCTTACGCTCACCCTTTCCTTGAGAGGAACTAAGCCCCCAGCCCTCTCTAATCTGGTTCTCGCTCTCACTCACAATGGCGATGGATGGAAGGAAGGAGACGATGCTGAAAATGGAGATACTCTCGTTTATTCTCACCAGAACCAGACTACTACAATCAAGGTGACAAAGTTTTATAAGAGCATGGCGTGTCCATGCATACCCATTAGGGAAACAACCTAAAGATACTCCTAGAAACAGGTAGGCATAAAACACAAAAGAGAAAATATCTAAGGAACCAGGTCTATGGTGCTAGCACCTAAGCGTGCTTACACATACAAGAATTTAGAAAACAAAAATTTTATATATATATATATATATATATGAAGAGAGAGAAAGAGAAAGTGATAAATGCTCAAATCTTATCCATGCCAATGGTTAAAGTCACAATGATACTTTTAACTCAAGTCTCTACTATTAATCATGTTAATCAAACAAATAGATATGTTTAAATAGATTTAAACACAAATAAGAATTCAGCATTTACGACTGCTTCTCTTTCTCTGTCTGTATATATGTTGACCTAGATGCTTTTAAGCTATTAGACTTGACAATAATGGATTAAAAAGTTAAAGTTGACTACTAAGTTTATGATGCTTTGAATGTTTCCTTAACATATAACCATCCGATTAATCTTTAAATCACAAAAATGAAACAATTGATACAAGCTGATTACTGAACTCAATTACAACCAAATGGTAGAACTCTTAAGAGTCCATCCCTGTACAATGAGTGAAAGAGGCAACGTAAAGTCAGTGACTCGAGAGAATTCGTTCTTTTAAGTCTTATAAAACCGTATTGCTATCAAAATTGAATTATCAAATGGTCAATTTCCATAAAGTAAAGAGGGATCTCTCTCTCTCTCTCTCTCTCTCTCTCTCTCTATATATATATATATATATATATATATATATATATATATATATATATATATATATATATATATATATATATATATATATATATATATATATATATATATATATAGGATAAGTACGAGCGTAATTTCAAAAGTTGTAAGAATATTTAAAAAATAATGAAAAACAAACTTATTACGTCCATGTCACGAAAAGCAAGAATCGAACATTAATGGAAAGCATCAATAGAGAGAGCTTTGAGATGAATTATATATATATATATATATATATATATATATAGAGAGAGAGAGAGAGAGAGAGAGAGAGAGAGAGAGAGAGAGAGAGAGAGAGAGATTTGAAACTTATACATGGAATTTCAAAAGATTAATTGTATTTGTGTTGATGAAATAGCAAAATATCAAATAGGATAAAAAAACTTTGAGATGTATGGATTGGATTGTATGTTTATTTATAGTTGACTCCAAGAATCTTTGTGCATGAGGGTACGTATAGTGTACGTTTTCAGTGATAACTCGTTGCACGTTCTTGCACGCACCAAATAAATTCGGGTCTGATTGTCAAACACATATTCAGATTGAAAGCTGGCTCAAAACCTATACTAAAAAGTTCATATGTTAATTTAATTGGATCTCATATTGGTTGCAGGATCCAACTAACAGATCCATATTCAGGTCGCATTCAGCTCAAAACCAAATTATCTTATTCGGATCAGCTAATTCAGATTAATTTCGTTAATATTACCTCGACCGATACAGATAGTTGCTACTAACCTCCACTTGAACCCCAGTTTATATCAAGATTCTTTCTTTTTTCTGGTTAAAACGGAATGCCGAAACCAGGTATCCACACCCCAGGAATTGAACTCATGGCCTTCGTCATGTCAGTCAAGCGCCCTACCAAGTAAATTAACGCTTGCATATATATCTACATCTTGATTCCAGTGAGGGTCTAATCGTTGTTGGATCGGATAATGCTGTGCTTCAACTGGATATGACCCACTTAGGTTCCTAATGCAGTACAACAAATCTTGGAGCAGGTTGGCTTTTCACTTGCACGAATTTGGATTGGATCCCGGCATATAATGGTGCATTACACGTACATATGCATGCAGACACTCACATGGAGCTTCCCCATCATATGACAAGTAGGAAATGAGCATATTTATATTTCAATCAGCTTTATAATGGCCACCAAATGTGTTTTAGGGAGTGAATTTAGATCTAATTACTTGGATCCATAACCAAAACAGGATCCAATTAGATCAGTGTCAGATTTCAAACTTTTACATTTGACTTCACACCTGATAATTATAATTATATTTTAATTCATGCCTGATAATTAGGTCATGGGAGGTCCAATAAAATCTAAGAATCCAAATCGATTCAAGTGAAAATAGAACATGATCATCTTTTCCTAAGCTGAAGGATTCTCAAAAATTTAGAGCACTAATCCATCAGACAAGATCAGACTCTTAAGTTATGCATACTTAGATCTCCTTTGCATTAGCTGAACACACTGGTCTCAAAAGTCTAGAACCTTCGAGTTGAATGTCCAGAATTTCGATAACTGCATATCCATGCCCAACTCTAGGCTTGCCAGTAGTCCATTTGCATGATGATGTGCAGATAAACTGTGACAGGTACAATGGCAATCCATACAGTACATCAAATGCCATTAATGTCGGCTTATATTTTGTCCGCTCGAATGATAAGGCAATCAGTCTATGTGAACTATGGTATAAAAGCAAGGACATAGGCATTCATGAGCAAGATGTACTGCAAAAGCTTCAAACAATGCCTTCATTCACCGAGCTTGGTTTGAAGCTTAGGTTCTTAGACACACTGTACTCCTTTTAATCATCCACTAGATTTAGAAGATCTGGAAAGACGTTCTCTAATGTCTTTGCCCCCAACAATTCAGCATCCGGTGCTTACAAATTGCATGCAGTATCAGTAAGAAACTAAGCATGTGTTCTGTGTTTGCAAGAGGAAACGTTTAACATATAGAAAGCTTCAACCAACAGAAAAAAACTATTGAACTTGAAACGATTTTTTTCTTTGATCTTTATTAACAGTGAACGTCATAACACATGATTTAAGTTAAAGGCAAGAACCTTTGCCTCATGTATACACAAAAAGTACACATAAACACACACGAAGCTGAGGCTAGAAAGCGAGTCTCCACTTCAAAACTATGCAACCCTCAAAATCACCCTGCAAAGTACACTCGAAATTGTTGTTCCATATGTATGATTTGAATAAAAAATATCGTTACTTGAAGACAAGTGAGCCACATGAGGTCATTTCATGAGCTTCTTACAAAAACTTAAGTTCTTCCGTATCTTATTTTACATGAAAACCTGAGAATAATGATTCATCAAAATCTTGATTACAAGCTCATGTATATATATATATATATACGTCCTAACCTGCTCGTTCCTTGTTGATTGATTGATGTAGTGTTTCGTCGAGTTCCAAATCAAGCTGTTATTTTTTTGTTCATGAATGGGACCTTAACTTATTTTATACGTTTTATTTTGGGTAAGGATTTGCCCAAATTCCATTTGCATATAGGAGAAATGCTGTGAGATAAACATATTTTATCTCATCCCATATACATACGTAAGCCCACCTTTGGTCACTTTTAAAAGAAAATAAAAATTAGAATTATTCATATAATATAAGAATAGTTCCAAACCCGACCATATATATCTACAAGTATACCTTTGCCAAACTTGTCCTAAGCGTAAGATGACAATGGGTTGGTTCAGGGACGGGTATACCTATACCCAGCCCCTATTTTAACCTTAACAGAGCGAGTACAAGTTTGAGTTCACTTTTTCTCAATAAGTACTGGTAAAAATTAGATTATATATATATGATATATACTAACATATTTAAGTGTTACCTAATTCAAATAAATCTCAACTATCTTAGTCATGGATGATTGAAATTTAAAATTTAAAAACAAAAATTTTCATGTAAATAAAATGTATGTGCAAAAGGTATATGTACACTTTTTATCTTTTAAATTTAAATTTTTAACTATCTATCTTCAAACATAGACTATTCTTTTATTTGTCATAGTAATAACGTGCGATGCATTTATATATTTTCATCCTGAAACAATTTTCAAACTACGTCAATACGTCCAAATCATTCTTTACTTCTTCTTTCATGCACAGCTAGATCAAACTGGTACCAATAATTATTTTTTAGTTCTAAATCATTCATTATTTTTAATCCAATTAATAGTAAGAAAGGGTCATCTTCCACTGTAGTGTAAGA
This sequence comes from Brasenia schreberi, assembly GCA_036023115.1. NCBI lineage: Eukaryota > Viridiplantae > Streptophyta > Magnoliopsida > Nymphaeales > Cabombaceae > Brasenia > Brasenia schreberi. The sequence continues at coordinate 10,968,582 of JAYKKT010000074.1, read as the reverse complement.
TATTCGGACAGTGGCAGAACTAGAAAATAGAATTGGAAAGAGAAGATGACTTATATATTTCATCATGTTAGGAGGGGCGGAACATGAATCTCAACCGTAAATATAAATTTTATCATAAAATTTCAAAATTTTAAAGGCCCCTTCAATGTAGATCGGCCATTGGTCCAAACCTATTCCTACTGTCGAGGCCTTGGGGTTTGACATTAAAGCCGTCGAAAGATGTCGTTTCTGTTTTAAAACCTCTATTTGGACAGTTAGAGAACTATTCGTAAAGGATCATAAAATCTCAACCGGCGTGAATGTTCACTCAATGGGTTTCATCTATCCGGCGTGAATGTTCACTCCCTGGATTTCATCTCTCCCTTGCTCGCTTCCACCACCATCAAAACGACAAGTTTCACTGAATGTACATTCGGTAGTAATCTCTCTCTCTCGAAAATTATTAGATTAAATTTAATAATATCCAACTACTTATATAAATATAGCGAGAGACAAAAGGAGAGGAGAATTTATACTTGCACATCCTTATTCAACTTTTATGCCATGGTCGAAAGGAAGCTAAAATGGAACTTCCTGATAAGTTTATTATTATATTTATTATAGAGAAATTTTCTAAGTCTTGCGAGGGTGTTGACCTATATCTTAAGAATAAGAAGGGTAAGATGACCTTTGATGATCTTATGGTAGATATAGCAATAAAAGAAGAGCATAAAAGTTAGAAACCCATTATGCATGTAGATAGCCCTCTAGGGTTAACATGATAGTCGGAAAGAAACATCTTAGTGATTTTAAGAGAAAATAAGTGAAACATAAATCAAAAGTCAAGGTTCAAAAGAAACCAAAAAATATACCGTGCTGGCTTTGTATTGAGGTTGGACATTGGGTGAGAGATTGTCCCTCAAAAAAATCAAGAAACCTGCAACTGCTAAAAAAGCTATGGTCAACATGGTTGTAAGCATTGCACCTGCTAGTGAGGTATCTATTTCTTAAACCCCATCTCCCTTCTATTTATGAGACACAGTATTAGATACTACACATTGTACACGTATGTGCTGACCAACCTCTATTTGTGTCTTATCAGGTCGTCTATGGGCGAACAATGATCTTAGGGTATCATTCAACTACTGAAGTCAAGGGCGAAGGAGGTGTGGGCTTGAAGTTCCTTTTGAAAAAGGTTTTAACTCTTTAGAGAGTTCGACATATTTCAACGATTCGCCAGAATATCCTAAGTGGTCATACTTTAATTAGAGAGGGTTTAAGGTTAGATTGTAAATATAATAAAGTCGTCATTACACGACTTAGTATTGGGTGTTTCTTTGGAAAGGGTTATTTATGTGATGTAGAGGATATGTTTAAAATTCATATAGAATAAATTGTTAATTCTTATATGAATTTTAATGATAATAAAGCCTCTACTTCTGCTTCATATTATTCTTCTTCTATTTGCAATATTGAATCATCTGATTTATGACATGCTAGGTTGGGTCATGTAAACCTTGATGCCATGAAGAAAATGATGAATTTAAATCTTATTCTTAAATCTATCATAGATAAAAAATACAAATGTGATATATGTGTGCAAGTAAAGTAAACTAGAAAACCTTTCCATATGGTTGAAAGAAAATCAAGATTTTGGATTTGGTGCACACTGATATTTTAAATTCAATGAGATTAATACGAGGGATAACAAAAGATATTTTATCACATTTATTGATAATTACAGTAAATGCTGTTATATTTACTTACTTAAAAGTAAATATGAAGCTTTAGAAAAGTTTCAAATATTTAGAAATGAAACACAAATTCAAATGGGCAAGGTACTTAAATGATTAAGGTCGGATAGAGGACAAGAGTATACCATAGATCTTTTTCAAGTATTCTATCAAAACAACGATATTGTTGATGAGGTTATTGCTTTGTATTTTCCTTAGTCTAATGGGATAACTGAATAGAAGAATAAAACCCTGTGTAATATGGTTAATATTTTACTTCAAAGTTTTGAGTTACCTACCTATATGTAAGGGGAAGCTTTAAATACAGCTTGACATATTTTGAATAGAGTTTTCTACAAGCATAAGAAAAGTAGTCCCTTGGAGCTTTAGAAGGGTTTAAAGACTAGTCTCAAATATCTAAAAGTGTTGGAGTGTCTTGCGAAAGTACTCATCCCTAAACACAAGAGAAAAAAATTGAGACCGAAAACAGTAGATGATATATTTTTGAGTTACATGGAGACAAACTATGTGTACAGATTCTTGATCATTAGATCTGATGTCTCTGGCGTAGATGTCAACCCAATTGTTGAGCTTTGTCATACTACATTCTTTGAGAATGTATTTTCCATGAAGACTGGAGTTCTCAAAAGTGTATCTTCTATATATTTTGATCCTACTATTGGTTTCATTCTTGATTACGTGAAAAGAATGATAAATGTGGGAGTAACCCTGATTGTGTTATTTCAATATCAAATGACTCTAAGGAAATAACTAAACTAATAAGAAGTAAATGACATACGATATTAAAGTACTTTAAAAGTGACTTTGTTACTTTCAATGTCGATGATGAGTCTATTACCATTTACTAGGTTATAACTTCACGAGAAGTTAAGTTTTGGAAGGAAGCTGTTAACGATGAAATCCAGTCAATTCTTTCTAATGGTACTTTAGAATTGGTGGGTTTACCTCTTAGTTGTTATATTGTGGGTTGCAAGTGTATCTTTAGGAAGAAACTAAATGTAGACGAAACAATAAATAAGTACAAGGTCAAATTAGTTGCCAAGGAATACATATAAAAAGAAAGAATAAATTACTTTCATACCTATTCTCTAGTTTCTCAAATAACTATAATCTGATTGCTTATCGCACTGGCCTTTGTATATGACCCCACAATCCATCAGATAGATGTGAAAATTATTTTCCTACATAGTGATCTCAATGAAGAAATTTACATGGATCAACTAGAGGGATTTGTAGCTCGTGGGAATGAGTCTAAGGTGTGTAAGCTTGTTAAAATATTATATGTTTTGAAACAAGCTCCTAAACAATGACATGAAAATTTTGATTATGTGATATCATCTTTTGGTTTGTTTCTAATGATTATGATAAGTGTGTCTACTGCAAGTCGATCAATAATGCTTTCATCATTTTTTTGCCTATAGTAGATGATATATTGTTGTTTGGATCTGATATGATAATAGTAAATGAGACTAAGTTATTCTTATGTAGCAATTTGAGATAAAGGATATGGGTATAGCTGATATTATTTTAGGGTTTAAAATCATAAGGTCTAATGATAATATAGTAATATCTCAGTCTCACTACGGAGAAAGTTTTAGATATACAAACTATAGACCTATTAAGACCCATAATTCATCTAAGGGTTTGTATAAGAATGAAAGTCGTATTTTTGTGTCTCAACTACGATATTATTAGATTATCGGTAGTTTAATGTATTTAACTACTATAGAAGATCAAATATTGTATTTGTTGTGTGTAAGTTAAGTAGATACAACAATTGTTCAGATAGAACCTATTGAGAAGCTCTAGACAAAGCATTAATCCATCAGAAAAGATCAAACTCTTAAGTTATGCATGCTTAGATCTCCTTTGCATTAGTTGAACACATTGGTTCGAAAAGTTTAGAACCTTCAAGTTGAAAGTCCAAAATTTCGATAACTACATAACCATGCCCAAATCAAGGCTTGTCAGTAAAAAAAAAAGCAAAAATGTTCCAAGCCAGCAAAAGGAGACGATTCTTCTTGTCCAAAAGGACATATTATGCTTGCGGGGGTTAGATTCCTGGCAAGAAGTTTTGAGTTTGATATCGCTAATGCCACACCCCAAATTACTACATATACACTCTTTTTCATGATTTCCAAAAATACCTTTACTCTTTTTTTTTAAAATTCTTGTACTACCACATCCTTTCATGTGGTTCCTCTCTCCCGCCGGTTACAAATAACAATAGAAATGTGATTTTACTACATCTCTAGTGCCGACTATGATGGAAAATGAAGAAGAATAAAATCGAGAGGGGACTTAAAATACCTATTCTTTTCGTATTTAATCAACCATTCAACTTCAAATACAATGTATTTTATTTTATTTTTCTTCTTCGGTTCAACAATAAAATTATCGTTTGTGTATTTATCAAAAAGTCAGTTACAAATTGATAGTGCTTGAAATAAGTGAAAAGGAGACTAAAAACAATTATCCAAAGCTAATGAGGTTATTAAAAGTTGTTGAGGAGCATGCCAAAATCATGGGGTATGTGTTTGCACGAAAGAGAAAGGAGATGGATAGTGTCAAAGGTATTTTGGGTGTTTTAAAAGAAAAATAATGTGGTAATTGTAAAATGGGTGTAGCAATAATAGTTTTTTTGTTTTGCATAAAGGGAGTCATACTACCAGGTGCCCTAACGTTCTTGGGGCATCAAGGTTTAGTGTTCAATGAACATATTGAGGGTATTTTGCTATGGAAAGAGAATGATTCCTCTTAAGAAGCTCTAGACAAAGTACTTTGTTACGTGAAGAAAACGATTTTCCTTGTATTGTATTACACTAAATATCCTTCGGTCATTTTAAGATTTAGTGATGCTAGTTAGATAGTAAAGAATTCTGATAGTAATAGGGTTACTGGATATGTATTTCTTGTGGGTGGTGGCGCCATCACTTGAAAATCCAAGAAACAGACTATATTAACTCATTTTACGTTTGAGGCAGAACTCTATACTTTGGATGAGACTCGATTGGAGGCTGAATGACTTAAGGGACTTATGTCTATTTTACCTATGGTAAAGAAGTCACTTCTTATAATTTTAGTACACTATGATAGAATAACTAAAATTGCTAAGATTAGTAGTTTTAAGTACAATCAAAAGCAACGGAGGCAGATCAAGTCAAACGGAAGTTTGTAAGAACTTTTGTATCTGATAGGGTCATGATTATAGATTTTGTTGGATCCAAAGATAATATAGTTGATCATTTGATTAAAGGTCTATGAGTAGCCTTAGTTGAGATGAGACTGAAATCTACGATTTATTCACAAGCAATGGCAACCCAACCTAACTAAATAGAGATCCCACGAAATAGGTTAAATGTGCTAGTAACAAATTTTTGGGTGAATAGGATAACACTTTATATTATGTGATACTTTTAGTATCTGTATATCTATCTTCTATAAACTTAAAGTGTCATGACTATAAGTTTAGTAAGAGATTATTCTCCAAATGAGATTGAGTCTTAGGACAGGATTCTAGCAATATATCCTTCGAGAAGCCCAACTAAGCGTTGACATTGTGTAGCTGCAATAGGAGAATTGGGTTGTTCCCTAAAGTCAATCATAATATAGGATATGGATGCATGACTATTAATGCATCACCCCTATATATCACACCATAGTCTTTTATTATGTTGTTACTAATAGACACATTTACACCTAATGTTCAGGTTCAAGACGTATGTTTACTTAGTTCCTTTAAGGGTAATATTGGATAATTCAGGTAACGGTTCAAACCGGAAGGCATCTTTATTGAAAGTATAATATGATGATTGGATTAGAAAGACACATTTTTCACTTAAGGAATCTGTAGGGGGTTGTTGGATTTGATGTACATTTAATGTGCATATATGTTTAATTAATATAAGTAAAAGTTATAAAGTATAAAAAGTAAAATATGAAAGACTTCTGCAATAGATGATGAAGATGAGACAATGTTTAGTCCCATATTGATGGATGTGACAAACCCACATGTTATTTTATATAGTTGATAGCTTATTAACCTCAGTTCAAAGAGCTTGAGGAGGACATGTTATACCACACATGCGCGGGCATGCACGTCGAGTCGGGTGTGGGCTTGTGGTTTGGGTTTGGGTCTTAATCTATCTTTTTCTATGAAAAACTTTTGATCTAATTATCAAATTTTTTTCAGTCACGGATAGGGATAAGATAAGGCGGTTTCAGATAAGGTGGGGCAGTTGAGGATAAGATAGAACTGTTGAGGATAAAGTGGTCCATTGTTTGGATTGGATCCACGATCTGTGATCCAAACACACACCTATAAATAGGGGGTCCTCCCTAAGAACGCAGTACGATGCTTCTCCTCACTCTCTCTCTTCCCGTGGTCCTACCTCTCTGCTCATGAGAGGTCTCTCTTTGTATTCCAGTTATAGGCGATTGAGGTGTGGTCGAGGTCGACTCGAAGTCAGGTACATGCTCTTTGAGTTGTGTATGTATTTTATCTTGTGAAGAAGGCGTTAGTACCCTATGTACTCATAGTGGGACACTCATTTCTTTAAGGCAAGTCCGCAAGAGCGACTCACAAATATACCTTTCTACTTTTGCTTCTATTTTTGTTTTCAGTATGCCTTGATTATATCTTATTTTGGATCTGCAGCATTTGTTTATGATTCACATGTTTACATTTGTTGCATATTATGTTATTATGTATGTATATTTATGGTTTTTTTCCAACATCAAATTACTATATATACAATATTTTTCATGATTTCTAAAGTACCTTCACTCTTTTTTTTTAAATTCTTGTACTACCTCGACCTTTCATGTGGCTCCTCTCTCTTGCATGTTGAGAAAAACAATAGAAATGTGATTTTGCTACATCTATAGTGCTGACTATGATGGCAAATGAAGAAGAATAAAATCAAGAAGGGAATTAAAATACATATTCTTTTCATATTTAATCAACTATACAACTTCAAATACAATATATTTTATTTTATTTTTCTTCTTCGGTTAAGCAATAAAATTATTGTTTTCGTATTTATCATAAAGTCAGTTACAATTCGGTAGTAACTGGTAAGTGAAAAGGAGACTAAAAACAATTATCTTAATCTATAGAGGTTATAAAAAGTTGTTGAGGAGCATGCCAAAATCATGGGGTATGCGTTTGCTTGAAAGAGAAAGGAGATGGATGGTGCCAAAGGTATTTTGGGTATTTAAAAAAAAATTAATGTGGTAATTGTAAAATGGTTGTAACAATAATAGTTTTTTTGTTTTGCATAAAGGGAGTCATATTGCCAGTTGCCCTAACGTTGTTGGGGCATCAAGGTTTAGTGGCCAACAAACATATTGGGAGGGCTCATGTGTAAACCTTGCCAATGGGTGGGGATACATGGATACCTTGTCACCATTGTTATTGATATTGTGTCTCGAGAAAAGTAAGGGGTAAGAATTAGTCAAGCTCTTACAGCTGTGGCATGAGTGATGAAGCCATCCATGCTCAGACACCCAAGTTGTAATCCAGACGGACATGAATGATTGACTCATTTGGGTCCCCCAAGCACTAAAGGGTGCGGGACCAGTACAGATCCAGTCCCACAAAGCTCTCCACTAATTCACCTTAGATAGTTTGGCAACCAGCGTTCCCCCTTGCTTCATTGTGCACGAGAGAATACATATATACACACATATATAGATAATAAAAATGTCGAGCTTATAAAAAATCCGACAAGTTTTATGTTAGTTGTCAGTCATACTCCTCGATATTATACCCTTACTCCATAATTAGGAAAAACTGTTATTATATGCAATCTGACTCAAAATATTCAATTGTTTTTGTTACATGAGGAGACTGAAGCCAAAAACACACAGCCCACACATCCAGTCTCTCGGAGTCGAACTCCCCAATCTTAATAATATGAGTTAGTTTGTTTTTCAGACACGTGTGTGTATGAATATTATATGTACTCAACTATATGCAACATAAACATTTGGTCTGAGCTTGACCTGTTCGAACCTGTCTCACAAAACTGCCAACTTGAGAGACTCAAAAGATGAGCTAAGACTAGATGAGGCAAGTGATAAGCTGCTCATCACATTTGTCACAACCTCTAAAAATATATGTGCATGCTCAAATATTGTTTCCAGTATTATTCGCGGTATTTAAGAGCATTTCGTGAGGCATGGAAATTTTTCATGGCTACCGACCGGAATGGCCCGATAACGAGGCTCATCGCAATTCATGGAGGAGATAAACATTTTATCGATCCATTAAACATGTTGGCTGCTTCTTCACATCCCGGATAAGCACCAATCTACGATGGCCTATATTCCATTTGTTTTTGAGGGGATTCAATTGCAATTAGCATTCCTGCATAATACAGTTCAACTTTTTCAGAATTACATGTCTATGATGTCGCTACTACACTGCCCACTTCTGTAGAAAACGGGTAGAGCGGACAGTAGAGGCATGTTCTAGAGTTCCTTTCCATTGTACAAATCATGGTAAAAGTTAGATATTATATCGTATCCCAGATCATTATAGTTATAGTTTTAATCATCCACTAGATTTAGAAGATCTGAAAAGACGTTCTGTAATGGCTTTGCCCCCAACAATTCAGCATCCAATGCTTACAAATTGCATGCAATATCACTAATAAACTAAGCATGTGTTCTATGTTTGCAAGAGGAAACGTTTAACATATACAAGGTTCAACCAACAGAAAAAACTGTTGAACTTGCAACGGTTTTTTTCTTTGATCTTTATTAACAGTGAACGTCATAACACATGATTTAAGTGAAAGGCAAGAACCTTTGCCTCATGTATACACACAAACACACACGAAGCTGAGGCTAGAAAGCGAGTCTCCACTTCAAAACTATGCAACCCTCAAAATCACCCTTCAAATTTCATCAGAGCAAAGAGAAGAAAAATGGAGGAGAAACTATGCACTGAACAGCATCCGTAGTTTTTCATAAGGTTTCCTAGAAAACAATCTACACAATATAGTTCAAGGTCTGGGGAACAAAGTATCTAGTGGGAGGTAGATGTGATAGAATAGAGGCCTCCATAAACTACAATGATACTTTTAACTTAAAGACTCTACTATTAATCATGTTAATCAAACAAATAGATATGTTTAAATAGATTTAAACATGAATAAGAATTCAACACTTACCACTGCTTCTCTTTCACTGTATGTATGTATATATGTTGACCTAGATTTTTTTAAGCTTTTAGACTTGACAATAATGGATTAAAAAGTTAAAATTGATTACTAAATTTATGATGCTTTGAATGTTCTCTTAACATATAACCACCCAATTAATCTTTAAATCATAGAAATGAAACAATTTATACAAGCTGATTACTGAACTCAATTACAACCAAATGGTAGAACTCTTAAGAGTCCATGTATCTACAGCTTCTTGTACCAGCTTCTCCGGACACATTACTGACTCCCCCGGCGTACATCCCTGTACAATGAGTGAAAGAGGAAACGTAAAAACTACCACTGGAGCAGCCCATTTAAGATCCCACGAACTTTCTGAACTCATTCCTACTTGTCACATGGAGCTTCCCCACCATACGACAAGTAGGAAATGAGAATATTTATAGTTCAATCAGCTTTATAATGGCCACCAAATGTGTTTAGGGAGTGAATTTTGATCTAATTACTTGGATCCATGACCAAAACAGGATCCAATTAGATAGATCCACTAGTGTCAGATTTCAAACTTTTACATTTGACTTCAAACCTGATAATTATAACTATATTTGAATTCAAACCTGATAATTATGTCATGGGAGTTCCAATAAAAGCTGATGGAACAAAGAAGAGTAAATTTAGGATCTTCCAACTGAACTGAAACTTCATTTCCACCTGTTGAGATACATGTTTGGATCTGTATCTACAATCTTATGTGGACACGATTTCTCTGTTCTTTTTTATCCGGGTAGTCATAAACCTTTAGGGCAAGCTGATCTCGAAACAAGAGTAGATGGAAGGAATTTTCAGGTTCATGTCAAGTATCTATTGGAGACAGAATGATATTATTATCCAACTTAAATATTTGGTAGATCAACATGATATATAATGAAAAGGACATCATCACCAATACCAATTTGGCTTGACAATAGGCACGAATTTTGAGCATATGAATTTCATTCCCTGCAAGCACGCAGTTGCAGAGCTGCCGTAACTGCTGAGGCTACAAAAGATTGTTGCTTAACTAGGATGGAGAATTCTGTCGGCTGTAGTCTTGCAAGCTGCTTGAGATGTGGTACTGTGAGCTGCCAAAAAGATTCATTGGTGAAGGTGGTGGTGTTGGAAACTGAACTTTGGTTCAGTAGCAAGTTGTGTCTGATTATTAGAGTAGTTTTTATTTGAATCTGATTTATATTTAAAGTTAGAGTCAGAGTTTGGATCCCAATGGATAAGATTTGATCTATTGGGAATCAGGTCCTTTAAGTAAGGGTGTTAACATCTTTTAAGTTAGATTAGGTTTAAGTGTAAATTACTGTCATTAGGGCTAAGGGCATGTGAGATTAGAAGTGGGCAGGCGGCAACCATGATGTGGCCGACCTGCACCCTCCTTTGTATTGATCACTCCTTGATATGAAATAAAGCAAGTATTTTTCAGATTATCTAGCACATTTCAACATGGTATCAAAGCGGGAATATGATTTTATTAGAATCCGTGAAGCTACGAAGAATGCATAAATCTATCCCCTTTGGTGACGGCAGAGAAAGAAGCAGAGTTTAGAAGATTTCGTGAGGTTTTCTCAAGTCTTTAACTGACCCAAACGTGCAGCCCAAGTGTGCAGATTTTTTCTACTACTCTTACAATCTGTTTTTATCACTCTTACTTAGTATTTATCTTGCTTGATTGTATAACTGTATAGTAAGATTGTGAAACATTAGTCCATCAGTCTTGTGCAGGAATTTCTTGGATGACAGAATTGTGAAAAAAAAAGTGAAACAAACTTCATAAAGTCGTGGTATCTGAATTTCTTGTTTATATTAGAGGGATTTTTTTATGTTGGAGTAAAGGTGTATTGGCTGCTTTATTATATTCATGATTTATCACAAGCTGTGATTATTATATATCATCACTTCGAAGGAAAACATATCGGCCGATTTGTTGAAATTCAAGATTCAACAAAAGACATTTGATTGAGTTCATTTTTCCTATTTATAATGGAGAGATTTAAGGTGGGAGAAGGAAGCAAACAACTTTCTTCAGACAAAGGAGAAGGGTTTCAAATTACAAACTTAAAACTAGACGGAAAGAACTATCTTTAGTGGGCCCGATCAATAGAATTGGCTATAATGGCAAGGGAGCGTTGGGATTACTTGACGGGAGATATACCCCAACCTCCGGTTATTGATCCACTCTACTCACAATGGCGTAAAGAGAATGCACTAGTTAGTGCATGGTTGATTCAATCAATGACACTATCAATTGGTAGCACATTTATGTTCTTAGAAATTGCTAGAGATATTTGGCTTGCAGTTCAGGATGCCTACGCTTAGTGAAAGAATATTGCCAAAAAATATGATCTCATTGAGAAAATTAGGAAGTGGAGGCAAGAGGTAGATCAGTAAGTGAATATTATGCTAAACTTAGAGGTTTATGGAAAGAGTTGCAATTCTATTCAAAGACCAAATACCAAAGTTGTCTATAGGAACGCAATGAAGAGTTTGAAGAACAAAAAGTGTTTGACCTTCTATGGGGTATTTCTTTAGAATATGAGGCTGCCAAGAATAATATACTTAGCAGAGAAGGACTTCCTTCATTAAGTACAGTTTACTCTCTTTTACTTCGGAAAGAAGACACGAAACAATTAGAAAAAAAAACCAAGACCAATTTAGAGAATACAACTTTTGTGGGCAGAAATAATTCTACTCCTTAATTTTCTCGTCGGAGAGGAGGTTATGGACGTAGCGGGGGTAGACCCTCACTTACTCCTAAAAAAAAAACAAGTTAACTTGCTCTCCTTGTAGATGTTCTTCATGTTCCTAATTTGTCTTGTAACCTTCTCATTCCATTAGTAAGTTAACTCTTGACATGAATTGTCGTGTTATTTTTTATTCCTTTGGTTGTAAATTTCAGGAATTGACATCGGGGAGGACGATTGGCGAGTGCTAAGGAAGTTGATGGTCTCTACATCTTTGAAGATGGTTCTAATTTGAGTGGGCACTCTCAAAGTACTTGTTTTAATTCTCGTTTCTAGATCTAAGGAAAATGAAATAATGTTATGGCACTATAGGTTAGGTCATCCCAATTTTAATTATTTGCAGCACTTGTTCCCTGAATTTTTTAGAAATAAAAATCCATCTTTCTTTACTTGTGAGACTTGTCAATTGGCTAAACATCACCGCACATGCGTCTATCCTGCCCAAGCATATAAACCATCTACTCCTTTCACCATCATTCATAGTGATGTTTGGGGACCAAGTCGTGTAACTACCCCTCGGGCAAACGATGGTTTGTAAGTTTTATTGATGATCACACTAGGCTATCTTGGGTGTATTTAATGAAAGAAAAATCTGAAGTTGAAAACATTTTTAAAACCTTTTTCACTATGGTTCAAACTCAATTTCAACAAACAATTCAGATTTTTAGAAGCGATAATGGAAGAGAATACTTCAATAAGTATCTCAAACAATTTTTTGTAGAAAAGGGTATTGTGCATCAAAGTTCATGTGTTGATACCCCTCAACAAAATGGGGTAGTTGAAAGGAAAAATAAACATTTGTTAGAGGTAGCTAGAATGTGTTATGATCCTCTTAGGAAGAAAATTTATGTTACAATGGATGTCACATTTCATGAAGATTCACCATTTTATAATATGCAGGAAGTCCCTCCATTAGACATCCAATCTCAGAAAGTGATACCGCTTCCACCCGTTGAGATCCAATCAATGAATGATTGGGAAGAGGAGGATATAATACAACTTCCAGAGAAGACATGGTAGGTATATACCATAGGTGATAGAGAGATTTGTTTTTCACGTCCAACTACTACCCAGAATCCTCTACTTGAATGAGAATTACTACTATCACAGGTAACATCCTCAAAGTCTGAAGGTGAATCGAGTGATTTACCCATTGCACTTCGAAAGGGAAAGTGACAAGTTGTAAAATACTCAATGGAGAATATGGTGTCATATACTAATTACCCCAGAGAATATCATGTATTTATAACAAATGCAGATAATACCTATATTCCACGAACATTTGAAGAGGCACAGCTATACCCAAGATGGAAGACAGCTATGAAAGAAGAGATTACAACACTTGAACGAAATAATATATGGGAGCTTGTGGACTTACCTTCAGAGAGAAAAACAGTAGGATGTAAATAGGTTTTCTCAGTAAAATATAAAGTTGATGGTACCATAGAGATATAAAGCAAGGCTAGTAGCAAAAGGTTACAGTCAGTTATATGATATAGATTATACAGAAACTTTTGCTCCAGTAGCGAAGATGAATACTATCAGAATTATTTTAAGTGTGGCAATTAATAAAAAATAGGAATTGTGGCAACTGGACGTAAAGAACGCATTTCTTCAGGGAGATCTTGCAGAAGATATTTATATGAATGTACCATCTGGATACAATCACAACAAACAGGGAAGCAAGGTATGTAAGCTAAGAAAATCCATCTATGATTTAAAACAATCTCCACGAGCCTAGTTTGAAAAATTTAGTGATGGTGTTAAGCATTTGGGTTTTAAGCAGTGTGTCAGTGATCATATATTGTTTATCAAGCATTGTCAAAAAACAATTATATTATTAGTTTATGTTGATGATATAATCATTACTGGTGATGATAAAGAATGTATAATTGATCTCAAGAAAAGACTTAGCAACTTGTTTGATCTAAAAGATTTGGGAAGGTTACATTATTTTCTGGGTATAGAAGTGATACACAAAAATGATCACTTATTTCTAAGTCAAAGAAAATACATTCTGGATCTACTGAAAGAAACAAAAATGGAGAATTATAGAGTGTGTTCAACTCCCATGGAAAGTGAGAAGGATATCTCACATGATTTGTCAAAAACTTATGAAGATATTGGAAGATACTAGAAACTAGTTGGAAAGTTGATTTATGTCACTATTACGAGGCCTGATATCTGTTTTGTAGTTGAATATGTCAGTAGATTGATGCATGCTCCTTCCAAATATCATATGAGTACAGTTGTTTCATATTATTAGGTACTTGAAGTCAACAATTGCTTATGGCCTACTGTATGCTCCATATAGTGCTCTTGATATAAAGATTTATTCAGATGCAGATTAGGTAGGCTAAAAAATAGACAGGAAGTCAACTTTTGGATATGTAGTAAGTCTGGGAGGTAATATTGTATCCTGGAAGAGTAAAAAGCAAACAATTGTAGCTAGATCCAATGCTGAAGCAGAGTATAGGGCAATTGCATCAGGAATGTGCGAAGGATTATGGATTATTTCACTTCTTTACTGACATCAAAGCGGCTTTGCAAATTGCAATGAATCCAGTCTTCCATGAAAGAACCAAGCATATTGAAATAGACTGCTATTTTATCGGAGAAAAAATTTTCCAAGGATTATTCAATCTTACTCATGTGACTTCTGGAAATCAATTAGCTGATATATTTACAAAAGTTGTTCCTGTTAATGGATTCAAAAGAGCTCTTATCAAGCTGGGCATATCAAATCTTCTAGACCCAACTTAAGGGGGCGTGTTGGAAACTGAACTTTGGTTCAGTAGTAAGTTGTGTTTGATTATTAGAGTAGTTTTTATTTGAATATAATTTATATTTAAAGTTAGAGTCAATGTTTGGATCCCAATGGATCAGATTTGATCCATTGGGAATCGGGTCCTTTAAGTAGGGGTATTAACATCTTTCAAGTTAGATTAGGTTTAAGTATAAATTACTGTCATTAGGGCTAAGGGCGTGTGAGATTAGAAGTGGGCAGGCGACAACCATGATGTGGCCGACCTGCACCCTCCTTTGTATTGATCACTCCTTGATATGAAATAAAGCAAGTATTTTTCAGATTATCTCGCGCATTTCAACAGGTGGTACTAGTTTTGAGCTGAGTGCTACGAATGGAATGTTTCTAAACTTTATTAAGGACTTAAAAGCAGGAGACATTAAGCATTTAAATAGGAAGGGATGGCCTATTATAAGTGACTCTGACTATATAACATGAGAATCAGCTTATTATAAGTGACTCCGTGACAAAAGTCTTCCGAAGTTTTATTGCCTACTCTACCAGGCTTTTTCTTATCTTTTCAATTTTGATCCTTTAATTCCTTTTCAGTTCTCCTGTTTTGGCCGATTCAATCATCTAGAGAAACAATTATACGAGAAAACAGATTATAACGACCTTGCTGCATGAGATCAAGTGCAGTAGATCCTTGCATAGGGCCATAACTATGATTTCCTTTCATCATCTCCTGTATAACGTTACCACCTTTCATTTAGTCATCACTTCTTAGTTTATGTACTTTTTAATAGTATATATATTATACATACTAAGATATAACAGGAGTATATCATCATCTATCGCTCTTAATGAACGACTAGAGACGTTGTCAATAAATCACTATCCTTATCACATAATGGACCGTATTTTATGGTGTCATATTTGCTTGTCCATAAAGATAAATCAAATGAAAGATCATGAGCACCTACTCCCGTGATGTCCTAGCATTTCTATCGACATTATTGAAGAGTCTCGCATTTCCTTTTAAAAATGAGAGTAGAAAGTGCCATATATTTATGTTTTAACCAGTTTTTTTTTTGGAATTTATAAATAACAATGGTGCCCTATTTTTTAAAGGATATATGAGTACATAACTAATAGTTTAGTGGTGTGTGGGAGCCATTACAAATTCTCTCTCTCTATGTATATATACATAACTAATAACTGCTACTTCTCACTCTCCCTGTATGCACATGTGTTTTTCATTAAACAGACGGAATTACAAATTCTCTCTCTCTATGTGTGTGTGTGTGTGTGAGAGAGAGAGAGAGAGAAGCTGGTAGCTGGTAAAGCTAGCTGGCAGCTGCTAGAGTATTGGTGCTAGGGTTAACGTGTGTTAGCTTTTACAGCTACTTTTCACTCTCCCTGTATGCACGTATGCATCTCATGATTTTCAATCATGTTCATCTCTATAACATCATGCATCGCTTCAGCTATACATTTCGCTGTACTACAATTATTATTTGGACAAGAATCATAATTTTCGTTGTTCATTATTAATTACATAGTTTTACAAACTCTTTCTCCCTCACACACACACACACACACACACACACACATATATATATATATATATATATATGGTGTTGGAATAGGTGGCATCGTATTTATATGCAATGAAAGCAGCAGGCAGGCAGCGATTGAGGAAGGTGCGAGGTCAAATGTTGGTGTTGTGCCACTAGGTCATTTCTACTGGCTGCAAAAGTTAATTGATCAGTACAACTTGACCTTGCCCTAGGTATTGTGCCACTAGAAGGCCCATTTACTACTGAAAAGGGTGTGACTATAAATGAATTTATGTTTTTTGGTGCAATGAATTTATTTTTCAGTTGGCTCTCCTACTGAAAATTTTTCTGTTCCTGTACACGGAATGGCAGGGTGGTTACACTGAAAGTCTAGTGCCCACATTTAAACTCAGAAAAGACTTTAGTGCTTGCCGGAGCAATGCAACCAACTTAGCTACTGATAGTAACAAACGGTCACATTCTGCCTTGAGATCATCATGCTCATGCTCTTGTAAAATCAGCAAAGACCCTCTTTCTTGATTTTATGAAATGTGTTTTTCATTATACAGACGGAATTACACACATCCGGTGGGTAAATAAGAACCGGTGGTAAAACCCCCCGTGTTTATCCGTTACAATCAACAAGAACCGAACCGGATACAAGAACTGGTTCTGGTTCTGGTTTTTAACCGGTTTCAGTTCCAGTTCAATTCCAAATCAAATAAAAAAAAGAAATTTATAAAGTTTTAAAAAACTAGGAAAAAGAACCTTATAAAAAGGATTTAAGTTGATGGTTCTTTTGGGGGTGTGCTTGATTCGTGGTTCTAAAGGAATATTTTTGTTGCACACACTTTCAAATTCCGATCACGAGGCTTGTCGCAATTCATGGAGGAGATAAACATTTTAACGACCCATTAAACATGCTGGCTACTTCTTCACATCCCGGATAACCACCAATCTACGATGGCCTATACTCTATTTGTTTCTTTCTGTGGGGATTCAATTGCAATTAGCATTCCTGCATGCTACAGTACATCTTTTTCAGAATTACATGTCTATGATGTCATTACTACCTTGCCCATTTCTGTAGAAAGCGAGTAGAGCGCACAGTGGAGGCATGTTCTAGAGTCCATTCCCATTGTACAAATCATGGTAAAAGTTAGATATTATATCGTATCCTAGATCATTATGGTTATAGTTTTAATCATCCACTAGATTTAGAAGATCTGGAAAGACGTTCTCTGATGGCTTTGCCACCAACAATTCAGCATCCAGTGCTTACAAATTGCATGCAATATCACTAAGAAAATAAGCATGTGTTCTGTGTTTGCAAGAGGAAACGTTTTACATATAGAAACTTCAACCAACAGAAAAAACTATTGAACTTGCAATGGTTTTTCTTCTTTGATCTTTATTAACAGTGAACGTCATAACACATGATTTAAGTGCAAGGCAAGAACCTTTGCCTCATGTATACACACAAACACACACGAAGCTGAGGCTAGAAAGCGTGTCTACACTTCAAAACTATGCAACCCTCAAAATCACCCTGCAAATTTCATCAGAGCAAAGAGAAGAAAAAAGGAGGAGAGACTATGCACTTAACAGCGTCAGCAGTTTTTCATAAGGTTTCCTAGAAACCAATCTAGACAATATAATTCAAGGTCTGGGGAACAAAGTATCTAGTGGGAGATAGATGTGATAGAATAGAGGCCTCCAGAAACTACATTGATACTTTTAATTTAAGACTACTATTAATCATGTTAATCAAACAAATAGATATGTTTAAATAGATTTAAACACGAATAAGAATTCAGCATTTACCACTGCTTCTCTTTCACTGTATGTATGTATGTATATATGTTGACCTAGATGCTTTTAAGCTTTTAGACTTGACAATAATGGATTATAAAGTTAAAATTGATTACTAAATTTATGATGCTTTGAATGTTTTCTTAACATATAACCACCCAATTAATCTTTAAATCATAAAAATGAAACAATTTATACAAGCTTATTACTGAACTCAATTACAACCAAATGGTAGAACTCTCAAGAGTCCATCCCTGTACAATGAGTGAAAGAAGCAACGTAAAAACTACCACTGAAGCGGCCCATTTAAGATCCCACGAACTTTCTGAACTCATTCATACTCCTCACTTAGCTCAAAGGTTAGAACATCGCATTCGTATTGTCATGGTAATCATTAATATCTTCATCAAATGAAATTAATAATAATCATTCAACAAAATAGCTTTTCCCTGGCCATCCAATAGTGTCAACAAAAACTTATGAGGTTTATTATTTTCACGTCTTTTTTATTATCTATACATATTTTTTTAAATACCAAAATTACTCATAATTACTTTCTCTCTTACCTCTTACTTCTTACCAAATTCCAACATTCTATATTTTTATATTCTTTTTTGGCCATCGTTATCTTTTTCGCAGTCAAACAACACATTGAAGACGGTCTAGGAGCCTGGGATCAAATGGCATTTAAATACAAAGGAACCCACATGACTGTGCTGGTTAGTCTTTAGTGCTTGCCGGAGCAATGCAACTAACTTAGTGATGGATGGATGATTGAAATTGAAAATTTAAAAACAAAATTTTCATGTGAATAAAATGTATGCACAAAAGGTACATATACACTTTTTATCTTTTAGATTTAAATTTTTAACTATCTATCATCAAACATGGACTATTCTATTATTTGTCATAGAAATAACGTGTGACGCATTTATATATTTCATCCTGAAACAATTTTCAAACTACGTCAATTCGTCCAAATCCTTCTTTACTTCTTCTTTCATGCACAGCTAGATCAAACTGGTACCAATAATTATTTTTTATTTGTAAATCATTCATTATTTTTAATCCAATTAATAGTAGAAAAGGGTCATCTTCCACTGTAAAGGAAATATTCGAGCAGTGGCGGATCTAAAAATAGAGTTGGAAAGAGAGGTTGACTTATATATTTCATCGTGTTAGGAGGAGCAAAACACGAATCTCAACTGTAAATATAAATTTTATCATAAAATTCTAAAAGCCCCCTTCCATGTAGATCCGCCATTGATTCAGACCTATTCCTACTGCTCAGGTCAGGCCTTGGTAGAGCCGTTGAAAGATATTATTTTTAATCCATTTAATTGTAAGAAAGGGTCATCCTCCACTGTAGTGTAAATATTCGAGTGATCGGGTCCGTCGGAACGAATCATATAAAGATTCACTCCCTGGGTTTCATCTTTCTCAGTCTCTCCCTTGCTCACTTCCACCACCATCAAAACAAGTTTCACTGTATGTACATTTGGTGGTAATCTCTCTCTCTCTCTCAAATTATTAGATTAAATTAAATGATATCCAACTGCTTACATATATATATATATATATATATCGAGAGAAAAGGAAAGGAGAATTTATACTTGCTATTTCTTATTCATGCTAAATCTATTAAAAATTTTCAATTACTTTGTCGAGATTTTAAGCAAAAAAGTAAAATAGTAGCAACTATTAAATGTACTCTCCAAAAAACATAATAATACTTTTTCTTTTTAACTCAAAATACAAACCGTTATATTCTTTTATTATGCACACCTTAATTTTTATAAATACCAAAATTACCCTTTATATAAATACTCTTTCATCTTTCATTTCATCTCAACATTTCTCTCTCCTCTCACCTAATCTCTCTTCTATCACCCAATTCCACCAAATTCATCGATCTATTTGCTCCAATAACGGAGGTTTCACTTAGTGTTGTTGTTTTATTCACAAGTCAATTCACATTCTTATGAATTTCATTGAAAAACAAGATAGAACAGAGAAAAAAGTAAAGAGTGGTTCCTCTTTCTCTTTATCTTTCTCCCTCTCTATTTATATATATAGGATAGCTGCAACAATTGTTTTTCGATAGTACGAGTGTGATTTCAAATGTTATAAGAATATTTAAAAAATAATGAAAAAAAACTTATTACGTTCATGTCATGAAAATTCGGGTACGTTTTAAGTTTGTTTATTTATAGTTGACTCCAAGGATCTTTGTGCATGAGGGTACGTTTTGAGTGATAACTCGCTGCACGTTCTTGCACGCACCAAATAAATTCGGTTCTGATTGTCAAACAAATATTCAGATTGAAAGCTGTCTCAAAACCTATACTAAAAAGTTCATATGTTAATTTAATTGGATCTCATACTGGTTGCAGGATCCAACTAATAGATCCATATTCAGGTCGCATTCGGCTCAAAACCAAATGATCTTATTCGGGTCAGCATATTGCTACTAACCTTCTCCACTTGAACCCCAGTTTATCTCAAAATTCTTTCCTTTTTGGGGGGTTAAAACGGAAGGTCGAAGACAGGTATGCACACCCCAGGAATCGAACTTATGGCCTCCGTCATGTCAGTCTAATCGATAATGCTGTGCTTCAACTGGATATGACCCCCTTACGTTCCTAATGTAGTACAACAAATCTTGGAGCAGGTTGGCTTTTCACTTGCACGAATTTGGATTGGATCCCCGCATATAATTGTACATTACACGTACATATGCATGCAGACTCTCAAATGGAGCTTCCCTACCATACGACAAGTAGGAAATGAGCATATTTATATTTCAATCAGCTTTATAATGGCCACCAAAGGTGTTTAAGGAGTGAATTTGGAACAGTGAAATTCCAGATGTTCCAATTAGATACATCCATCAGTGTCAGATTTCAAACTTTTACATTTGACTTCACACCTGATAATTATTTCATGAACAGTGAAATTCCAGACCCTTAGATCTTGGAACATTGGTTTCAATTATTTTAGAATTTTAATGATTTCTTAGAATAAAGGAAACCAACATGATATAGAATGGAAAGGACATCATCACCAATACCAACCACAACTTGGCTTGACGATAAGCACGAATTTTGAGCATGCGGGTTCCATTCCCTGAAAGCAAGCAGTTTCAGAGCTGCCGTGATTGCTGAGGCTACAAAAGTTTGCTGCTTCACTAGGATGGTGGATTCTGGCGGCCGTAGTCGCGCGGGCTGCCTGAGAGATTCATTGGTGAAGGTGGTGGTGCGGATCGTGGGGTCTCTTGTGATTCTGAGCCTCCGCTATTCTTTGTTACAATCAGGATGGGTGGAACTTCTTTCCTTTCCAAGACCCATTGCAGGAAAAGGTAGCCTTCTCTTTTCTTGGATTTTCGGGTTTCTAGTGATGATGTTTTTCTTCTGAATTCTCAGTTTCCACTTTATGAAACTCCACAACAACCAATCCAATCTTTTGCGAAAATTATACAGACCGCCTCACCTGAATTCACACACAACTGGACTTTGTGTCACATATGGAAATTTTCTGGGTCTTCTACCAATTAAACTTATCCCTATAGCGGAATATCTCTGCAAAGATCACGCGCCAGTGCCATTTAAAGATGCATGTTATTGTCTTTTAAAACTCATGTTGATCACGAATTGGATTCATGGGAGAGAAGATCCTGTCGTTTAAATCCTTTTCGAAACCTTTCAGTTCTTCTGCAGGTTGCTGAAGTTGGATTCTGTTTCTTTTCTTAAGCTGAAGGTCTCAAAAATTTAGAGCACTAATCCATCAGACAAGATCAGACTCTTAAGTTATGCATGCTTAGATCTCCTTTGCATTAGCTGAACACACTGGTCCAAAAAGTTTACAACCTCCGAGTTGAAGGTCCATAATTTGATAACTGCATAGCGAGTAAAAAAGCAAAGCAAAAACCTTCCAAGCCGGCAAAAGGAGACGACTCTTCCTGTCCAAAGGGACATTGCACTTGTGGGGGTTAGATCCCTGGCAAGAAGTTACGAGTTTGATATCACTAATGCCACACCCCAAATTACTACATATACACTCTTTTTGATGATTCACAAAAATACCTTCACTCTTTTTTAAAAATTTTTGGACTATCCCGACCTTTCATATGGTTCCTTTCTCCTGCCTGCGAAAAACAATAGAAATGTGATTTTTCTACATCTCTATTGCTGACTATGATGGCAAATGAAGAAGAATAAATTGAGAGGGGACTTAAAATACATATTTTTTTCGTATTTAATCAACCATTCAACTTCAAATACAATATATTTTATTTTATTTTTCTTCTTCGGTTCAGCAATAAAAATTATTGTTTTTGTACTTATCAGAAAGTGTAGTGCCTGAAATAAGTGAAAGAACACTAAAAACAATTATCCGAAGCTACAGAGGTTATTAAAAGTTGTTGAGGAGCATGACAAAATCATGGGGTATGCGTTTGCACGAAAGAGAATGGAGATGGATGGTGTCAAAGGTATTTTGGGTATTTTTAGAAAAAATAATGTGGTAATTATAAAATAGGTGTAGCAATAATAGTTTTTTTTTTCATAAAGGGAGTCATACTAACAGTTGCCCTATTGTCACCTTAAATGGGATTTAAATGGGTGGGGCTATACGGATACCTTGTCAAACATTGTGATTGATATTGTAATCCAGACGGACATGAATGAATGACTCATTTGGGTCCCCCAAGCACTAAAGGGTGCAGGACCAGTACAGATCGAGTCCCACAAAGCTCTCCACTAATTCACCTTAGATAGTTTGGCAACCAGCGTTCCCCCTTGATTCGTTGTGTACGGGAATATATATATATATATATATATATATATATATATATAATAAAAATATTCAACTTATAAAAAATTCGACAAGGTTTTATGTTAGCTGTCAGCTACCTAAATGATCCTCCATAATTAGGAAAAACAGTTATTGTGCAATCCGACTCAAAATATTCAATTGTTTTTGTTACATGAGGAGGCTTAAGCCTAAAACACAACCTACACATGCACTCTCTGGGAGTCGAACTCCCCAATCTTAATAATATGAATTAGTATGTTTTTCAGACATGTGTGTGTGTGTGTGAATATTATATGTACTCAACTATATGCTACCTAAACCAATTTGGTCTGAGCTTGACCTGTTCGAACCTGTCTCACCAAACTGCGAACTTGAGACTCGAAAGATGAGCTAATACTAGATGAGGTGATAAGCTCCTCATCTCATTTGTCACAACCTCTAAAAATATATGTGCATGCTCAAATCTTGTTTCCAGTATTATTCGCGGTATTTTATAGGGTTTTTTCTTTCAGGATGTGGGACTGGATGATGTGCTGAAGGGAGTTTCCATGGAAAATAAGACCCTGATTATAACAGTAGTAAACAGAGCATATACTGAGAATAACAGCATGTTTGAGCTCTTCCTTGAAAGCTTCCATCTGGGTGAAGTGACCCAGAATTTGACCCAGCATCTGCTAATTGTCGCCCTCGATCAAGCCGCTTTCGACCGGTGCTAGCAGCTTCACCTCCAGTGTTACAAACTAATCACAGATGGTGTCGACTTCTCTGGTGAAAAAATGTTCATGAGTGAAGACTATTTAAAGATGATGTGGAGGAGACTCGTCTTTGTTGCAAATGTGCTTAAGCACGGCTACAGCTTCGTGTTCACTGTAAGTGCCATATCTTCTCCATCTCAACTCCGAGAAATGCTCGGTTTTCGTAAGTTATTATTCACTAATAAAGTAATAATGGATAATTTTTTTATAAACCTTTTTCTTCGTTGTTCCATCACATGGTAGCCTTGTCTAAGCACACTTCCACCTCGTCGTCTTTATTTCTCGTCAAATCTACATCAATACGGTGCCACTAGTCTAGCATGCTAAATTCAAACATAATTATGTTGAATATTTGAGTGCTTCAAAATGCGTAAACAACTGCATTCGCTTGAATTGCAGTTTGAGAAGACCTTGGTCCCTCAATGCCCTTCACGTGAAATGCTCCAAAATAGAATTCACAACCATTTGTGGATCCAAAAAATTTAGTGTAGGGCGATCGGCCCGTGTTTATGGCATTACTTTTATATAATAACTCACAGTAAAGTTTATAGAATTTGGAGAAAATTTTCAAAAAGTTTGGGTAAATAGCCCATGGTTATATTGTGGGCTCTGAATTATAGGCCACAGTTATCTGTATTCTAGCCCACGACAGCAACGGAGCCTATACTTATTTTTTGAAGACTAAATTTGCCTAAATATAGATCTGCCACTGGACAGAACTAACCAACGCAGAGTGGTTTCTGTTTTCTCGCAGGATACAGATATTCTGTGGTTCCGTAGCCCATTTGCAAGATTCACTCAAGATGATGATGTGCAGATAAGCTGTGACAGGTACAATGGCAATCCATACAGTACATCAAATGGCATTAATGCCGGGTTATATTTTGTCCGTTCGAATGGTAAGACAACCAGTCCATATGAACTATGGTATAAAAGCAAGGATATAGGTATTCATGAGTAAGATGTACTGCAAAAGCTTCAAACAATGCCTTCATTCACCGAACTTGGTTTGAAGTTTAGGTTCTTAGACACATTGTACTTCTCCGGGTTTTGTCAGACGAGCAGGGACATGAGGGAGGTGAACACAGTGCACGCGAATTGTTGCAGGAGCTTAAAGGCGAAGTTAACAGATTTGAGAGCATTTCGTGAGGCATGGAAAATTTTCATGTCTACCGACCGGAAAAGTATCGGGTTATGGCCCGATAACGAGGCTTCTCGCAATTCATGGAGGAGATAAACATTTTATCGACCCATTAAGCATGCTGGCTACTTCTTCACATCCCGGATAACCACCAATCTACGATGGCCTATATTCTATTTGTTTCTTTTTGTGGGGATTCAATTGCAATTAGCATTCCTGCATGGTACAGTTCATCTTTTTCAGAATGATGTCACTACTACAGTGCCCACTTCAGTAGAAAACGGGTAAAGCGGACAATGGAGGCATGTTCTAGAGTTCCTTCCCATTGCACAAATCATGGTAAAAGTTAGATATTGTATCGTATCCCAGATATTATGTCACTAAACAAATATCATAAGTGTGTGTCAGTAGACAATTGACATAATTAAAAAGTAAAAAGTATGCTACTTTGTATTAGTTGTTTTATTTAAAAAGCAAACTTTTTACCTTTTAAATTTATTTTCAATTGCCCATCTTTTAAATTAGGTGATTCATATTTGTTTGGATGTGTTCACCCATAAATTTCAATTTCTTTTTAATTTATTTTCACCCGGATGCTAATTTATTTCCAATTTCTATTTACCTTTTTACATTCATAATTTTTTTATTTTATTTTAAATTCAAATTTCGAACATCCATCTTTAGAATTAGATGATTGAGACTTTTATTGGATATGCTAGCACCTAAGTATACTATAATATACCACGATATCTCTCCTTTTCTCTCTATTATATATAGTGTTTCGTATGCTTACCTATCTTTGAAAATAAGATGGTTGAGTTCAAATGCCAAAAGTATGTGCGCGAACCATGTATATATATACTTTTGCACTCAACCATCCAACTATTGAGATGAATTGTTGAGATTTTCAATATATAATACGGTAAGATACAAGACTTTTCATATATATATATATATATATGCAGCTTGTGGAACATGTACATTAATAAATGTACTAAATCATCCTTAATGACCCTTAAAATGAAGTATGTGGTTGAGATAAAAAGGTAAAAAGTAAAAAAAAAAACTTTTGTATATATATATATATATATATAGAAAGAGAGAGAGATGTTTTCCTCTCTTCCGTATCATTGGTATACTCTTGTGTACAGTTTCAAAATAGGAGTATAACAGAGACACAATAAGATTGATTTCTCTACTACTATTTGCTGTTATGCACTCCTTTAAAAGTTAGAGCATATAAGTGAGTAACTTTTAGATTTCAAAAACGGTATTTTAAGAGTAAAACAGCACACAATTACTGTTTCACCCCACATTTCAGTGGTGCACAACAAGTGCATAATGTCAACGGTGTGCAGGGTTGAATTTCTCTTCCTCTCTCTTTACACACATAACACACATTTGGGATCGTTTACTTCCCTGGACCATACCTGACCTGGGATGCCTAAACCCGATCCAGACACCGTGACGATGTAGATCAATGTTCACCGGATATCTAGCCCGAAATCGAAGAACCGATTACTCACGCAGCACACGCTAGTCGCACATGTGTGCTCACACGAAACCGAAGCTAAAGGGGGACAGAACAAAATCACGGGAAGGAGATGCGCGTTTTTGTTTACGGGGATTTGCTTGTCGTCCTTCGTCCGGTGATTCTTCTATTTCTTGCTCTCTTCGTCCTTCGTTTCCTAACTATCGAATGTAATGATACGTTACTGATCACCACCGTCTTCATAACACTCGCTTCCGCGTTCTCTTCGTCACATTTGAGCGTGTTTCGCCATTTCTCTACGAGTTGTCATGAAATCAAGAAATTTAGGATTATTTTGCGTTTTCTAGATCTTAGAGTCGCTCATTTTCACGGTTTTCTGCTATTACGCGCAAAATTTCGGTTTTTCTTGGCTGTTGGTAGTTGCCATCTTCATAAGACTCTCTTTTATGTTATTATCCTCGTCATCGTCTTTGCGTAGTTTTCTCGTTTCGCGCCATGGACTCATGAAATGTGGTATTCTCTTAGTTTTCTCGGTCTTGGTCGCTAATTTCTGTTCTCTGCGTGTTCTACGTGTGAAATGTCGTACATTTTTGTGTTTTTTGTAGGTTGGTCAAGTTCTTTCCCCATTTTTTTGAAGGATTTTATTGATGGAGGTGGATAAATTAGGGTCAGCGGATTAGAATAATAGGGAGTTCGGTGAAAAGGAAGAGAGAGGAGGGGGTCATGTACAAAGAGCGGGGTGCAGGGTCGGAAGCGAGAACAGGGGCATTGAGGTCCGACCTCACTCTGCGTAACCCTCTCGACCGTAAACGGATCAATGATGCGTTGGACAAGCATCTTGAGAAGTCGGCACCATCGACCTCCAAGGGATCGATGAATGGGAGGGATCAGGTTTCAGTCCCCTCAAATCGCAACCACAAGGAAAGTCGACTGGGCACGCTCCCAAAGAGCAAGCGTTCTGATGGTTCGCTCTTCTTCCTTAATTCTTCTGTTTTTTTGTTGTGAAGGTGCCT
Organism: Brasenia schreberi; assembly: GCA_036023115.1. Taxonomy (NCBI): domain Eukaryota; kingdom Viridiplantae; phylum Streptophyta; class Magnoliopsida; order Nymphaeales; family Cabombaceae; genus Brasenia; species Brasenia schreberi. The sequence goes on along the minus strand of JAYKKT010000074.1, from coordinate 10,941,558 downwards.
TTGTTTAAGCCAGGTTTTCAGTTAGTTTGTTGATGTTCCCTTTGTTTCATTCATCTAATTCTCATGCCAAAAACCTGTTGTCAAGCAACAATAGCCAACAAAACAACAACTCATATTTATGAAAATTCGGAAATTTTGTTTTCTTTATGGGAAACAGATGAACCTAGAGAAGGTACAACATGATGAGAAATGAGCTCCTTGGCATTATTTTTGTAGTTCAATAACTTTTTTGTTGGAAAATTGTGCATGAGTTCCAGATCGTGTAGATTTTACATGCGTGCTTGCTGTGAAGATTATGGAATTTCATGTTGAATGTGGTTCTCATCATATGCTATGTTGGTTATATGGTTTTTGCCTGGTAGAATGAAATCGAAGTAATTGAGATAAAATGAAAGAAATTGTAGACACTAAGCTTAACAAACCAAATGGATGAATTGGCAATTATTTCAGGTGGTTAGGTTGGTTATGTTTGGGGCTTTGTGTCTGTACTTTATGCACTCTTTTGTTGAATAATTCCTCTATAAGGTGTTATGACTTTTGGTCCCTCCTTGTAGTTGGTTGTTTTTGATGATTCCACACATAAAACACAAATTTTATTATATAGAAAAATGATAAATAACAGGACAACAAAGGAGCAGGTCGGCCTCCTCTATGTCTGCCGTCCTGCTCCCTTTGTTCTTTTCTTCTTAACTAAACCTAATCACAACAATCAGGATTTATACTACTAATGATCTAACTTAAATGACCCAAATACCCCTAATTAGGAACCCGATTCCCAATGGATCAGAACCTGATCCATTGGGATCCAAACAATCTAAACACACTAATAAATACTTAGCAGACATGAAACAAAACATAAACAAAGATGCAACATCAACTTGAACTCCAACACGCCCCATCAAGTTGAGTCTTGAAGACCTATAACTCCTATCTTGATAAGATTTTTCACGGATAAAGTGACAATCAATTTCTATATGTTTGGTTCATTCATGGAAGACTGATTTGAGCAATGTATGAAGTCTTTGCTTGATTATCACAATATTTCAACATCATAGGTCTTCGTAAAACTTCAACTCTTTTAATAGTTGTTTTACCATATGAGTTCACGTGTAACCATTGAGAGTCATATTCGATACTCCAAACTTCAACACTTGATCTAGCAACCACATTACGCTTCTTGCTTTTCCAAAGAGATAAGATTTCACCAATAAGAACACAATATCCAGAAGTTGATCTCCTATCAACAAGGAGACCCGGCCCTAGTCGCATCTATATACCTTACAACATTCATATGTTTCCTTTATCTTTGTATACGCTAACCCTTGACCTAGAGGAGCCCTAAATATATCGTCAAAATTCGAACCACTGAAATAAATGCGTGCCAATGATTAACACATGGTGAGTTGCATGAATTGACTTACAACGCTAATAGCAAAAGGAGATATACGGTCTAGTTACGTTGTGAGATAGTTTAGCTTTTCAACTAACTCAGATACTTTCACGGATCGAATAAGGGTTCTCCACGATCTGGTAACAAGTTTAATTCGGGTCCATTGGAGTATCCAACGGGTTTCTGCGCTATAGCATGTCCAATTTCCTCTAAAATGTCAAGAGCATACTTCCTTTGTGATATAGCATACCATCCTTTGATTGAACTACCTCGAAGACTCCCAAGAAGGTAAGTATATTAGTCGACTTTCCTAAATCTTTAGTTTCAAAATGACAAAACAAATGTTGTTTTCTTTGAGATATTCCTTCATGATCATTTCCTATGATAACTATATCATCCACGTAAACTTTTTTGAACCATGCTCGTGGGGATTGTATTAAACCATAAATTGATTTCTTTAATTTACGTACCTTATCCTGTTTTTGTTTCTGAAGATACCTAGGAGGTAAGTCCATATAAATGTCTTCCATACAATCTCCCTGAAGAAAGACATTCTTAACATCCAACTGCCATAACTCCCATCCTTTATTAACTGTCACATTTAAAATAATTCTGATGGTATTCATCTTTGCCACTAAAGCAAATGCTTTCGTGTAATTGATGCCATACGACTAACTGTGACCTTTAGCTACTAGTCTGGCCTTGTATCTTTCTATATTTCCATCAGCTTTATACTTTACAGAAAATACCCATTTGCAGCCTACTGTTTTTCTTCCTGAAGGTAAATTAACTAGTTCCCAAGTTTTGTTTCGTACCAGTGCAGCAAGCTCTTCTTCCATTGCCTTATTCCATTCTGGTTGTTTTTTTGCCTCTTCGAATGTTCTTAGAATATAGGTAGTATCTGCATTCATCACGAACAACTGATATTCTCTGGGATAGTGAGAGTATGACACCAATTTCTGCAATGAATATTTTGCCACTTTTCGTTTTCCTTTTCGAATTCTGAGTGGAGGTCTAGATGAGGTAGAAAAGCCTTTCTCACACCTTTGGTATACACGTTCCATTCCTTATCTTGAGGAGGTATCTGTTCTTTCTCTTTCTCTTCCCTGTCATGGGGTGGCTGAGCTTCAACTGGTGGAATAGGAATCACATTGGGCGAGAATCACATTGGGCGATAATTCTTCTGATGAAGTGACTTCTTGCACATTATAGAATGGTGTATCTTCATAGAAGGGGACATCCAAAGTAACATATAATTTTCTTTTAAGTGGGTCATAACATTTATAGCCTTTCTGAGTAGAGGAGTATCCCAAGAAAGATCAATCTTGCATCTAATTTATCTCTTAAGTCCTGATGAATATGAATAAAATACATGCATCCAAATACTCTAGGAAGTAAATGAAATTGCTTCTGGTGAGGACGTAGTGTATGAAATGGAGTATCGCCATTGAGGACTCTGCTTGGCATACAATTTATAAGAAAAACTGCCGTCAAGACTGCTTCACCCCAGTAGCATTTCGGAGCATTACACCCAAGTAAAAGAGTTGTAGCCACTTCTAGTATATGTCTATTATTCTTTTCGGACACTCCATTTTGTTGAGGAGAATAAGCACATGAAGTCTGATACAACATTTCATGATTTAAGAAATATGAATGAAGTGATTGAGACATGAATTCTCCACCATTATCACTACAAAATACTTTAATAGTACTTTGAAATTGAGTATGCACAAACTAACAGTAAATAGGTAAAATATTATTCACTTCATCTTTATTTTTCATGAGGTATATCATTGTAAATCTAGTGCAATCATCTATGAACGATATAAAGTACTTATATCCATGCAGAGAAGTAGTCGAGCAAGGACCCCAAATATCAGAATGCCAATTTCAAAAGGAACGGAGGATTTTTCTTCACTCAAAGGAAATGAAGTACGATGATGTTTTGCCTTCTGGTAGGTTTCACAGTTCAAATTCAAATTATTAGAATGACTAAATTCAGACAATAGTATCTTAAGCTTAGATAAAGGTAGATGTCCCAGTCTCTGATGCCAGCGGGGTAGATCCTCATGTCTTTCTGTAATAATTGTAGATTGCATAGCCGCTTTCTTATTTTCTTCACAAAAGTAGAGGCCTCTCCTCACACTACCTTGACCAAAGATCCTTCTCGTCCTCCTGAAATACATATCCAGTAAATTATTCGACATTTTAGATCTTGAGTTAAGGAAAAGACTGATAATAAATTGACAGATATATTGGGAACATGTAAAACGTCTTTCAATATGCCAAAAGAAGTAGTGTAAAACATCTTTCAATATGCCAAAAGAAGTAGTGATATTTCATTTTCCCACTATAAGAGTGTGTGAACCATCTGCCAATCAAATATTAATTTGTTCACAAGTCAATTCATAACTATCAAAGAATTCCCTCCTGCTGATCATATGATCAGTGGCACCTGAATCAATAACCCATATATGAGAATGAGAAACATTTAAGTTACCCTTAGCTAGGAATGAGAACGGATATGCCATGGTTGCCTGAGAATCATTGTTGGAGGACGTAGATGCGGTATGTGAATCTATTAAATGAGCTTTGAGCAATTCTATCTCCTTTTTCATATCAGTCAATGAGCTTGTACTATTTTCAATATTTTGTTTATCATTCTTATCACTACTGAAATAGGCACTGCTAGGTCTATTCGGAAAGTGAGTGGGTATGCCAACTAATTCCCAACATGTTTCCTTCGTATGCCGTGTTTTTCTAAAGTGAGAACACAATAATTTTGTTTTTTCTTTAGGATTAAGTGCAAATCTGCTTCTGCCTCGTTCATAACCTCATCTACCAAGGGAAAAAGAGGAGTTTGATGTATTCCTTTCCACAAATGCATTAGTCTCTAGATTGGTTCTTATCTCCTCTAACTGTTTTCTATCCTCTTCCCGGAGTAAGAGAGAATACACTGTGCTTAAGGAAGGTAGTTCTTCTCTGCTAAGAATATTGTTTTTGACTGCCTCATACTCTAAAGAAATACCTCATAGGAGATCAAATACTTTCATCTCTTCAAATTCCTCATTGGGCTCCTGTGTGCAACCTTGACATTTTGTCTTGGAATAAAGTTGAAGCTCTTTGCATAAGCCTCTGAGTTTTGCATAATATTCACTAACAGATCTGCCTCCTTGTTTGCATCTTCAAATTTTCTCAATAAGATCATATTTCTTGGCTATATTTTTCCTCTAGGCGTAAGCATCATGAAATGTTGACCAAATATCCTTAGCAGTCTCTAAAAACATGAATGTACTGGCAATCGATAGAGACATCGATTGAATAAGCTAAACACTAACTAGGGCATTTTCCCTACTCCATCGTGCGTAAAGGGGGTCATTTGTCGGAGGTTGTAATATGTTACCAGTCAAATAGTCCCATCGTCCCCTTGCCATCACTGCCAGTTCTATATATTTGGCCCACTGAAGGAAAATTTTCTCATATAATTTCAGATTAGTTATTTGGAACCCTTCGCCATACTGGTTAATTTATAGTCAGAGAATAAATATATGTTCTGCGTCCCAACACAATTATGATAAACAAATCCACGAGAGATAAAATTGGGAAGATAAGACAACTTAATTGATGTGATGCTGTCCTTGGATTACTACGAGCAACCAATTTCACGCATGAACTTTTGTGAACTGAATGAATGTATTCAGTCTATTACAACTATAGATGATTGTATCCAGCCAATTGAAACAATGGGCCCTTTTATAATATCGGTAACCAACCTTAAATGAAGTCCCAATTTGTGATTGTCGTACATGTCAATACATATACAGATTACCATGAACTGTTGCACGAGTGAACATGTGATTCCACGTTTCACCTTGCCTTTTACTGCAACTTTTCTTAACACCATAATTCAAAAAATAACCACTAATCAATAATGAAAATAGACTTACTTCTCAACAGCAATCAATGTACTATACATGACCTGCAATTTGATGCATCATGTGGACAGAAACTTCGCGAATAGGCTCTGATACCATGATGATCCCACACATAAAACACAAATTTTATTATATCAAAAAATGATAAATAACAAGACAACATTGAACCAAAGGAGCAGGTCGGCCTCCTCTATGTCTGCCATCCTGCTCCCTTTGTTCTTTTCTTCTTAACTAAACCTAATCACAACTCACAGGATTTATACTACTAATGATCTAACTTAAATGATCCAAATACCCCTAATTAAGGACCCGATTCCCAATGGATCATAACCTTATCCATTGGGATCCAAACAACCTAAAAACACTAATAAATACTTAGCAGACATGAAACAAAACATAAACAAAGATGCAACATCAACTTGAACTCCAACAGTTTTAAATATCATCATCTCATTCTTTCTTTCTTTCAGGATCTATGTTCTTAAATATTAATACTCACATATGCAGCCTGTTTTCTCCTTGGAGGTCTAGTGTTGTCATGTACATACCCTTGGTTAGAGCAATTGTTCAATTGCTAGGGATTATGACTAAGTGATTCTCAAAATCTCAGGTTATTATCTTGTTATGTAGGTAATGAAATTGTGTATGTGCTTTCTTCTATGATTTGCTTGTGTTGAGAATAGACTTTATAGTGGCTTCATTAGTAGGTGATAACTTTAAATCTTGCATTGACTTCTTAGTCCAATGCATGTGCCATTCCAAGGGTATCAAACTATCTATGATGAGATTTTGATTCCTCAAAGTGATAAGGTCTCTGTATTTATGAAGCTTGTATTTAAAATGATAAGCTACACAATTATGTGAAAGTAGAGTACTTTTTATACAATAACGTCTTAAAACATACAGTTGAGTCCAAAAAAATGGTGAGACCTGCATATACAACAATGTGCCAATAATTCAACCTGCCTAAACAATCCAAAACGGAAAATCCAGCAGAACTCATATACCATATTCATGAAATCTTTTACTCAGCTTCTGAACTCATGCCTCTTTGCTCTTGCACTAACTTTGAACAGGTGAAAAGACAGACCAGATGAGCGAGAAATTTCACTTCTAGGCAAATTACTATTGCATTCCTTAAGAAGGCTCCTAATGCGCATTGTGCGTTTCTGTAACACCAACAATCATTTCTCAAGTTCTTGTGGTAGGCTGTTGGTTCTCAATGAGTGTAACAATTCAATCTAGGTTTCAGCAAAACATTCATTGGCTGCCTCTTCGCTGGTTATAAAAGATGGCAAAAGCGAGGAAGAGATATAATGAAATGAAGAAAGATAGACGGGGCGACACAGTTCCTGTTAATGAAAAGTGAAACCGTAGGAATCAGCTGTCTAACACACATGCACAAGGTAGTAAGGTGTGTGGGTGGGGGAAGGGGGTTTATCTGTTGTCTCTTGTTGAAAATATGAGGTTAGGGAGGGAGACCAAATTGGTCTAGCCTTTGAACCCTTTATGTAGCCTAAGATGATGTTATCTAGGATTCTATCAAAGGTGAAAAAAAGGTTCTACAACTCCGTCTTTTACATCATGGAGTCATGGACTAATTTGGTGCCTCAGTGTTGTGTAGCGGTTGTAGCCCCAAATGCAGAAATATTCATTTGCAAGTTGACATTTGTGTAGTGTTGTTCGACGTGTATCGTTTTGGTCCACGATACAATACGTATTGTATTGTATCGTATCGTAGTGTATCATAATTTAATACTAAAAAATTAGGAAAAATCTAAAAAAATAAGAAAAAAATATGATAATTGCAAAGAATTCATATAATGCAAAGTTTTGTACATATTCATCATTTACCATTTAACAATTGAAAAAGAACTACATATTTTAAAGCAAAAAATGAATTCTTTACAATCTGGATATATATCCAGTGTTATCCGTATCTATACGTACCACGATACGATACACCTAAGAGTATCGTAAAACAGAACTTACCGGTCCGTATCGTGCGATACGGGCTGTATCGCATGATACAGAGCATATTGCACAATACGGAGCATATCGCCCGTATCATACGATATGGGCGATACGGCCAGGGACCCTGACCGAATGGAAACCTGCATTTTTGTGGGTTTTCTTGGTTTCTTCAGAGCTCCCGAAGCTCCCCTAGCGTGGTTCTTGGCCTCCTTGGTGTTCAAGGCTCCATAAACATGCTCTACGGTGTCCGTGCAAGCCTCCTTACTCGGATTTGGATATATTTTTAGTGTTTTTCTTCATTTTTTTCTTTGTATTTGTTATTTTTTTGTGTTATTTGTATTTTTTTAAATGATAAAATATGAAGTTATTAAGTGTGTGGATATGATTTTTATTTCATTCATGAAGTGGGAGACACTCTATTTGAGTGTTATTTGAAGATTAGGGATTTATAAAGTGCTTTTATTTTCAGGTTTTTTATTGAATTAAAGTGCTCAAGTGAGATGGCAGGAAGGGGTGGTAGAGACTCACATTCTCAGTCTGATGATCCGGCATGAAAGTGGGGTACACCGGTTGAGGGTTCCAGATTAAAGATCAGATGTTTATTTTGTGAGAGGGTGGTTAGTGGTGGAATTTCACGGTTGAAACACCACCTAGCAGGGACTAGGAAAGAAGTTGCTCCTTGCACATGCAGAGTTAGAAGTTTGCCAGAAGGCATTAAATGACAATGTCTTTAGATGATTGAGAGTATATAACATAGGAGACAACAAAAGGATGGTTTGGATATATTTGAAGAAGATGATGATATTGGATTTGGATTCACTGATAGTTTACTTTTAGATGCCGAAACAAAGATGGGTAGTAGCAGTTCACGACCACCTAGCAGGGGCAAGAGGATTGTTGAAGACTTTGGAGGTGGTAGAAGAGGGAGTTCAGGAAGGGGTAGAGGAAGAGCTGCTTCTAGCATACATTCATTTTTTTCCTCCTACCACTACACATGTTGCTCAACCTGGAATTCGTGCTGTTATGGCTTCATAACAATTGGATGATCAGGCAGACCTTGTGCTAGAGAATGTAGTCCAATTAATTACAGATAATGCAACTAACTACAAATCAGCTGGGAATGAGTTAGCTGATACTTATGGGATTTTCTATTGGACACCATGTGCAACCCATTATTTAGATCTCATCCTTGTAGATATTGGTGAGATGGATGAGATAAAGGCAACAACTGAGTGTTGCAAAGATATCACAAAATTCATTTACAATCATGCATTTGTTTTGTGTATGATGAGGAGACATACAGAAGGTGCAGAGCTTCTTCGAATTGCTGCAACTCAGTTTGCAACAAACTTTTTATCTGTACAAAGTATTGTGAGACAGAAGCAAGCATCGAAGAGAATGTTCTCCTTAAATGAGTGGCAACAATTTGCAGAGTTGCCTCAGAATAGAAGAAACCGAAAGTTGAATGAGATTTTCGAGACAGTCTTTAGGAGTACATTTTGGACTGCATGTGTTAGACTGTTGAGGATTTAGTGAAGGTTTTGAGATAGACTCATAGCGAAGAGAAACCATCTATGGACTACCATTATGAAGCGATGGATAGGGCAGAAGAAGCCATTATAAATAATTTTAATGGAAAAAAGAGAGATTATGTGCCCGTGTGGAAAATTATTGATAATAGATGGAATAAACAATTGCATCAGCCTATTCATTCAACAACATATTATCTAAACCCATCATTTAGGTACTTAGCAAGCTTCAAAAGGGATGGTGAGGTTAATCGAGGCATCATTGATTGTATAAATAGATTAGTCCTTGATGAGAGCAGAGCAAATGCTATACATCGAAAGATGGAGATCTATGATAATGCTCTTCACTTGATGGGTTTGCCTATAGCAATTTGCAACCGCATTACTATGCGTCTAGGTAAATTGTTTATCTTCGTATTTAAGTTTCTTAAATCAATTTGTCTTATATTATTGTGGATTATGTGTCTAATGTTTATCTTTTTCTAGAGATGTTTGGTAGAATAGGTTTGGAACTGATTGCCCAAACCTTAAGTATTTTACAGTCAAAGTTTTGAGTCAAACCTGTAGTGCAACTAGTTGTGAAAGGAATTGGAGTGTCTTTGAACACATCCATACAAAAAAGCGCAACAGGTTGAAACATAAGCGACTGAATGATTTAGGTTTTATTCGTTGTAACATGCACCTTCGTGAAAGGTAATATTGTATTACTTAGTACTTAAATGTTCAATTTAATAAATTGTTTGACTTTAATTGTTAATATTATTTACTAATTGTTTATCTTTCTTTGTTGTAGGCAATTAAAAAAAGTAAATAGACAAGAAAGCCAATTTGATCCAATAAGTTTGGATAATTTTGATATATTAGAATCCTCGATTATAGAAGACAGTGAAGAAAATGCCCTCCTAATTGAAGAAGACATTGCATGGATTAATTTGGAAGGAGCGCAACAACAGTGTCAAGGAGATAAGAATTTGATTTCCAAGCAGAATGTGCTATTGATGATGAGGATGAGGATTTTCAGCAAGGAGAAGATGAAGATTATTTAGTTGATGATCCTGATTACAATTTGTAAAATGTAAATGCATTTCATTTTTTTTATTCAAAATATGTAAATTTGGATGCAATTGTTCAATATTGGATGCTCAATCTGTACTAAACTTTGGATTGTATGAATTTAAAGTAATTACTAGATTTTTCCAGTTTTTTTTTTCCGTTGTTTTACTATTTTTTCTTGATTTTTTAAATAAATTTTATATTTTTTAATATTAAAGTATGATACAGGTGATATGATATGATACGATACGATACGCCCGTATCGTGGAGCCTAGCGATACGCGTCAGACAACACTGTATATATCCTTAAAATACAATTACATTAACATATTCTAATTAGGATCATTAACTAAATAATCTTCATCTTCTCCTTGTTGAAGATCCTCACCACCTTTTGCCTCAAAATCAAAATCCTTATCTCCTTGATGATGTTGTTAGGCTCCTTCCAAACTAATTCATGCAATGTCTTCTTCAGTTAGGAGTGCATTTTTTTCATTATCTTTCATAATCCACTCCTCTAATATATCAAAATTATCCAAACTTATTGGATCAAATTGGTTTTCAAAAAGTAATTAGTAAATAACATTAACAACTAAAGTCAAACAAAATATTAAGTTGAATCTTTAAGTATTAACTAATACAAGATTAACTTTGTCGAAACCGCATGCTACAACGGATAAAAACCAAGTAATTAGTCACTTATGTTTCATCTGTTATCTATAATGTTCTACACGGGCACATAATCCCTCTTTCTTCCATTGAAATTACTTCTAATGACTTTTTTTTGCCCTATCCATGAGTTCATAAAGATAGCCCATAGATGATTTCTCCTTGCTATGAACCAATATCAAAACATTCACTAAAGGACACGTAATCCTCAATAGTCTAATACATGCATTCTAAACTGTCTCTGAAATCTCATTTAACTTTTTGTTTCTTCTATTTTGAGGCAACTCTTCAAATTATTACCACTCATCTAAAGAGAACATTCTCTTCAAGGCTTGCTTTTGTCTCATAATGCTATGTACAGATAAGAAATTAGTTGCAACTATACGAAGAAGTTGTGCGCCATATCTTCTCATCATACACAATACAAAGGCATAGTTGTAAATAAATTTGGTAATATCTTGGCAACACTCAGTTGCTACCTTTATCTCATTAATTTATCTTCATGGATGAGATCTAAAAAATGAGATTCGCTTGGTGTTAGTGAATTGGACTACATTTTCTAGCCCAACCTTGCATATCACCTTATCAAACTCTTGCCTTAGGATCTCTACAATATGCCTCTTCTCTGATATGTGTAGAGATCTCAAAAACATAAGTCATTTAGCACAGTAGAAAAGAAAGTTTAACAAAGTCATTCCTCGCCTATCTGTACATACGTCTGCATTGATAGTGCATCCTGTCTCCTTCCATGACTCTTTCATAGTCGAACAATATTTTTGCACTTTAAGGACAATCTTATCTAATAACTTTCCTCTCAACTTTCGATAAGATGACATCTTGTATGCTCGATCAATATTAGCAATTATATCTGTCATTGCTTGAAAATAAAAATTGTTTGGTGCATTAAATGGAATGCATGCATCATAAAACCATTTGCCCACTGCAATATCTGCTTGCACATGCAGTTGTTATAAAGCAATAACATCACTAATTCTAAGTTGAGCACCATGTGTAGTGTTAGGAGGAAAAGATGAATGTATGCAAGAAGAAGCTTTTCCTCTACTCCTTCCTCTTTTACTTGCAAAATCTTCAAAAACCCTTTTTCCCTTGGTTGATTGTCGAGAACTACTACCAACCTATGTTCTACCTATTAGAAGTAATACTATCAGCCAATCCAATAGCATCGTCATCCTCTTCCTCAAACATCTCTAAATCATCCTTCTGTTGTCTCCTCTCATATATGCTATCTCTAAATCATCCTTCTTCTTATGTTGTCTCCTCTCATGTATGCTCTGAATCATCTCCAGACATTATCATTTAATGGCAATAACTTCTTTCCTAGTACATGCTAAGTGGTATTTTTAAATTTTAATCGTGAAATTTCACCACTAACCACCTTCTCACAAAATAAATATTTGATCTTTAATCTATTTTCCTCAACTGTATCCCACTGTCATGGCAGATCGTCAGACCAAGATTGGGAGTCCCTAACATCCCTTCCTACCATCTCAATTGATCACTTCAATTCAATAAAAACACTTCATAAATCCCTAATCTTCACTTAACACTCAAATAGAGTGTCTCCTACTTCACAAATGCAATAAAAATCATATCCACGCACTTCATAACTTCATATTTTGTCATTTAAAAAAAAATGCAAATAACACTAAAAAACAATAAATACAAAGAATTTTTTTTCAAAAATGCAAAAGTTATACCACAATCCGAGTTGGGAGCCTTGCATGAATGCCGTAGAGCACTTTTTTTCGAGCCTTCAACACCAAGGAAGGGAAGAGCCACCAGAGGAAGTGTTGGGGAGTTGTGAAGAGACATCAAAAACCCGCAAAATTGCAGGTTTCTGTTCAGTCATATCGCCTAGCATGTACTAGGAAAGAAGTTAAAAATACTTCTTACCGCCCTGTGTTATGCGGAGACAGGGACAACACGATACTTACGATTATGCGATATTTTCCCTTGTATCGTATCGTGGAAGTATCTTACCTGCGATACATATAACATTGCATCTGTGTATGCATCATGGATCATATATCTTCCTTTGGCTTTGGCATTGTGGCCAAAGGATCGTATCTTAGTGTTGCTTCGTAGTGTTGGTATCTGATGTCAACATGTGAAGATCCTGCTGTCCTCCACGAGGGAGGGAGGGAGGGAGGGAGCCATGCCACTTGGCTAACACACTCCTTCCACCTCACAGCTCATCTGTGTCTGAGACCCAAACAGATCTAACCCCAGACTTGTATGTCATAATTTTACTGAACATGTTGCTAAATTTAGTCATCCAGTCATCCCACATTCCACCTTGCTCTACATGCCTCAACTATAAAAAAAACTACTAACCACCCTGTGTTACATGCCTTCAACTGTATTTAATTCATGAGAAGTTTTTGAGAAATCTCTTAAAATATTGCAATATTGTGAAATGATACAGTTCTGAGTAATATCATTGGGAGTTTGCAGTCAACTTTCTTGTGATATTTATGACTAGGGGTCCAACAGTCTTTAGGTAGACATTCGTTTTGGTAGGACAAGATCCACCATAGGCAGACCAAGGCTTATATGTTCCTTTGCTACCCTTGATATGCAGGATTTCCTAGTCTTAATTTTCGTGCAGAACCCTTTTTTGAGTTAAAGGACATCGTGCCTTTGGCGAAGAAGGTGCTTGTTCGAGAAAGCAAGTTTAATTCCAACACCATTACTTTTATCTCCAGTAAACTTTGACATGCTTTTTTGGTCTATGAAACCATGCCATATGATTCAATGCCCAATTGCCCATACAGTAGGATGTTTAGCGCACATAAAATTTGCGCATGAAATTTTTGAGCTTTTGTTTCTGATTGAGTTTAGCCATTGATGTTGGTGTCATTCCATCTAAGAAGGTTTCATGACGTGAATGCTGACAGTTAGTAGTTCAGTGAATCACCTTTTAAGCCAATTTTCACGTCCATACTTGGTCTGTGAAAAGATGGAGTCAATATTCTTCGAAAAGGCTGTACGATGATCATGTTCTCTGCTAACGGATGCTTGCATGGTTAAATTTCAGCCATTATTACTGACGATATTAATTTAGAGTACTTTAATGGAGATAAATGGGTTAATATGTCTGGTAAGCCTGCTCATAAATTTCTTGTAACCATCTACTGCAAAATAAAATAATGGAAAATTATGGATTTTTACTGATTCCATTTCTTGACAGTAATATTTTGGTTCTTGAATATTGAATGGCAGTATTCATCAGTTTATATATATCTTGTAATCCGTAGTTCACTATCTGCTCATATCAACTAAATACAGTTGATGCGCATCTTGACATTGGTTTGCATGCTCTGGAAGCCACATCATATTTTTGTTTGTTTTACCCTGAAGCAGCATCAGCTAATCGATCAATTTTTCTTTCTTTTTCTTCCTCCTGAATGTTGTAACAAGCTAGCCATTTATCAATATCAACCAACCTAGGTAGCTCTCATCATGTCACTCATTTCTTGATTTAGTAGGGGTTCGTAGGCTTTATATCCCCATCACATATGACTACTGAATACATTACGTAGAATGGTTGGTTATGGTTCTATTGCTTGGTTTTACAATAAACAGTTGCGTGAACAACTAATTAGTTTTGTTATTCCATGATGGCTGCTATCATATGCATTTCCCTTGTGTTTTCTATATCTGAACTATCTGTTTTTCACGCTCTGGTTGGTTTTACTTCTCTGGGACATATTGGTCTAATATTGTGTGTTTGCAGAAGAGTCAGAAACAGATAGTGAAGAATCTGATGTTAGTGGCTCAGATGCGGACGATACATCTTGGATTTCATGGTTTTGCAATTTGAGAGGAAATGAATTCTTTTGCGAAGTTGATGATGATTACATACAAGATGATTTCAACCTTTGTGGATTAAGCAGTCAAGAGTCATTCCAGAAAATGTGCAATTGTAACACATAATGCATGTTAATGAAGTATAAGCATTTAAGGATTCCACATTATAATATATATGTATGTATACATATATGTGCTGATAATAATTCCACTTTGTAATATTGAGGAAAAGAATAAGCTACTCATGATGATCCCAAGTAACGGGGTAAGGCTTGCACTAGATAGCTGACATCAAGCTTATATTGGATCTTTTACCATGTCATCTTTAGAGCGCAACATAGTCCATGCAGACTTGGACACTAGGGGGTGTTTGCAAGTGATACTACGAGGTGTAACCTCTTGGGGAAGGCCTTGTGTTGCACTCCCTAGTTGACCTACCTACTTGGGAAAATCTTGATTAAAGACCCGAGAATTATATACATGCATCATGCACGTACATACATATGTATATATAGAATACAATGTTACAGTTGAAGAATCAAGCAAAAGAACGGAACTCGTATAAATCTACCTATTTATGCATATCTAACATGATCATTTATTCAGTCTGTACAACAACCAAGTCCAGGGACCAGGATCAGAGCTTGCCCATTTTTGTCCAACTATATCTATAGATTTCATTCTCGTTGAGGTGAATGATTCAAAAACTGTTGTGTTGCATTGGCCTCTATATTTTTTATCATCGTCAGTCATGTTGGTCTGAGCACTTAGGCTGGTGCATCGCCCCTCTATAGGTATCTGCTGGAACACTTTTAGCACTTTCACGCTTAAAGCTATAAAAGCTGTCACTCTCTCTGCTGAGTGTTTTTAGTGGAACCATTATGTATTCTCAGAAAATGATCCATTATAATGCGCCATTTACAAACATTTTAAGCATGTTAGAAAGGGAGTGTAAATGTTATAGATTTTCAATTTCTGGGATACTTTTGCAATATCATTTTTAATCCTAAATATTTTAGTTCACATATATGCCATATTTTTTCAATAAAATATATATTTCCCATATTCGTTGCTAGTGTGCTACACTTCTCACCCTATCCTGGAGAAATCTTATCTAGTACTGATAAAGATTTGAATAAACTTATATTTGATATGGTTTTGCCTCAAACTATATGTATCCAGCATAAAGATGTCGATTGGACCTAATATTGGTTCAAACTTAAATTTGTGAACCATATCCCTCATTGAAATTCTAGATGTGGTTAACGGAGATTACCAGGTGATCCAGACCTAGTAAATTACAAAGACATTAAACCTAATCGTTTTGATGGACCCAAGTTGGATCAGCCCAATTCTGTTCCAAACCCAGCTATAATTCTTCTATTTGTCTAACGTGGTCCAATCAATTCAAGTAATTTTTCATTTGCATAGCTGAGATGGTCATACGTTAAGTCTTGAAGTTGAGAATGAGCGAGGTACATTCTTACCTAGGCTGTATTTTTACAAGGTTTGCAAGTTCATAGCAGCATAGATCCTTAATTTCCTGTTTTATAACGGCTTGATATTGTATTGGTTTAGGTAAGGGCGAAATAGAAGCTCTATTTTTCATTTGATTGCTACCTGTGCTATCGTTCTAGCCTATTACGTTTAATTGTTAACCCTAGTTCTTTATTTGACATGCGTGAGGGGAAACTAGGGTCTGGATTGGGAACTCTTTGAACTTGGTAAAATCACATGGATTATCATGGAGAAGGAAGATCAGAAAATTTCCTAGTTCTTGTGTGTTTGCACATGTTGTACGGGTCATGAGAGAGGGTGATGCCTTTCTAGCAAATGCGCAGGTGTACTTGACATGTGTGGTTTATTGCTATTATGCAGTTGCTGATGTGTGATGCGGTGCGAGGTTGTTCATATAGCCTTCTAGAGTGCTCTTTGCTAGAAAGGCTATACATATGTATATATGAACTCTTTGCTGACATGTTCATATAGCTTACTGTGCTTTCACCCTCTTAGTTCTCTGGAACTATTTGGAGCAGTGCTTGTCACTCTTCCTTCCCAACTCCATGCATGTGCAAAAACAATCAAAGCGTGCTAATTTTCTTGGTAGCCTTTATTACAACAATAAAGCCTTTTCCCATTACTACACGGCGGCTGTATAGATTCTTTGTTTCCACCTAAGTCACACAAATACTTTAAGAGGTGGAGTGTTGACCTTGACACGGGTGCGACACCGACACTGTGTCGGTGCGGCATGGCAAAAAAAAGGTAATTTTTTTTTAAAGGTAACTCACGGTTCTGTCGTCTATGATGTATTTATCCTGGAGAACCCGATCAAAGAGGGAGTGGTCCACGAAGACGATGAAACCGAAGCCTTTTAGTCAACTCGTGACCTTATCTCCCATGATGACCACCTGAGTTACCTCACCATAGTTTTTAAAATGCTCCTTCTGCTTGTCTTTCATCATCTCTCATGAAACTTCGCCGATGAACATAGTAAAATATCTCAACGCGGACCTTCTTCACTTCCTTTTGTGTGGATATTCCACGCTTCCAAATCTGATATCGATTTTGAAGTTAGGGTTTTTTTGGATAAATAGGTCCGGATATGTGAAGATTGATTTGTGTATTATGATGAAATTAGTATTTGTTTACCGTTTATGTGTTTTGCTTTAATATAAAGTTGTGTATTTGCTATTGTCATATATTTATGTTAATTGATGTCTCACTTGTTCTAGCTTGAATATTATATATAACATATAATATTATATACCTTAGCCGTATCACCGCACCCAAAATTTTTGAAATTTGTCGTATCTCGCACCTGCACCCGTGTCCGCACCTGCACCCGCACTCACACTCGTGTGACATAGGTTTCCACATAGCCCTATCATGTGCCATACTAGCAGTTGACTAAATATCAACTAGATCATTCTATATTATTTCTTTCCAACACTTTTGTGGTCGTTTTCTTCCTTTTTTAACATTTTCACAATCTAGTTTTTCATATCTTCTTACGGGAGCATCTTTGGGTCATCTTTCTACATGTCCAAATCATCTTAAATGGTATTCTCTCATTTTATTCTCCATTGGTGTTACTCCCAATTCATTATCTATACGGTCTTTCCTTGTGTGACCACTCATCCATCTCAACATCTTCATTTCGGCTACATCTTTTGCACATTATGATTAACTAGTAACCATAAAAATAGTAGGTCTAATTGTTGCTTTATAATATTTACCTTTCAACTTTAATGATATCTTTTTATCGCACATAATGCCTAATATCCCTCTCTATTTTAACCAACCGACATTAATTCTATATGTAACATCTCCATCAATTTTTCCCATCACTTTGAGAAAAATTGACTCTGTATTTAAAACTTCCTTTTCAGGGATGAAATATGTGCCAATCTTAATTTCTATGTCCTCTAAAGTACCAAAATGATCAAACTTACATTCCATATATTATGTATTTGTTCTACGAAGTCAAAAGCCTTTACTTTCTAATGTTTCTCTCCATAGTTCCAAATTTCTTATCTTGAATATGTTTTGTTAACTCATCAATGACCAATATAAATAAATATTGACTTAAAGTTGATCCCTGATATAACCCAATCTTAACTTCAAAGGAGTCTGTCGTTCCTTCACGAGTCTTCACGCATGTTTTTGTACCATCGTATATCTCTTATAAGATTTATGTATGTCAATCGAATACTTTTCTTTTCAGGGTTCTCCAAAGAACATCTCTTGGCACCTTATAATAAGTTTTTTGTAGATCAATAAATAGAATGTGAAGGTTCTTTTTTGCTCTAAAATATTCCATAAGACGTCTAAATAGGCGAATCACTTGAATAGTAAATCTATCGGGTATAAATCCTAATTGATTTTCTGTTGTACTCGATACTTGTCTTAACCTACGTTCGATAATTCTTTCTCATAATTTCATAGTATGGCTCATTAACTTGATACTTCGATAATTCACACATTTCTGAATGTCTCTTGTGAGCCAAGTGAGTCCAATCTCTCCTAAAAAATTTCATATTCCTATAGTTATATTGTATGGTCCTATAGATTTACCAACCTTCATTTATTTAAGAGCCTCTTTGACTTTATTTTTTGAATATGCCGATAGAAATTGTGGTTTATGTACTTTTCGGATTTGATTAACTTTTCTAAGCTAATACTACCATCTACAGTTTCATTAAAAAGTTTATAAAAATAATTTTTCCATCTATTTTTTATATCATCCTTTGCCACTAGAATCTTCTCATCCTTAGCTTTGATGCATCTAATAAATGTAGGATCTTTAGTTTTCTTATCTTTAGCCTTAGCTATCCTAAAAGTATCACTTTCACCTTCTTTTGAGTTAACCTTTTTATATAAATCATCTCAAATTTTGGCTTTTGCTTCACTAACAGTCTTTTTCGTTTCTTTCTTTGCTTTCTTCTAAGCGTTCGAAGTTTCACTAGTATTCTTCGCATAATGCATTTTGTAACATGCCTTTTTTGCCTTATTTTATCTTGCACCACTTCACTCTACCACCAAGCTTCTTTTTATGTTGGTATGCCTCCCTTAGATTCTCCTAACACATCTTTTGTCACACTCTAATATGTGTAGCCATATTGTTCCATATATCAGAAGTTGGACCTATATAATTGAAAGCATCTCCTTGAAAAACTTTCTATTTAAACATATCTTCTTTCTCATATTTGAGATTCGACCATCTAGTCTGAATAGCTCTATGCACTATGTTCTTCATTGTTCACTTTTTTATTTGGAAATCCATTACTAAAAGTCGATGTTAAGTAGTTAAGCTTTCTTCTAGAATTACCTTACACAACACGGTCTATCTTTTTTCTTACAAACAAAATAATCAATTTGTATTTGTGACAAGCCATTCTTATAAGTAATTAAATGTTCATCTCATTTTTTGAAAATTGTATTGGCTATAAATAGATAAAAAAGTCAAAAATTTAAAATCTCTCTACCCTCATTTATATCCCAAAACCATAGTATTCATGAATACCTTGATATCCTAATGCATCTTTACCGACATGACCATTTAAGTCTTCTCCTAAACAAATCATCTTCCTTTCTGGAATTCTTTGAATTATGTTATCTAATTCCTCTCAAAAAGCCTTATTTACCTACTTGGAGTGCATAAGCACAAACTATATTGAAAGCATCTACTCCTAACACTAATTTCACTATCATAATTCGGTCACCATATCCTTGTATGTGTACTACACTATCCTTTAAATCTTTATTTAAAATAATACTGACTTCATTTCAAGTCTTTTCCTTTTCCTGAGTACCATAATTTAAAACCTATATTCTCAATCTCCTTTCTTTTTCTCCTACCCACTTTTTCTTGTAAACATAGAATGTGAATCTTTCTTTGAATCATAATATCTACCATCTCCATTAACTTGCCAGTCAATGTTAAGACATTCAAAGCAGTGTTGTCTGACGCGTATCGTATCGGGTATCGCTGGGCTCCACGATACGGGGGCGATATGCCCCAAAAAAAAATTCAAAAAAAAATCAATTTTTTTTTGAAGGTTTTTGGCCTTTCTCCGCCTCTCTTCACTTCTCTCTAAGGCATCCTTCGACTGCTTTAAAAATCTAGTGAAAAATCTTCATGAAAAGTATAATATTCTATTGATCGGTAGTCTTTTGATATGATGCAAGACCCATGGGTCAATTTCGTTATCACCTTAAACTAACTCGGGCCTTGCTAGTCCATTCCAAACATCAGACGGTGACGGAGCAACCTGTGTGGTTGGATGAAAAACTGATATTCAAATTTTTTCCTTTATTATGACAATTTGATTCAATACGGTTGATCGAAAGTAGAATTCCTAAGAGTTTATAGTGTAGATATTAATATAATAATATTATCTTTCATAAATTTTTATAAATTTTAAAATTACATTTATACTAATCAAGAAACAATAATTGAAAATAAGCCAAAATATCGGAAATGATCTTTATATGTATCAGCTGCTTGGGTTCAGCCTTCTAATGCAACAGCGAGCTCGATTCAGGTCACAAGAAGTGAAGAGAGGCGAAGAGAGGCCAGAAACCTTCAAAAAAAATTAAATTTTTTTTGGCGTATCGCCCGTATCGTACTATACGGTACGGTGTGATACTCACCGTTTTACGATAGGGGGTAGTATATCGTATCGTGTACGTACGATACGGATAACACTAATTCAAAGTACCAATACAAATCATATTATATATGACTAGCTTCCTTACCCACGGTATCCGTCCATGCTAAAAATGTGGAGGCCCTTGTTGTAACTTGTTCACTACATTTGAGCGACTATGTAGCGAGACTAACTTCTTTGCACAACCTGTCCATGATGTGGGAACCCTCTCTGCAATTTATTCACTACATTCGGGCGAAGATGTAGAGGCTCTTGCTTACTTTTCATTGCATTCAGGCTCTGCAGTGCATCACGAGGAGGAAACGCCCCAACACAATGCTCATAATTTGTAGAATCCATGGTAGATAAGTCCGATAAAGTTTTACGCTAGCTGTCGAAAGCCTAACTTAACCCTCCTCCTTTATCCGGGCTTGGCACCGGCCATGCAAGAGTTGTCCCTTACATGGGTTTGGTAGTCTTTATTATCCAAAAAAAAAGTTTCTCGAATAGTCTACATCAACGGTTGTATGATTTGAGTCCAGCATTCCAAGGTTCTTAAACATAAGCTAGTATTATCTGGAAGGGCGAAAATTTTAGTCTGCTGAACCTGGTTCAAGATTTGTAGCCCATTGAGGCGACGCACCAAATTGTGCAGACTGTGCATCACACATTTCTGAGAGTCTGGGGCTGATATTGTGCTTAATTTGGAAATGCACCACCTGAATTGAGTAACTAAACCCAAACTGTGTCATGCCCATGAGAGAGCGGGGAGGACTTTCTCTGTGATATTGATGCTTCCTGGGTTGTTGGATATAAATTTTGTTTGTTTTACCCATTTGCATCAGGATACTGTTTACAGTTGAAACTATTGTGTAGATCAAGTAGGTGCTTGATTTACAATGTTATGGTTAATATCGTTGCTTCATTCTGTTTATGCACGCTATACAATTCTTTTACAAAAAAGTTAGCACGCTTGGGTGTATGGAAAACAGGTGACATTTTCACGGAGGAGCAAAATGAGTTGGTGGAATCAGCAGCGGAAATGCTCTATGGTCTGATTCATGTACGCTATATTTTAACTAGCAAAGGGATGTCTGCCATGGTTAGTTTTCTTCCTTCCTGATATTAATGAACCACCTTATGATCATATTTATATACTTTTATGGTTTTGCTATCGTCATTTTTTACAGCTGGACAAATACAAGAACTACGATTTTGGAAGATGCCCCAGAGTTTACTGCTGTGGCCAGCCCTGTCTTCCTCTTGGTCAATCAGACATTCCTCGATCAAGCACCGTGAAGATCTATTGTCCAAAATGCGAGGATATGTATTACCCCAGGTCCAAGTACCAGGGAAGTATCCTTCTGTCTATCTGCCTTTTATTAGAGTTCATCTAACCCTTTAGAAACTGTGCTTGTCCCGACCTTTCGAATATTATCATAGTACAGGCACAATTGAAAATGCATAATCCTTTTTCTTCTGCAAAACCTGCAAATGCTAACTCTTGAGTGTATGCAGGCAAAAAATCTGAAATTGATAAAAAACATGAAATATCTTCTGAAATGCAGATTCTTGAATGGTTTTAAATGATTATGTTTAGGAATTTTAGTTAGCCGACCCCGTCTAGTATGGGAAAAGGCTTAGTTGTTGTTGTTGTTTAGGAATTTTAGTATTAATCCAAGTTGGATTTCATGTATGATATACATTCAATTACTGCTGAAAAAGAAAAGCAAATACAAAATAGACTGAGATTGAAGGAAAGACGAAACTAGGACTGTGTTGATTATCTATGACACTTCAGTTTGTCCATGACGCGTCATGGTGTGTCCAATATCATGTGTAGACAATGAAAACAGGCATGCTTGGGACTTCTGTTGTCAGAACTTGTCATGGTTCATTCGTTCATCTTCCATTTGCCTTATATCATAGTCAATGGAAATAAACAAACTTGTTATTAACTTCTGTAGGTTGTCACAAATCTGTTTGTCTTTTGTGCTAATCCTCAACCTTCTTTTTCCCCCCGACAATGAGAGTTTCCTTAACCATCTCTAGACATTGATGGAGCTTATTTTGGAACTACCTTTCCGCATCTCTTTCTGATGACACATGGGAACCTTAAGCCACAGAAGGCATCACAGAGTTATGTTCCGAGAGTATTTGGATTCAAGATCCATAAGCCATGATTATGAATTGTGCTACTCTTGACACGTTTTGGGGCCATGGGGAGGTTTCGTGGATTTAAAATGAGAGTCGCTATGGTAGGAAGGTTTTGTGAGATTATAAAGTGAAGTACGTGAGCAAGTCTCTGCCAATCCTTCTCTGTATAAATATTCATCAAAGTGTTTAAAAGCGATTGACCTGTCGGTTTATCTTTCTTTTCAATTTGTATTGAGAGATTATTGAATCTGTAAGCTTTTCATAGTTAGAAGGTTGGATGAAGAATCCCTTCTAGTGTCTTGATGATATTGTCACTTCATCTCTGGCATTATTTCTGGTGTTGTTAATCAGACTGGCTTTATTTATCAAAAGGCTAGTCGTTTCATGTGATGGCCAATGGCCTTTGCAAGTTCGGATCACATTGATATTTCTTTGTTCATGTTCCTGGCGTATGTTATCTATGCTACGCTTTCTGGCTCTGATCCATTTGCTCTCTTAGGACAATTTGCAGCAATGTGCTTCTTTGGCAAAAGGAAACCGTAGAGATTTGATTTCCCTGTGAACTGTATGGGTGTGCAGGTGGCTACTAAAATTAAGGATGTCGATATATTTGCCTGATTCATATCCATATTTTAGTACTAGTTTTGATAAACAGTTTTTTCTCCACGTAATGATTGGATGTTGGATCTGACTGAAAGAACCAAAGATAAAATCTATTGCTATCAAATCCTGACCCTAGCAGGTTAGGTACAAGACTAGGTTTGTGTCTAATCTGACCCACCAATACCCATGGAATTGGTAGGCCGGTAGCTAGAAAATCAGTGACTTGATGGCTACCTGCCATTTCTGCAAGTTCAGACTCTCTTCGATGGCCTTTCCTCAAAGCGAGCTTTATAATCTTACAATGCTACTTCTGGTAGAAACAGCAACTGCAGCAATTGTTAATTAAAGTGTGCTTGTTGGAGTGCAGTATGTCATGGCTTTTATCGTCAGTTATCCAACTTGCTGCCAACTTTACCCATGTAAATGCCTCTAGCAGTGGATGTTTCAGAACTCTTCAAGTAGTCGTCTAATGCCATCATCGTCATTTCATACGATTTTTTGTCTAAAGTGCCTGTCAGCTGCCTGATGCTTATATTTACGGTGCACCATGATTACCAAATTTTGCATTTGATTATGCTGATGTTATGTCAAACAAGTGGTATTGATATTCTTTTTCATGGAACTCAATATTCAGTTTGGTATGAGCTATGATTACCAAATGCTAACATTTTACTACTATATGTAAAGTTCAATGTCTATATATAGAGGTTGTGCTTTGTTATCTTCAGCTTTCTTAGTTCAGCTATTACTCACAACAATGTTCAATTTGCTGAGGTATACATGATTATATATATATATATATATATATATATTCATGGACCTAATTAGATATAGAAGTAATTTGTCTTTTGGTTCGCCCTTGGAGTTAAAATACCTCATCTAAAAGTTTTTGTTTATCTAACCCACTAGAATCAATAGAAGGGGGAATCCCATATGAAGAGTGAGTAGACCTGTCAACTCTTGAAACCTCTATTCTGATTCAAAATGATGGTCCTACGTGAATCTCCCCTTTGTTGATTTCAGATTTTGTTTCAAAATATTTTAGTACATAAATGTTATTTGGATTAAAAATTAGGATACATTACCACAGGTGAATGTTGAATAAGAACAAAAGTTTTTTGATTGCCAACATTCAGTTAGTATTGGCTATTGGCCTTATGAAATTGCGTGAAAGCTATGCTAAATGATGCCGCATCTTGGGGTTCAGTATTGTAAAGCTAAACATTATCTGAATTTTATCCATTCAGATGCATTCATCCCATTCAGTTGGTTACAGCGTGGGGCACATTCATCACCGGATCTCAGAATTTTATTTTCAGCGATACTGAGACTTGACCAAGGTGTGTTAGATATTGGCATAGTTGAATGGAGTTTGACAGCTTTTATGCGGTTTGCTGGAGCAGTCTGGCGGTGGATGATAAAGCATGACTTGTACTTTAGACATTCAAATCAACTTGCTCAACTCTATCACTCGTCAAGTTGATCACGTTCGGAAAGGTTGCCCATTTATTTCCTTTGTAGCCCCTTCTGTGGGGGTTACTCATAATGAGCTGCAATTTATGATGCGTGGCCTGTCCTAGGCCCTTCTTGCTCAAATCTTGATCGAGATAATGCTCTTTCAGCAACTTTCCATCCATCCATGTTATAGGGCGTCTGCACCACCGGAAATTGGAATTAGTTTAACAAAGTAATGCTCATGAACCAAGCCCGTTGGATATGATGCAGGGCCATTCCCTGTTTTGTCCGGAGGCACCGTCATGTGGAAACAAGTAACGCAAGGTAGCTGTGTAGTCACATAATGCAATTATAGGCATATATCAAGGTTGTAGGTTGTGTTACATCACTCACTAACTCCCACGGGGTGGCAGGTGTGGATCTGCTCGATGGTGGGGTGAGGAGCGCCCAATGTAAGCTCGAGGCAACTTAAACCCACCCTAAGGACCTAAACAATGTTGTAGCTTCACTGGCTGACGACCATCTAATCTTTTACGAATACCATATTATTCTAAACTATAATATTATTTTCCAGCAAAATTATATTATGTACAACATATATATATAGAGAGAGAGAGATTGGATCTTGCAACCACTGACACTATTTAGTCATGTTCGATTATTTCCTTTCGAAGTATGAATATAATAATAATGTTAAATTTTTTAAAATTATTCATTTTTATGAAAAGCAATGAATAAACATGCTAAAAAGTGGGTAGGATTATATTTTCTTATATATATATATAATGTGTGTGCTCTCTCATTGGTCCTTTGAGATATGCCATATTCTCGTGTTTATTATCTTGTTTCACATTTCCTCATTAAATAAATGCATTTTTCTTTTTTTATATAGAAAATAAATGCGTTTCTTTGGTGATCCTTTTATTTGAATCCCAATGTAGTCGCGATTGTTGAAGAAAAATCAGTTTCTTACAAACTATGGGGTAACTTAAGTTGGCCGCTGATCACACCCAACTGAACTTTGCCTCGCATCAGAAAAAATTATCCTTCCGCATGAGCTCGACAATTGGCCTCCTTGTTCTACAAAAAGAAAAAATTCCACGTCCGACACTGTGAGGGCTTATCGCACAGGATCACACACATATATTTGTATATATGTAAATTTTATTTCGTACACAGGAAGAAAACATTTTCACACTCCTCTTCTCAAAATTCATATCAATACAAGCTAGAAAATGCACGTTCATAGAAAAAAAGAAGTGTATATTGTACTTAAAATGATTGGATTTTGTCAATGTTGATATCTAATGTTGATATCGGTCTTACTTATGCTCATTCATTACTTTTGGGTAGTATGCATATATTTAAATACTTTTCATACTTTTTCAAAGTCTCTTAAAAAAATTGAAATTATATTGATGCTACTAGTTTATATATATATATAGAGAGAGAGAGAGATTTTAAAGTGAAAGTTGGTAGACTTCGACCGTCCAATTATAGAAATGGAAGCTCTAGGGAAAAAAGTACAAGTTATATTTTATACACATTTATTTTTTCGAAAAAGAGAGTTTCATTTTTTTCCTTTTATCTAAACCATCAATTTCTACAATCCAATGGAGCTTCTGAACATTGTCAAGATGAGAGTCCACCAACTACCGCTTTCTCATCTCTCTCCCTCATCCTCACTTCTCTCTCTCTCTCTCTCTCTCTATATATATATATATATATATATATATATATATATATATATATATATATATATGTGTGTGTGTGTGTGTGTGTGTGTGTGTGTGTGTGTGTGTGTGTGCGTGCGTGCGTGTGTTGGACTATATAGTGGACTTGATTATTGTTTTGTGTCCCCACAAACTAATGATCCCTTGTAAATACTTTCCTAGTTTAAACTTGTCTGCTCTATGGAGTCCCAAGTTGGCACCCCACCCAGGTGCATATGAATGTCATGAATCAAAAACCTTGTAGCAGCTATTATTAGCAAGCAAAGAAACACTGCTGCAATGCATTGAACATTAATGGATGTTGGCCACTGCCCTACAAGACTGGATGCCTCGTCCGAATACCGATCTACCTTTATGATGATGAATGCTCAAGGTTCGACCCCCATGGCACATGAAGTTCACCTCCGAGAAGGAGAAGAAGAATCGATTATCAATTTCTTTCTCTTTTTTCTTTCTTTCTTTTTTTTTATCAAATTCGAAGCATTATGAGATGGCAGATAATTCGTGTATTGAGTCGAGCTTCGAGTCGTGGGTCGTCGAAGAAATAGTATGAGATGATCGATAGTAAGGTGGAAACCCATAGATAGAAAGAGTTGAGACGAAGGAGAGGTATTATGATAAATTTCAAATTTTAGTAAGAGTAAAATCAGAATCACGGTAAAAAATGAATGTGCAAATAATAAAAAGGGTGTGCGTGCATCAATTCTATTTTTAAATCAAAAGTGCCCTTTTCTTGTGATCTATAAGTGACCTAAAATATGATATTCGATTCGTGAAGTTTTAGTACTCATTGTTTACATCTTTGGTAAGAGCAGGTATGACCATGAGCCGTTTGTCAGCTAGCTTACTCCAAAAGAATCCGTAAAAGGCTAGGACAATTTGTCATGGTTCTACCGTATTATTATTCAAGCAAGGACAATGAACAAGTTAACCTCTATGTTGGCATACTAGATGACATAGGACTTTAGAATTATGTGCATGCAAAAATGCATGTATTGTCGTTCAAGAATGATACACCACAGCTTCCCGAGAAAGTATTAAAACAGATAAATGGGTATATGTGCTCATCCATCCAATGCTCAATTCCACTTAAAGATCTTTACAATTTCAACAAACTAATCAATAATGAAGATTTGAATTTAAAAAACAAAAAATTTGATTCTACTTTTTGTACTTAGCATTTAAATGCTCTTTAAATTCATATCCTCAAATAATAAAGATATTTAAATAGATTTAAGCATGAACAGGTATGTGCATGGACTATGCTTTCCAATAAAACATATTGATATTGCTCTTTTAGGAGATCTAAATACTACCATCACAACAGACTGATGGTTGGTTTAAGTGGTTCGGCACTTGTTCCCCTTAAACAAGTTCTTGGGTTTTGAGTATTGTAAATAGAGAAAACCAGCATTGGGAGAGCTTCATCTCCCTAGGAGGCCGACCTGGCTAGAACCGAAGTTGGGCTCCTTGCGGGCTTTGGTTTAAACCAAACAGGGAAAAAAAGGCTAACATAATATAAGATCAAGCTCATAGAACCCATGTAGCTGACCACACTTAGCAATTGAATAGAATAACACAATATAAGACTCAGATTTCTTAGCTCATAAGTTTCATTCAGAAGGAAATACTGACCGAGAAAATACTTTATAAAGGATAGCGTGTTGTTTGCAAAGAAAAACCAACTTCATTGGGACGAAATAGTCAAGACCCATGGACATGCAGCCACAGACCCCCTCTTAGGCCCCCGCTTCAATTTATAAGTTTTTCAATATTAATATATATATATATATATATATATAGAGAGAGAGAGAGAGAGAGAGAGAGAGAGTTGCTAAATACCTTTCTTTTATGTCATACTCTACTAGACGATATGTATAACGTCTAAGTGTTACTGCACATATGAAAGGCCTTTAAAAGGCCTAGTGAACATTCTCCAGAGAGAGAGTTGGGGCAGCCTCGGTGCAGCCGAAAAAACACGAAGAGTCGTCGGAATCTGGTAAGAAAAACCCCATTTTTATTTTTGTCAAATTTCTCATTTTTAGTTGCTAAAATAGAGTTATATCATAGAGCTTTTGTTTGTTTCATGCTAAACCTTCAAAAACAAGCCTTATTACGCGAAAATCGGCTCAAAACAAGTGTAGATTCATTAAAAATTTCTCAAATACGAGTTACTATTTTTCATGAATTTTCTGACGAAAACGACACCGCCGGCGACCATTGATGGATTAGGTTGGAAGAAGAAGGGCATGCAATCGGTTGAGGACCATCGCAGGCCTTAATCGTCACCGAAAACTGGTGAAATCGATGCCGAAAAACCATGGGAACCGACCCTTTTGGGCGTGTCTCTTGTTTTCGTATCGTGTCGTGTCTAAAATATCATGAACCGACATTGATTCATGTCGTGTCCTCATATCGCATGTTAAGAACCAGTTCTGTGTCAAAATAGGTTTCGTGTCGGGTTCTGTGTCGAAAACGGATCAAATTTGGGTCGTGTCTTAAAATGAGTTTCTGGGTTAGAAACAAGACTCATGTCAGTAGTTATAGGTTCTGTGTTGGCACAGTAACACAAAA
Organism: Brasenia schreberi; assembly: GCA_036023115.1. Taxonomy (NCBI): domain Eukaryota; kingdom Viridiplantae; phylum Streptophyta; class Magnoliopsida; order Nymphaeales; family Cabombaceae; genus Brasenia; species Brasenia schreberi. The sequence continues at coordinate 10,912,503 of JAYKKT010000074.1, read as the reverse complement.
TACCTATTGTGTCACTCATTTGGATTAGATATAGATTTGGGTATCAATTTGGATCTCGGATAACTTAAACGGATCCAGATTGGGGTTTGAGATCCGATTCGGATACAGTTTGTTGCGTTAGACTCATAGTTAAATAAATTCTAATATTTTAATTATTTATAATTATTTAGAGATTAAAATTGGAGGATTTGGTGGTGATAAGAGTGGTCCAACAGCTTGGGGATTGGATCTTAGCGCTCCTTCAGGTAGGGGGTTATGCATTCTTTTACAGAACCATGCTAGAAGTGATTTTACTATTTTAGATAAATTTAAATGTGCATGATTGATAAATATTTTATTGATGTTTGTGAAATGTTATTCGCAATTATGAGTTATTTGATATGCTTTTCAAATAGAACATGTTTATGACACTGTTTGATAAAGAGCATGTTTTGATATGCATGTGTTATATGAACATGGTATTTAAGTGTTGTTTAGAACTTCGATATAAATATTTATTTCAGTTAGATATTTCTTGAGTTCGAATTAAATTAGTATTGTATTTGATTACTGCTCACCATCACGCCTGCGTGAGAAGTGGCATCGGCTCGGGCCGGGTCGTGGTTGCGACTCGAGCAGGTGTGACAATATGTGTTGTTCGTGCGATTGTACAGCCGATATCAAGCCACCCATCAACATCGATATAATAGTCGATATTATTTAACGCATATGAGTGTATTAAATGTAACATAAGATGTATGCTTTGATCATCACCGCCTAATTGATCATACTTATGGTGATGATGATTAGCATTAGAGGATGTTTAGCAACTCTCCCCTTCTCTCTCTCTCTATATATATATATATGTGTGTGTAGGATTTTATTGTACACACTGAGCATTTTTTAGCATAAAAACTTGTGTGTATTACATGTGTCATACAAAATCTAATTTTTGAAAATAATTCTGCAAAAGTATCTTACGGTTTTAAGTTTTAACATTTTATGGCACAAACTTTTCACCCAATAAAATCAAGACTTAAAGTTTATGCCGTTAATAAAAAAGTGACCTATAGTATAACGGCATAAGTTTTTGCTCATGTGGCGCCTACATAAACATATTGATGTCTCGCTTAAGTCATGTCAGCTTGTATTAAAATATTAAATGATAATAAATACTGAATTTAGTATTATATAATGTTAATTATATGATATGCATTAATTATATCAATAATGTTAAAATATTGACTATAAAATTATTAAGTAATATATATATGAAATATCATTATTATAATTCTAATATATTATATAAATGATTATATAGTTAGTATTAGAATATTAGTGTAATATATAATATAGGTTGACATAGCTTAGTTGCCATGTCAACATGCGCATGTATGCACGAAGTTGGCAAAAACTAACCATGTTATGTTAGAGGTCTCTTTTTTATTAATGGCAAAAATTCTGCGAAAATTTAGCTCACAAAGTGTCAAAAGTTAAAACCTACGAGCTGAAGGTAGTTAGGTAGATAGGGGTGTGCATGCTTGGTAGGTGGCTGCCTCATGCCAGCTTTGCTGATTAGAAGATGTACTTATAATGCGTTTATGTAAATACATATAATTCCTTCATTGGCTTATGAGGCCTGGGATCAGGTTGGACCTATTTCAGGCTAGTTTGGTATATTTCTCAAGTTGTGTGTGTATATATATATATATATATATATATATATATATATATATATATATATATATATATATATATATATATATAGAGAGAGAGAGAGAGAGAGAGAGCAACTTTCTGATTCAACTATTGCCTACTTCTATCCAACAGATATCTGTTATGGTATTTGAATCTGATCATAATGTAAATTATACAATTGGTTTCTGTCACGTGCATTTTGGTTTCGATTCTGAACCTGAATTCTTCTTATTGTTAGACCAAGTGCAACTTTGAAAACTGCATTTAGAACCAAATCCAATACATTTATGTCGCTATTTTAAGCATTCATGTGAATGATTGGGGCGTCAACGAGGCAAAAAACCCAATCGATAATCCCATAACAGGAAATGCAAGGCATAATTAGACAATACCCAAAAAAGAATTACTTTTCTCGATGAATTAAACATTAAAATTTTGCGAATCTTAGTTGGTACTCAATCTGGGTTTGGTATAATATTTTATAAATCAAATCAAACTCCATATATAGTTGGGTCTTACTGCTACGATGAGGATTATTAAACCGACCCATTCTTCTCTTATTGACCCTTGAGGTGTGTTTGATATACGGTTTTAGGTGAATGGACATTAATTTTTTTATGCTTGCAGTCCCAAGTCAAAAACTTTGGCATCAAAGAGAAGGTGGTCACATGAATTGAACCCAACAGGTTTCACATGAAAACCCATGCGCCTCCTTCTCTTTCATGTTGCTACCCATTCTAGTACCAAGATCCTGGTACCATGAATCAAACACACAGTTGATGATGAGCCTGGTTGTGGGTCAAGCTCGACCTATTGGCACCCCCCTTCACCCATCTCTAGGAAACCCATTCAAGTTCTCAAAAGTATCAAATGAAGTGTCCGCAATTGAAATTATAGTGACCAAGGGTAGACAATGCTACTTGCTTAACCATTGTCGGGCATGACACGAAACCCAACACGAACACGGCTTAGAAGAGCTTATTTCGTGTACATCGACCTGTTGGCTTCTTTTTGACATAAGCATGAAATTACACGACTTGATTTATAGGGCGAAAGACAGAGCGGCTGGTAGCTTCGAAAACAAAATGGAGACTAAGTTGATGTCACTGTGCATCCCAAGTGACAGTTTCGTTTCTCTTCAACTTGTTCTGAACACGAACATGTACTGACACGATACAAGGGAGACCCGGTACACGAAATTGACACCCTTCTTGGTGCCAGTTTTTGTGGGCCATCGAGCTGCTGTTGATTGCTTTTCTGTAGCCACGTGGCAACAATCGGGTGGCGATTCAAGAAGGTCCAGTATCATTTTGAATGGGTCTCCCACACAAATGACAAAAGCAGAGATGGAGGGAGAGAGAGAGAGAAGGGTAAAAGCAAGATGGTCAGGACGGAGGCGACTATAATTAAGTTTAGAGCCGGAGGAGTGAGAAAGAAACACTCAAAAGAGAGAGAGAGAGAGAGAGAGAGAGAGAGAGATGATGAGAGTGGTGAAGAGAAAAAACTATTAGAAAGGAGGCACAGTACGCAATACAGACGAAGTCTCGGACAGAGGAAGCTTAATAAAACCACAGCACATCATCACACACAGAGGGAGAGAGAGGGTCATTCGCTTCACTAGTTAGGAATTACAGCACACCGAAGAAGAACCAGATATAGGGAACGAATTAGAGCACAGAAAAACGATCAAGAGATAGAGAGAGCGGGGGATGTGAGAGATTTTGGGGGTTGGCCTGAATGCATCAGAAGAAGTCGGAATCGCAGATCGGAACCGAAAGCAGAGGCGTCTCTTCCGATTTTAGCCGTGCCCCGCCTCTCCGCCAACACCATCTTCATCTTCTCCAGCAAGATGCCCTAATCTCGAGCCCCCACAAACGTGCCATGACCTCCACCCCCTCTTCCCTGTCTCGCTCCCCCACCGTCTCCTCCCTCAATCCCAATCCCGTCTCCGCCGTCGCCGGACCGGCCGATTTGACGGCAACCCACTTCATTTCCTCTTCCGTTCAGCCGCGGCGCTCGGCATCCCTCTTGCGTCTCCTCCGCCGATTGTCCTCTCACCATCATTACTATCATCATCATCTCAAACCCAGATTGCTTCTTCCCCCCTCTCTCATAGTCGCAATCCCCACTTTCTGGTGGTTCCTCAAAAATTCTCCTTCAGAACTCGGTCTCTGGTTCGATTTCTTCTCCGCCCTCTCTTTCGCCGCTGCCCTCCTGCTCTCGTTCCGCGTCTCCTTCCCCCGTCTGTCCCTCATCCGCCTCGTCAAACCCGTCTCTTCCCTCCTTCCTTCCTATGACCGCCCGAAGCGGAAATCTTCTCCTCATTCGCACCATGTCCATTGGACAATTGGGTCGAAATTGAAATCGGAGATATCACCGGCCATCGATTCGAAGGAAGGGGTCATAATTTACAGCAATGGGGATGTCTATGAAGGAGAATTCCATCAGGGAAAGTGCTCCGGAAGTGGAGTGTACTATTATTGTATGAGTGGTCGATATGAAGGGGACTGGATGGATGGGAAGTATGATGGATTTGGTGTCGAGACGTGGGCACGGGGAAGCCGGTACAGAGGGCAGTACAGGCAGGGGCTCAGACATGGATATGGGATTTATAGATTCTATACCGGTGATGTTTATTCCGGGGAGTGGTCTAATGGCCAGAGCCATGGGTGTGGAGTTCACACTTGCGAGGACGGCAGCCGGTACGTTGGTGAATTCAAGTGGGGTGTCAAGCATGGCCTTGGCCATTACCATTTCAGGTAGAGAAATGAGCTCCTTCTATCTTCTTGAAATTTTTTCAATCTTAGTCACTGGTTGTTAGCGATTCTTTGATGCAATTTATTTGTGTCTGGCTCTTTGATTGTATTATTGGGAACGTTTTGCCTTGTTGGCCGCTGTCTTCTTTCGGTTGATTTGATGCTCTGTTTGGGATTGATACAATGAAGCATCTTGTAAATCCGTGACTTCTTGGGACACAGCACATGCTCATTGAAGAAACACCGGTATTTCTGTTAATTCTTGTGAAGGTGAATGTGGTGATGCCAAATTGAGAGGATATCTCGATGTATGCTATCTGTCCATTTTCATATTCTTGAGGGTATGAATCTTTATTTCTCTAGAAAAAGTTAAACCAGTAGTTGCATACGTGGGAATACAAAATGGTTGGCCATTTATCATCCGGATTGGTATAGGTAAGTTGATTAGGGAAGCAGTACCTATAGGTGTCCTATTCGGAGGGAGAATAGATAGACCTGTAACTGATTTGACTGCAAGCGGCACAATGTTCGTTAATCTTTTGCCATTTTGTTGTCTTACATCAGATCAGTTACGACCTGGCCATGTAAACCATAAAGCATTCCTGCTTGGGAATATCATCATTCCTTATACCTTGTGACTAGGAGGTAGGATTTTGTCTCAAGCTCATATAGTATTCATGACTTGCAGTAGGCACCAAATCAATGATTTTTCGAGAATCTTCATTTTGCTATGTTTGTTTGACCAATACATCTATGAACTGTTAAATACTTTAATGGGGAAGATGAGAACTTACTTAGAGAATGGTGCTTTATTATCTTGTTCAAAACTTACTCTTGCATTTTATGTCAGCTAATAAAAGTGTCACACCTCTTGTTCTTACCACCAAAAGTGGTGCAAAATCTTTTTGATGGTGCCCCAACTTTTCCAATCATAAGTGAAGAAATAATATCACTGTAAGAAAAATCTATGTTGGCAACCGGAGACTCCAGTCCAGCATTTCTTAAAATTCTTTTGTACCCACCCCGTTGATAAGATTTTCATATTCTGGATGCCAGCCATGCAGCACCATGGAACAGGCATGACTGGAAAGACAGCTTTCATATCAGTAATATAGCCATGTGTCTAGGGGTTGGTCTTTGGCAGTAGATCAGGGATTGTTACCTAAAGAAAGTGTCCCTCTCTTCCCATGTAAAGTGTGCCTCATGCATTAGAAGAGAAGACCACTTGCATGAAAATTTTTGTCTCGGGGCAGTTCAGTCTTCATTCTTGTCAAACCACTTCTAGGGTTCACCGGTTTGGATAGGGAATATCTTTACAGGGGTGGATTTCTTAGCTGTCAGCATGGACTTTCCACTCAATGCTAAACTGTGTCTCACCGCTGATGGAAAAGTATGGGCCTCATAGCTTCCAGGAGACTGTTCTTGACCATATCGGGTGAAAATTAGCATATTGTTTACTTTATTATAGGCTGCAACAACTAGAACCTGATCCGCTTGTGAACTCTGCTAGGTTTTCACTCCTTCCTTACCAAAAAATTACTGTATCTTGTTACTAATGTACTTTGCAGTTGCAGTTCAATACCTTTTTCCAGTAGCATGGTGTTCCTATTATTTTTCATGGTGATATTGTGGTTGTTTATCCACAATTTTACATATGAAGTGCAACCTTGCCCTGGTTTATCATTAGATTTCAAGGTTTGGTTAGTCTTCCTTTCTTCTTGCAATTCTTCTTTGGACCTTTAAGTATCATTTTCAGAATTGATAACCTTTCAAATCAACAGTAAGTTGTTTCGGAAGAAGTTATGCATATTTAGAACACATTAAATAGTGTGAGGAGGTAAATAATCTGACACAATGTCTCCATTTCAAATCAAATGTTTGCATATGTCTGACTGCAACAATTGAAGTTACTATGATAAGAAAGTTTAGCATCTTTGTAAATTGGTTCCGATCCTACTTAATCATGGATGTGGCAAATATTTGGGCTTAGAATAGTGAAAACTAAGGTCTTTATTAAGAGAAGTGCATGGTTATAGACATTCCCTTGTGTTTATCAGGTTTTAAGAATGGATGACTTGCCATAATGTGGAAGGAAGTTCATCTCAATGTATGGGTCTGTTGGTTCATCAAGTGTAAGCATAATTGCTTGAACCATACCCTTTGCTTAACCTGAAAAATTTCCCAGTAGTCCTGCATGACAGTTTACAGTTAACAAGTATGCTGGTCCTTTGTCAAGGCAAACCTCTTTTTCAATCATAATTGTTGCAAATGGTGGTTTCTAGACATATGCGGCAAGTGTATGTCATGCCACAGTTGCCATAATACACTTCTCTTTGAAATCCCGAAGCACTTTTATGATTTTATCCCCGAAAAGTAGAAGAATTTCTATGTCACATGTGAAAACCATATTGTAGAATCATCTAAAAGAATCAAAATTTGAAAAATATGTGAAATTAAGAGAAGACTTACATAATGATCGATGTAGACCTGGGTATGATCAAGTGAAAATGAAGAGGTCTAGAATAATAGATATTAATGTATGACATGTATGTGCATGCTTATAATAGTATGTTAAGACGTGCATTTACCGCCTACGCACACAAATATTTTATACATATATTACATGCACACATGCGGGTGTGCACACACACACACACACACACACACACACATATATATATATATATATAAGTATGTATGTATGTATAATGTGTGTGTGCATGTGTCCATAATAGTATGCTAACACATGCATTTATCACCTAAACAAAAATATTTTACACATAGATATATACATACACACACACACACACATATATATATATATATAGAGAGAGAGAGAGGGAGTCTTCGCTACATAATGGTGTTTGGTGCATAATCTTACACAAAAATCTCCACCATCCAATCTTTGAGATCAACGGTGTATATTTATGCACCAAACACCGTTATGCAGTTAAGATTCCTTCCACATATATATACACGTAAGAATATGAATCACTCTTTAAAGCTACCACTACTTGCAAACATAACCAAGAAATGGTATTTTCCCTCTTACACATTGAAGAATCTAATAAGTGTGGATATTACCTTATTTCATCACAATGACTACATGATGATTTGCATATTAGAGAGGTGGAAGAATTCTAAGATCGTTAAGTCCACAACATTTGAGTTGTGCTCATGTAAGGGATCACCCTTCCATGGTCGGTCTCAAGCCCGTAAAAAGAAGGAGGGTTGTGTTAGGCTTCCGACTGGCAGCGTAAAACTTTATTAGATTTTTATACCATGGATTACACAAATTATGAGCATTGCTTTGGGGTGTCCCTACCTAGCGACGTGCTGTAGAGTCCGAATGCAGTGAAAAGTGAGCAAGGGCTACTAAATTTTTTCCCGGATATAGTGAATCAATTACAGAGAGGGTTCCCACATCATGGACGGGTGTGGGTAAGGAAGTTAGTCCCGCTACATTGTCGCCCGAATGTAGTGAATAAATTACAGAAAGGGTGTTCATATTTTTAATATGGATGAATGTGGGGGTAAAGAAGCTAGTCCTAAATAATAAGATTCGTATTGGTTCTTGGAATATCGAAACATTGTCAGGTAAGCTAATGAAGGTGGTAGATACTATGATTCAGAGAAATATTCATATTCTATGTTTACAAGAGACAAAGTGAGTTGGAAAAAAAGCAAAGGGGATTGAGGATACATGTTTTAAATTATGGTACTTAGGTAAGGAAAAGGCTCGAAACAAAGTTGGTATTATCATAAATAAAGATTTAAAGGATAGTGTAGTAGACATACAACAATATGGTTACCAAATCATGACGTTGAAATTAGTGTTAGGAGAAGAGGTTTTGAATATAGTTTATGCTTACGCACCCCAAGTAGGACTAGAAGATAGTATAAAGACGGCTTTTTGGGAAGAGTTAGATAAGGTGATTCAAAGAATTCCACAAAGGGAGATGATTTGTTTAGGAGGAGACTTAAATGGACATGTCGGTAAAGAGGCATTAGGATATCTAGGTATTCGTGGAAACTTTGGTTTTGGGGATATAAATGAGGAAGGTAGGGAAATTTTAAATTTTGCTATGGCATTTAACCTCTTTATAGTCAATACAATCTTCAAAAAATGAGATGAACATTTAATTACTTATAAGAGTGGCTTATCACAAACACAAATTGATTACTTAAAAAAGATAGAGCATGTTGTAAAGATTATAAGGTAATTCTAGGAGAAAGCTTAACCATCCAACATCGACTTTTAGTTATGGATTTATAAATAAAAAAATAGACAAAGAAGAAAAGAGTGCATCGAGCTATTCAAACTAAATGGTGGAACCTCAATTCAAGGAGATGCTTGAAATTATGTTGGTACACCTTGTGATATGTGGAACAATGTGGCTATACATATTAGGAAAGTGTGAAAAGATGTGTTAGGTGAATCTAATGGAGGTGTACCGGTACAAAAAGAAGCTTGGTGGTGGAGTGAAGTAGTGCAAAATAAAACTAAGACAAAGAGGGCATGTTACAAATTACATTATGCTAAGAAAACTAGTGAAACTTTAGAGGCTTATAAGAAAGCAAAGAAAGAAACGAAAAAGGCCGTCAGTGAAGCAAAAGCTAAAATTGGGAGGATTTATATAAAAAAACTTAACTCAAAAGAGGGTGAAAGAGATATTTTTAGGATAACTAGGGCTAGAAATAAGAAATCTAAAGATTTTAATTATATTAGATGCATCGAAGATGAATGTGAAAAAATTCTAGTGGCAAATGATGATATAAAAAATAGATTGAAAAACTATTTTTATAAGCTTTTTAATAAAAATAAAGATGTTAGTATTAGCTTAGGAGAGTTAGCCAAATCAGAAAAGTATATAAACCACAATTTCTACCGACGTATTCAAAAGAATGAAGTCAAAGAGGCTCTTAAACGTATGAAGGGTGGTAAATCGGTAGGACGAGACAATATTCTTATAAAAGTTTGAAAATCTTAGGAGAAACAAGAATCACTTCACAAGACTATTTAATGAAATATGGAGAAACCAAAAGATGCCCAAGGAATAGAGTGCGAGTACACTTATAACCACATATAAGAACAAGGGAGACATTTAGAATTGTGTGAATTATCGGGGTATCAAGTTAAATGAGCCATACTATGAAATTATGGAAAAGAATTATCGAACTTAAGTTAAGACAAGTATCAAGTACAACAGAGAACCAATTTGGATTCATGCCAGGCAGATCTACTTTTGAAGCGATTTACCTTTTGCGACGTCTTATGAAACATTTTAGAGCAAAAAGGAAAGACCTTCAAATGATATTTATTGATCTAGAAAAAGCTTATGATAGGGCATCGAGGGAGGTTCTTTGGAGAACCTTGGAAAAAAAGGTATCCTATTGACATACATTAACCTTATAAGAGACTTGTACGATGGTGCAAAAACATGTCTGAGGACTCATGAAGGAATGACAGACTTCTTTGAAGTTAATATTGGGTTACATCATGGATCAACTTTAAGTCCATACGTATTTAAAATGGTGATTGATGAGTTAACAAAACATATTTAAGATGAAGTACCTTTGTGTATGATATTTGCATATGACATTGTGTTAGTGGAGGAGTCTAAGTAAAAAGTTAATAGAAAATTGGAACTATGGAGAGAAACATTAGAAAGGAAAGGCTTTCGACTTAGTAGAACATAGACAGAATATATGGAATGTAAGTTTGATAATTTGTTTACTTCAGAGGACATAGAAATTAAAATTGGCACACATTGCATTCTCCAAAAGGAAAGTTTTAAATACCTAGGGTCAATTTTTCAGAGTGATGGAAGAATTGATGGAGATGTTATGCATAAAATTAATGTTGGTTGGTTAAAATGGAGAGAAGTATCAAGTATTCTTTATGATAAGAAGATATCATTAAAGTTAAAAGGTAAATATTATAGAGTAACAATTAGACATGCCATGTTTTATGGTTCTTAGTGTTGGGCAGTTAATCATCAACATGTACAAAAGATGTATGTGACAGAAATGAAGATGTTGAGATGGATGAGCGGTCAAAGAAGAAAATACCGTATACATAATGAAGTTATTAGAAATAAATTATGTGTGGCACCAATAGAGGATAAAATGAGAGAATATAGTTTAAGGTGGTTTGGACATTTAGAAAGAAGATCAAAAGAAGAACCTGTAACAAGGTATGAAAAACTAGAGTTTGAAAGTATTAAAAGAGGTAGAGGACGACCACAAAAGTGTTGGAAAGAAACAATAAAGAATGATCTAGTTTATTGTGAGTTAACTGCTACATAACACATGATAGGGCTTTGTGGAAACAAAGAATCCATGTAGCTGATCCTGTCTAGTATGAGAAAAGGCTTAGTTGTTGTTGTTGTTTGAGTTTCTAAACAGATCTTCCATAACCATAACTTAAAGTCTTAAACATTGAGTTGGCCACTGAAAAGCCACTTTTGGGGATTCCCCATGCAATTTTCACATAGCATATATTTAATTTGAGTGGAATATGAGTATAGTTATATCCATATACAAGAACAAGAAAGACATTAAGAATTGTACGAATATTGCGGTATCAAGCTTAATGAGTCATACTACACAATTATGGATAAGAATTATTGAACATAGGTTTAGAAAGTGTTGAGTATAAGATTTGTGTAAGAAAGATTTACTATTGAGGTTATTCACTCATTGAGACATCTTACATAACATTTTAGGAAAAAGAATGAACATTTATATGGTATTTGTTAATCTAAGAAAAGCTTACGATGGGTACCAAAAGATATTCTTTGGAGAACCTTGAAAAAGAGATGTATTCCATTGACATATATCAATCTTATAAGAGATATGATGCACTAATATTGTGAGGAGTCTTAGGACCCATGAAAGAATGATATATTTCTTTAAAGTTAATATTGGAAATGTGCATAAGATATTCTATATAACAAGAAGATATCATTAAAGTTGAAAGGTAAATAGTTATAAATTGTTATCGATAATCAAAGGTTGAAGCGTCCATGAACCAATTTGTCAAAGCGTCAAGAACTCAAATCATCCAAATATGGATGTCACACACAAATATCTCAACAAGAATGCGAAAGCAAGTCAAACACCAAGCAAAAGCTATGCAAAGACAACATAAATTTATTGATGATAGAGTGGGGTATTTATAGGGGAAGAGATACAACATTTAGAAGAGAAAAGCAAGTGAAAAAACCAGCCTTGAAGGTTGGTTGCTGTGCACAGCACAGTCAAACGTTTAGTTGACTGGCCCCAGGCCCCTAGTGTTCTGGGCCAGTCTAATGACAAACACGGGCTCTAATGGCCCGTGTACCTATTACAATTAACACTCCTTTCAAACTTACAGGGTATATATCAAAAGTTTCTAACAAAAATTGAAAACGAGTGGTCGAGAGAGATTTGGTGAAGAAATCCGCTAGTTGCATCTCAGATGTGACATAACACAATGTTATCTTCTTGTTCAAACATTCTTCACGAACAAAATGGCAATCCATCTCAATGTGCTTTGTCCTTTCATGTAAGGTGTTGTTGGAGGCAATGTACATGGCGCTTTTGTTGTCACAATACATAGTTGCAGGATGTTGCAAAGTAACTCCCATATCACCTAGAATAGCTATAATCCAAGAAATCTCCGTAGCCGCAGTAGTCATGGCTGAATATTCAGCTTCAGTGGATGAGAGTGACACTTTCTGTTGCTTTTTACAGTTCCAGGAGATAAGTGATTTACCTAGAAAAATACAAAAGCCAGTCGTAGAGTGTCTCTTGTTGACATCTCCACCTCCAGTCAGCATTCGTATATACAAATAAATCAAAAGACGAAGAAGAAGTTAAGAAAACCCCCTTGTTAGAAGCATTTCTGACATATCGAATGATACGTAAAACAACACTCATATGAACAGAAGTTGGTGCCTGTTAAAATTGACTGGTTGTATGAACTGCATGAGAATCTTTCATGTCAAATTTAGATTCAAGAAAACATTTTGTTTGATGCACTATGTCATGGCTAGTACCGAAAATTAGCATATCATCCACATATAGACAAATAATCACACATTCATTATTTACTAATTTCGTATATACACATTTATCAACTTCAACGAGAAGAAAAACCATCACAAATTAAAGTTTGATCAAACTTTTCATGCCATTGTTTAGGTGCTTGTTTTAGACCATATTCAAGTAATCATTCAGAAAAGCATTTTTAACATGAAGTTGATATATATCCCATTTCCTAATGGCACTGAGGGTTATGAGAATTCTAATTGTGATCATCCTAGCAACCGGGACAAATGTTTCATTATAATCAATTCCATAATTTTGGGCATAACCCTTTGCAACCAGTCTCGCCTTGTATTTCTCAATATGTTCATTGCTATGAGTTTTGATTTTGTAGACCCATCGACATCTAATAACTTTCTTTATCTTTTGGTATGGGTATAACAGTCCATGTTTGAGCTTTATCTAAGGCTTTAAGTTCATCCCTCCTAGCATCTTTCCATTCTGGAATACCTTTAGCTTGATGATAAAATTTGGGTTCTCTAACTTGAAGAGTTGCAATCAAGTTTTTGCATTGCGGTTCAAAAGATTCATAGGAAACAAAATGTTGGGGAGGTTTTGAAACTCTAGGTTCTAGACATGTGCAATTAGTTTCTCTATGACGTCGAGTATAATGTAATGGAAATGGTTCAACAATGGGTTATGAATCAATTGTATTCGGAACATCACTACTCTCAAGAGAAATATCTTGATGAGCTATAGAGTCATAATCATCGTCTTCTTCTAAATCAAAAAAATCTTGAGATATGGAAGGTTCAGAATTTTCTAAGGATTTAGACTTATAGTAGACATCATTCTCAAAAAATTTTACATCCTTAGAAACATATAATTTGTCATCAATAGGATCAAAACACCTATAACCCTTTTTGTCTATACCATAACCAAGAAATACACATTCAATAGGATCTTCTTCCAGTATACATAATGATGTTATTAAAAACAAATTAGGAGTGGCACCAATAGAGGATAAAATGAGAGAATATCGTTTAAGATGGTTTGGACATATAGAAAGAATATCAAAAGAAGAACCCGTAAGAAGGTTAGAAAAACTAAATTTGGAAAGTATTAAAAGAGCTAGAGGATGACAACAAAAGTGTTGGAAAGAAACAATAAAAAATAATCTAGCTTATAGTGAGTTAACTGCTAACATGGCACACGATAGGAATCTATGGAAACAAAGAATTCATGTAGCTGACCCCATCTAGTATGAGAAAAGGCTTAGTTGTAGTTGTTGTTTTATAAACAAAACATCTACATCCAAAAACTCTAAGTCTTTCATAATAAGGAGAAATATTATATAATTTTTGAAAAAGAGAAATATTTTCAAGATTGGATAAAGGCATTCTATTTATAAGATAAACTGCAGTGAGAGTAGCTTTTGCCCATAAAAATTTAGGAATATTACTGACAATTAACATAGTTCGACATGTTTTTATAATGTGTTTATGTTTCCTCTCAGCCAAGCCTTTTTGTTGAGGAGTTTTAGTGTAAGACTTTTGATGACAGATCCCATTTGTTTCAACAAATTTTTGAAATTCATTTGATATGTATTCTCTTCCTGAATCCAATCTAAAAATCTTAATGGTGGCTCCAAATTGATTTTTGATCATGTTGCAAAAGGTTATAAATTTTTCAAATACTTCTGATTTATGCTTTAAAAGATATATCCAAGTAAAACGAGTAAAGTCATCTATAAATATCGCATAGTATTGAATTCCTCTCTTAGAAACAACGGGAGCAGGGCCCCAAACATCAGAATATATTAAATCAAAAGCTTTGTTGGGTACATAGTTCCTTTCACCAAACGGGAGATGATGCATCTTCCCAAGAATATAATCTTTACATTCAAACTTTTATTCTCTAATCTTTTTCATCAAAGGGATGTTACATAATTTTTGCAAATCTAAATGTCAGTCTTTTATGCCAAAGGGTGGCATCTAACGTCATATTACAAGACTCAAAATTTGGCATAACCAAATAATCCATTTTGTATAGTCCACTTTCTCTATGGCCTTGACCAATCACCTTCTTCGATAGGTGATCTTGCACCACACAATGCTTGGATGAGAAATGTACAATCATTATCACAAATTTGAGCAACCGAAAACAAGTTTAAATTTAGTTTAGGTATAAAGCTTACATTTTTAATTTAATTTTTTCTTTTTTGAAATTTCCTATTTTTTTAATTTGAAATTTTGTATCATCGGCCGTAAAAACATGTTTTCCAACGGTATCATGAGATTCATTCAAGGAATTTTCACAATGAGACATATGAAAAGAGGCACCCGAATCTAAAAACCAAGACATACTTTGAGAGGTGGAGAGAGCGTTCTCGGAGATGCTTGCTTTTTCCTTAAACATTTCTTCTATGTATGCCTTAATATTGCTGGGCAAGATTCTTTTTTTTCCTTCCACGGCTCCCACATTTCCAAACTTTTTTCGAAGAAGACAAGTGATTTTGATATGCCCACTTTCCTTGCAATAGTGACAAATAGTATCCTTGGTTGGCCACGGGCCCATGGGTTTCTTTGATCCTTCATTTTTTGCATGCGGAGGCTTGTATGTCTTTATGTTAGCACTCGGTTTGGAGGCGGCAAGAACGGCTTCTTTTGCAACATTAATATTTTTGAACCTTGTTTCCTCTATAACAAGGTCGACCAAAAACGAGTCTCCTCTAGGTCTAGGTTTTCTATGTATTAAATTTGATTTAATATTTTTAAATTCATCTCTTAACCTACGCATGAACAAAAAAAATATTGATTGTCCAAAAACTCCTGAAATTTATCTAATTTTTGAAGTTTCTCAAATTTATCAAAGCTCTTAAGTTGAGTGCATAATTCCGAAAACTCATTATGATAGTCTCTAATGCTTAAATTTTCTTATTTAAGCATTATCATTCTTTCCATCAAATCAATTTGAAAAATAAAATCATCTTGAGAATGAAGTTTTTTCAAATATTTTCAGCACTAATTCTATTTCTAAGCTTATCATCTACATTTTGACAAATAATCAAAGTAATTTTTGCATTCATTTTTTCCCATGATTTTAAGTCTTTCTTATATTTTTCATGAGTTTTAACAATCTCATCATTCAAACCATCAATATTCAAAATCGGTTCTTTTATTGTTCCATCAATATAATCTCAAAAATCTTTCGACAAAAAATATTTTTTCATGGTCCTTGCCCAACTTTGATAGTATTTTGGGTCAAGGATGTATCTAAATGTCTCATTTTTTCTTTTCATTTTATGCAAAATCAAAAGATTTAGACTAACCTCAAGTTTTGTATGATTTTTCAAAATTTGCACTCGTGGCACGCTTCCTAATGCGCTCATTTTCTTCAATCCGTGGCTGTGATACCATATAAATTGTTGTCGATAATCAAAGGTTGAAGCGTTCACGAACCAATTTGTCAAAGCGCCAAGAACTCAAATCATCCAAATATGGATGTCACACACAAATATCTCATCAAGAATGCGGAAGCAAGTTAAACACCAAGCAAAAGGTGTGCAAAGATAGCATAAATTTATTGAAGATTGAGTGGGGTATTTATAGGGGAAGAGATACAACATTTAGAAGAGAAAAGCAAGTGAAAAAGCCAGCCTTAAAGGCTGGCTGTTGTGCTGTGCACAACACAGTCCAACGGCTAGTTGACTGGCCCCAGGCCCCTAGTGGCTTGGGCCAGTCTAATGACAAACACGGGCCCTAATGGTCCCTGTACGTATTACAATTAACAATAGTATAGTATATTTTATGGTTCTAAGTGATGGGCAGTCAATTATGAATATGTACAAAAGATGTCTATGACATAAATGAAGATGTTGAGATGGATGATTGGTCACATAAGGATACCGTATACATAATGAGGTTATTAAAAATAAATTAGGAGTAACACCAATAGATGATAAAATGAGAGAAAATTGTTTAAGATGATTTCAATACATAGAAAGACAACCAAAGAAAGCTCTAGCAAGATATACTAGATTGTGAAAATATTAAAGGAGAAAGTGGAAGAGGAAGATTATTAGAGTGTTGGAAGGAAACAACAAAGAAAGATCTAGCTCATGTTTGAGTTAAGTGTTATGACACGTGATGGGGCTATATGGAAACAATCCATGTAGCCGACCCCATCTAGTATGGGAAAAGTCTTAGTTGTTGTTGTTGCTTTGTATGGGTGGCTTTGTAGTATTAGTTAACACCTTTTTGCTCTTATTTTTTCTGTTTGTTTCTCTTTACTGAGATTAGTTAACACTTCCCTGCTTAACTTTTCAGATCTTTTCTCTGTACTTAGATGTACAACTGTTGTCATGTCACAGTTCGATGATGTTGAATCTCTATCCAAGTTAAAGAGTCTAACTTGGTACATTTTTGTATGGAAATCTTGTGCACACAATATTTTGTCAACAATCTTGCAGACTAGAATAAAATGCATGTCTGTGTGGAAGTTGTGTTGGAATGTATTTAAAGTGTTGGCAAATGTTTAATAGATCAGGTCCTGGTTGGTACGTGGTTCATTTGAATATACCAACCAGCCAAAAGAGATTCCTTGGTCAAGCTAGACACATCCGATTTAGTTTTGATGTTTTCTATCCTAAGGTTGAGTTGATTCTTGATGCATGCAAGTTATGTAAGTAATATAGCTTGATCAATTTTGAACCGGATTCTGAACCTAAGTGGGCCTAGACACATCCAATTTAGTTTTGATGTTTTCTATCCTAAGGTTGAGTTGATTCTTGATGCATGCGAGTTATATAAGTAATATAGCTTGATCGATTTTGAACTGGATTCTGAACCTAAGTGGGCCAGATCAGATTGTTTGTATTTGTACTGATCATATCCTACTATTTTTGCATCCTTTTCCACTAATCCCTAGGAAGGTATTGCATAAGTTATAGTTCCTGTGACAAACTTGGTAATGTCAACGTGATTCCCTGGTGCCTGTTTCTTGAACTTCTATTGCTGCTTCAACACTTCTCTTCAGAGGATTTTTTCTTGTAAATTCACCTTGACATTTTGGTCTTTTCCCTTTCTTCTCTAGGTATTCTACTTAACTTTCTGATGACTGGATAAGTTGTATTAGCCTTTCTATATGGTGGAGGATGCTTCTCTTAATCTCTTTCCAACTTACAAGTCCATGCTGTTTCTAGTATTTATTTTTCTCGATCGATTATTCTTGTTGGTTATTTCATGGTGGCTATTTCATTTCTCATCAAAATCTTCTCTCTCATGAGGGGAAATTTTAAATTCCTTTTGTTATATTTAAGTTACTATCACTGTGGGGGCTGAGGTAGGAATTTATCCTGCCAATAGTTTTCCGGTTTTCCCCTTCTCTAATATCTTCCTTCTTGTCATATTGCTCTAATGTACTGCACCTGCACTTCCTTATGCTTGATATATTGCAAAAAATGAAGACTGGCATGCATAATATATGTAGGAATGGGGACACATATGCTGGAGAATATTTTGCCGACAAGATGCATGGTTTTGGAGTTTATCGTTTTGCCAATGGACATCGCTATGAGGGATCCTGGCACGAGGGTAGAAAGCAGGGTCTCGGAATGTACACATTCAGGAATGGGGAGACAAGATCAGGGCATTGGCAGAACGGCAGCCTTGAGACACCAAGTACTCACAACACGCATCTTGGATCTCCTGTGGCTGTTAATCATTCAAAAGTGTTGAACGCAGTGCAGGTAAATTCAGTAACTTATCATTACAAGCTGAAAATTGATAATAAAAACGGAAGAAAGAGAGGAAAGACAAATAATAAAGTTATAACTAGTGATTCTCACTATTAGGAAGCACGGAGAGCTGCTGAGAAGGCGAATGATGTGCCGAAGGTAGACGAAAGGATCAACAAGGCAGTTGCAACAGCAAACCGGGCAGCTAATGCTGCTAGGGTAGCAGCAGTTAAAGCTGTTCAGAAAAGAATGCACAACGACAACAATGATCATGATGAGATGTCAGCTCAGATGGTGTGATTTTTTCTCCTA
Organism: Brasenia schreberi; assembly: GCA_036023115.1. Classification (NCBI taxonomy): domain Eukaryota; kingdom Viridiplantae; phylum Streptophyta; class Magnoliopsida; order Nymphaeales; family Cabombaceae; genus Brasenia; species Brasenia schreberi. Next base: position 10,893,990 of record JAYKKT010000074.1, on the reverse strand, counting down.
CACCGTCACTAGCTCATCAAACAATTCCCTATCCCGTCGAGGATAAGCTCAGTGAGGGAGCGGTGGAATCAAAGGTTTGACCTGCACCCTCGCCATCTTTTTCTAATGAGTATGCTAACAAGAGTCTCTGCTAGTAGAGAACCCGATTTTAGTTGCTTCTTGAAGTTAGTTTCTCTTGTTCTCTGTGTAAATATAAGGAATGAAGTGACTTGAGTGATCTAACTGATGGTGGCGGCACGATTGAAAGTTGGGACCTGTTTTTCTTGCATTTGTCTTCTTTCTTGTAAAAAATTAGATTTGCTGGTGCTAGGTAAACCCCTACCCGGTAATTATGTTTTTCTGCTGAGCTCTTTCTTGGAGAAGATCAACAGTATTGATTTCCCTAATGACTATTTGCTGCTACCAAATTTTCATCTCATTCTTCAGTTGTTCCTCTTTTCTGGAAGATGCTTGGGAGCCGCATGTGAATGCGTGCGTATGCATTCATTGTTAACTCGTGACTCGTGAGTTTAGAGAACTTACATAAAGGGTTAACTGCACTTGTTTGAGCTTATTCTTTATCTTATCCTTTATTCTATCTAATATAAAAGAAAAGTTGGTGCTAGGAAGGTATCTAAAGCATGAGGTTTTATTATTATTATTATTCTCAAATCTTTAGGTGCACTTTTCAGAACCGTTAAATTGCTAATGGTTTACTCAATGTGCTAAGATACTTAGTTGTTGCCACCACAAGCATTTTCATAATAATGTAAAGCTAAATATACATTTATCTGTAATAAGTTTTAGAAGACTTAAATTGCAAGCAACATTTGGCATATTAAATTAATTTAACACTTAAATTGCTAATGGTTTTCTGCTTTATGTCCTGGTAGGATTGAGATGTATGTTTGGTGCTACCGTACTAGCATGCAAAGTTGATGGACCAAACTAGATCCAGACCAGGTCCAACCTGTGGAAACCCAGAATGGTTATTGAAAAGTGTCTTGTTTTTCTGCTTTGTGTGTTCAAATATCATTTTATATATTACATTTTTATACTAGGAACATTGCATACTCGGATAGAACTGAACATTAGCAACAGAAAACACAAAGTAGGCCTTAGTTTTCATTAAAGGCAGAAACTAGCTTTGCTTCATTAATCATCCAAACTCATGAAACAAAAGCACCTCTCTCTCTCTCTCTCACGCACGCGCAGACACACAGAGAAGCAGAGTGCCCAGTTTGCATCATTTGGAGCAGCCTTGTTTTATGTTGTAAAGGTTGCTTGGATATTCAGGAGGAGGTTCCCGACATTGCTTGCCATTCCTTTGATGGTTTTGGAGATAGAGCTGTAGCATTTTAATCCGGGAATTTTTTTATCGTAGTCTGCTAACCCAACACAGCAAAAAGCAAAGACGAAAATTTCTCAAGGGGTCACTCATTCATAATCACTGTAGCTCAAGCTTGCTCCTGGTTAGAACGAGAGCTAGTGCACCAAAGAGTTCCTTTATAGGAGGGATCTTTAGGCAATAATTCAGGTTTGTGTCTCTTATAAAGAATCAATAAAGATGTTACACAACAATAATATTCGAGATGGCAATCTCTACCCACTCAACCCTTTTCCTACATTGGGCGGGTTCTCAGGGGAAAAAATCTGCCCCGCTGCAGGATAGGGCGAAGCCTTTAACTTGCAAGTTGTGCAGGGTAGTTGGGTGGGGTAAGGTTTAAGGTAAACCCACCCAACCCCCTACCCAATATGTGTGTGTGTGTGTGTGTGTATATATACGTATGTGTGTGATGAACTAAATTTTCTTTAAAAGAAAAAAGAGGTTGAAGTGCATTGGGAGGGTGCAGGTTTGATCTCCAAGACCTGCGAGGCAAGGTGTAATAACAAGTTTCCAATATAGGGCTGGTATGAATGAGGTGAAAACGCGCCCCACTCCACTGTCACTGCCAATTCCAAGATCATGCGCACACCCATGCACACTCAGATTTACTTTGTCGTTTCAAGTAGTCCATCTTCGAGATGAACAGTTGAAGTAATAAAAGAATATTTAGTATACATAGTGCATTAAATACAATAATAACAAAAACAACTAAACATTTTTCCATACTACGTGAATTCTTTTTTCATAAAACCCTATTCAATGCCATGCTAAGGTTTAATATATATGGTGCATTAAATAATACAATAAAAAAATAATTAAACCTTTTTCCATACTAAATGAGGTCGGCTACATGAATTCTTTGTTTTCAGACAGTTTCATTATGTGTCATGTAACAATAAACTCAACAAAAACAAAACAATTTCTTATTATTTAATTCCAGCACTTTTATGATCTTCATCTTCTTCTTATAACTTTTCACACGTTGGTTTTCTTCGATCATCTTTAAAGTCATCTTAAACTATTTTCTCTTATTTTATCATCTACACTATAAATAATATATGGTGTTTTAGATGCATATGACAAAAGGTACACTACTACTCTTTTTCTTTTTAATTTAAATTTTCAAAGTTGATCATGTCATTATGATAAAATGTTTGAGTAGATATACATATGGATGGATGTACTTTTCTCTTTGCTTTTAGAGAAATGAGTGTTATTTAAAAAAGTATAACAATATTTAAAAATATATAAAAAAATAACTTATTAAGCTCATGTGTCACAAAAGCAAAGAGAACATATGAATATCTATACTAGAGATCTCAATATGGGCTGGCCTGGGCCCAGCCCTTGTGAGCCGACAAAAATGTGGGTCGGGTCGGACCAGGCCACGTACATATATATAGTTTTTCGATTACATGTATATATATACATATTATACATTTATTTATTTATTTCATTACATGTATATATGTATATATATAGTTTTTATTACATGTATGTATATATATATATATATGTGTGTGTGTGTAGTTTTTTCTATTACATGTATATATACATATATATACACCCATATATATATATATATATATATATATATATATATATATATATATATATATATATATATATATATATATTGTTTATTACATGTGTATATGACTTGTTGAAGTCTGAAATGTTGTGAAGATCCGATCTAATATCCAATGGGCCTATGGCACAGTGGGTCAGCCAGACCCTGCTTATGTCGGCCCTTAGTGCCATACTGTTTGGGCCATTCCACCCTGCTTCAAATCCATACATCATAAGTTTCAAGATCCCAAAAAGTTGCAGATGACAAAATAAAAATATATACATAGCGTACTTTCTACGTTTTATTTTTTTTAAGTAACTTTCTTTTATTGGATCATCAATTTCTTCACTCTCATTACTGTAGAGACAAAATTACAATTTGTAAGCTGTCGATGTTAACCAGCATTTTGTTATACCCGATCAACCATCAAAATGAACAGATTCTGTGCAGTCCTTTCCATTTCCCAACCAATTTTCAGATTCTATACTCGTTTCCAATTTGATCATTGATAATCAAACTCGAAGCAAGAGAGAGGATACCGTGTATACTTATATATAGAACCTTGTATATGTTAAGATACTTGTGTAAGTAAATTCAAACAAATTTCAATCATATATGATTTAAGAAAAATGTTTGAGATTCTTTGAGACTTAAGTACACTTACATGTACTAAGTTTTCTCCATCTTTATCTCTTTATGATTTAGATTTAAAGAACCTATACAAATAGAGAATCATTAAGAATGTGTTTTATTTTTTAAGAGAAAAGGTTGAGGTAATAAAACAAATTTTAATATATTAAATATAAAGTATAACTCCGTCCATGTAAGGGATCATCCTTGCATGATCGGTATGAAGACTAGATAAAAGAGGAAGGTTACATTAGGCTTTCAATAAGTATAAAACTTTGTCGAACTTACAATAGATTCTACAAAAAACAACAAAAAATTTATGTAACCAACAACATCTAGTATGGGAAAAATCTTAGTTGTAGTTATAATAGATTAAATATAAAAGTAAATGACGATTCCTCATCATTTTCTATCTTCAGTTTTTTAGATTATATATAAGGAGTCTTAAAAATGAATAATGTTGTATCTATTTTCAAGATCAATCATAAAGATTTTAATTAAAAGCATCGTTATTGAGTAATTCAGATTTTGATAGTTGATAAGATCTAACGAATGAAGAACGAAGATTTTTATGATCATACACAGCTCCTGTTCTTGGTGCCTCGGTAACAACGTTTGTACAGTAAATGCTTACAGTAGCTATGGAATAAAATAAGTTCGCGTTTGCGTCTTGGAGCAAGATTTTTGCGCGTTTCCAAGGAAGACCTACGTTTCTCCGTCTACATTAGACGAAACCCACCTTTTGAATCCAGATGATTCGACTGAACACGTGTGACGACTTAAAAATCTCAACCGTACATCACCCTAATGAGCAGCTTGGGCTCACTGGCGAGCCAGCTATGGAAAATGAATCTAATTGAAAGAAAAGAAAATCGGACGGTGAAGACCTAACAAAATGCCTGCGTATGATATATAATATGACACCAAATGTGATTTATAATGTATCGCATTCATCGTTATCATCTCCGATATATCCCCAAGTTTAACGCCGCGTAAGAGAACAACACTCTCTCTCTCCTCTCTCTCTCTCTTGAAAAGCTAACAAACGAAGAAATAAAGTGTGATCGAATATATCAACCTTGCACGACGTTGATCGTCCTCGCCTCCACTATTATCGTCCTTATCTGTAGGAATAAAGGCGGTTGAAGGAAAAAGATCATCAGAGAGAGCTGCAAAAAGGAGACAATCCACCGTTTCTTTCCCCATTTTTTTTTAAAGCAACAACCACAAACTCGATAGAGAGAAGAGCAGCTGAAAGGAACCATCAAATTCTGCACAAATATACGGAAAGTGGGAGAGGGACAGAAAGAGCAGCGAGAAGGGAACTACCCCATCAAATTCAAGGGATACGAGCGAGGAGACAATCCATCATGCACACTATAAATAAGGGATTACGGCTAATTCCGTATACTTTTTTTTCACTCCCTCCCCTATTCTAGTTTAGTTTTCTGCGTTCCCTCTACATGTGATGTTTATCTAAAAGCATCTTTCTCCAGTCATAGTCCTAGGCGACTCAGGCTTTGGTTGATGTTGACTCGAAGCTAGTATATGTTGTTCGATGTATGTTCATTTTATCATATGAATGTAATGTAAAGGTATTCATACGTACTTTCGGGCGTTCATTTCTCTAACACAAGTTTGAAAGGGCGACTCGCAAAGATAAGTTTCTAATTACTTTTGTTTTCCGTATGACTTGATTATGACTTATTTTGGATCTGCGACTGTTATTTATAATTTTGATATGACATATTATTTTCTTAGGCATGTATGTTTACAATTTCTTCCAATATTCTTAGAAAAATCATTTTTTACCTTAGTAAATATGTCTGCATGTGCAATGTTGAATCATTTGATATATAATATGCTAGGCTAGGTCATGTAAACTTTGATTTCATGAAAATAATGATTTAAATCTTACCCTAAAACTATCATAGATAAAAAACACAAATGTGGTATATGTGTGCAAGCGAAGTAACCTAGAAAACCTTTCCCTATGATTGAAAGGAAATCTGAAATTTTGGATTTGGTGCACACTCATATTTGTAAATTCAATGGAATGACTATGAGGGATAACAAAAGATATTTTATCTCATTTATTGATGATTGCAATAGATATTGTTATATTTACTTAAAAGCAAAGATAAAACTTTAGAAAAGTTTTAAATATTTATAAATGAAGCACAAACTAAAACATGAAAGGTACTTAAACGAATAAGGTTTGATAGAAGAGGAGAATATACCTTAAATATTTTGCAAGTATACTATCAAAACAACAGTCTTGTTTATTAGGTTACTACTCAATACTCTCCTCAATCTAATAGAATAGTTGAATTGAAGAATAGAACCATGTACGATATGGTTAATATTTTACTTCAAAATTCTAGGTTATTTACCTATATGTTGGAGAAGCTTTGAATATGATTTCTATATTCTGAATAGAATTTTGCATAAGCATAAGGAAAATAGTCACTTTGAGCTTTGAAAGAGTCGAAAGATTAGTCTCAAATATCTCACTGTATGGAGTGTCTTCCAAAAATACTTATCCCTTATTACAAGAGAAAAAAATTTGGACTTAAAACAATGAATGCTATATTTGTGGATTACGTGAAGACAAGCTATGCGTACAAATTCTTGGTCATCAGATATGATGTTTCTGGTATAGTCGTCAACATAATTGTTGAGCTCCGTGATGCTATATTCTTTGAGAATGTGTTTATAATGAAAACTAGAGTTCCCCAAAGTATATTTTTTAGAGATTCTTATCCTAGTATTGGTTTTATTCCCAATCATGTGAAAAATATGAGATATGTGGGGGTGATCCTGATTATGTTATTTCCAAATAAAATGACTCTGAGAAAATAACTGAACCAATGAGAGGTAAACGGCCTAGGATATCAAAGGACTTTAGAAGTGACTTTGTTACTTTCAATATTGAGGATGAACATATCATCTTTCAATTGGTTATAACCTCACCAAGGTTAAGTTTTAGAAGGAAACCATTAATGATGAAATCCAATCAATTATTTCTAATGGTACTTAAGAATTGTCGGATTTACCTCCTGGTTATTCTACTATGGCTTGCAAGTGGATGTTTAAGATGAAACTAAAAATAGACAGAACAATAAGTAAGTACAAGGTCAGATTAGTTGCTAAGGGATACACAAAAGGAAGGAATATAATATTTTGATACATATTCTCCACTTTCCCGAACGACCACTATCCGAGTGCTTATAGCACTAACCTCCGTATATGACCTCACAATCTATCAGATGGAAATGAAGATTGTTTTCCTAAATGGTGACCTCCATAAAGAAATTTATATGGATCAGCTAGCGTGATTTGTGGCTCATGGGAATGAGTCTAAGGTGTATAAGCTTGTTAAATCATTATATGGTTTGAAACAAGCCCCTAAACAATGACATGAAAAGTATGATTATGTAATATCATCTTTTGGCTTCGTTTGTAATGATTATGATTTGTGTATTTACTACAAGTCGGTCAATAATGCTTTCATCATTCTTTGCCTATATGTAGATGATATATTATTGTTTATTTTTTATATAAGAATAGTAAATGAGACTAAGTCATTCTTATATAGTAAGTTTGAGATGGACATGAGTGTGTATGATGTAATTTTAGGGTTTAAAATCACAAGGTCTATTGATAGTATAATAATTTGTTACTTTCACTGTGTTGAGAAAGTTTTAGAAAGATTTGGATATACAAACTGTAAACCTGTTAAAACCCTATATGATTAATTTAAGGCTTTGTATAAGAATGAAAGTGATATTATTGTATCTCAACTACGATATTCTCATATTATCAGTAATTTGATGTATCTAACCAACTATCCATGACTATATATTGCATTTGTTATGTATAAGTTGAGTAGATACATCAGTTGTCCAAATAAAACCCATTAAAAAGCTCTAGGCATAGTATCTCATTTATGTGAATAAAACGATTTCCCTTGTATTGTATTACCATAAACATTCTTTGGTTCTTGAAGGACTTAGTGATGCTAGTTGGATAACAAATAATTCTGAGAATAATAGAGTCACTGAATATGTGTTTCTTGTGGGTGATGGCGTTGTGACTGGAAATCTAAGAAAAATACTATTTTAGTTCGTTCTACCTTTGAGGTAGAACTATGTGCTTTGGATGAGACTATGTTGGAAATTGAATGACTTAAGAGACTTGTGTCTAGTTTACTTATGGTAAAAAAGTCGCTTCTTTTTATTTTAGTGCACTGTGATATAATGACTACAATTGCTAAGATAAATAATTATAAGTACACCAAAAGCAAGAAACATCCAAGTGAGACTAAAGTTTGTAAAGACCCTTGTATTTAATGAGGTCATGATTGTAGATTTTATTGGATCTAAAAATAACATAGCTTATCTTTTGAGTAAAGTCTATCAGTAGCCCTAGTTGAGAAATCTACGTTGGGAATGAGATTAAAACACACGATTTATTCACAAGTTGTGACAACTCAACCTAATTGAGTGAAAATCCCATGAAGTACTTTGAGTATTTGTCTGTTTGTCTCTTGTAAACCTAAAGTGTAATGATTGTAAGTTTAAGAAGAGATTATTCTCTTAATGGGATTAAGTCATAGGATAAGATCCTAACAGTACATCCTTGGAGATGTCTAATTAAGTGATTGACATTGTGTGACTGCAATAGGGGAATTGAGTTGTTCGCTAAAGTGAATGATGATAAATAACATTGATGCATAGTCATTAATGCATCACTCCTATAGATCACAACATAGTCTTTTATTATGTTGTTAACAATAGACACCTTTATACCTAAGGTTTAGGTTCAAGACGTATGTTCACCTAGTTCATGTAAGGATAATATTAAATAATTGAGGTAATAGTTCAAACCGAAATGTACCATTACTGTAAATATAATATGATGGTTGAATGAAGAGGGCACTTTTACACTTTTGTGGGAGATTGTTGGATTTGATGTGCATTAATGATATTTAATTTATATTGATATCCTTAAATATTTAAATGATATATATGAAAGTTGTAAAGTATAAAAGTCACATATGAGAGACTCGTGAATGTGATGAATAAGAGAAGACAAAGTTTAGTTCATATCGAAAAACATGATAAACCCACGTGTCCTTTTATATAGTTGGTAGCTCACGAACCTTAGTGCAGAGAGTTTGGGGAGGACATGGTAGAACACACGTGTGCAAGCACGCACGCTGGGCCAAGGCTTGGGCTTAGGAATTGTCTTTGGTATTCCTTATATTTTTAAAAGAATTTTTTTTAAATTAACAATTAATTTTGATTTACCAGTCAATAGTGCATGTGAGAACGGTTACGGAGAGTGAACAGATACAAACCTTAATAACTATGATACAAACCTTAATAACTATGATGGTTGGATAAAATCTAAGATATTCATTATCCGCACTATAAATTGGAGATTAGGGTTCAGAACACTTTTTTTGTGTGCTTTCTCTCCTCTCTCGGTTCTAAGACGTTGAACTACATGCTTTTAAGTTGTGTGAAAAAGGCGCACGTACTCATATTATTCATTGGATATGCGGCCGTTTTTATAATCGGTGCATCGTCTACGGTTTCTTTCAACATCCACTGCCAGGTCGTCACCTACGCAGCCGAACCCAGGTCCCTCCCTCGAGGACCCTCTCTGTCCAATTCGGCCTCTCAGACTCTGCCGCCTCCGGGCGGGCCGAATCGCTACTTGCCGGTGCCTCCGTCGGCGCACGGCCGGAAGAAGGGGTCATCTGCGGGATATCATATCGATACTCCCGGCACGAGCTCAAGGGATGCATCAACGACGCTAAATGCATGAAGTACCTTCTCGTCAACAAGTTCCGCTTCCCTGAATCCTCCATCATGCTCACCTGTAATTGAGATTAACCGCCCCCTCCCCTCTCTCATCTATCTGAGTTGCTTTGATTTGCTGTCTGTTTGTTGGTGGTGGAAAATTTTCAATGACTTAGTGGCCGTTTCTTCTCTTTCTTTCTCACACACACGCGCTCTCTCTCCATCATTGGCTTCAGTTTGTGTTTGTTTGGAAAAAGAGCTAAGCACGGAAACGGTTTGTGGTGTTCAATAATACAAATAAAAGATGGATCTTGAGAGGAACTTAAGCTTTGATGCGCAGTGATTGTTTGAGGATGCTTTCAGTGTCAGATTCAATGATGGAACAAAGGTAGATCTCTAGAAGGATTTAAGTTTTGATCCTTTGTGATTGAGAGTAGAAACGAACACCTTTTTAACTAATGAAGCAACTGATGGCAACACATGGTTGTCAATTTGGTGGGCTTGTACTAATTACTAGAATTTTTCTTGGCTAATGATTCTATGTAAGAAGTGTGGTAACCCTTCAAAGATTTCCACTGTCGGAAGGTAACCTAAGGATGTGTCCTAAATGAGCCTGAATGTCAGGCGCAGCCTTATCTTGGGGACTGATTTTCAACCTGAATCTTAGAACGTGGTTTAGGTTGGCAGGACCCCACTCTGGTGGCTACATCAAACATTTGCTTGAGGGAAGAAGAACAAGTTGAAAATAGTGGGTACTAGTGCACCCGCTTTAACAACTTTAGTAGGTATATTGATCTTATTTTTTAGATTCAGTTTCTTTAATCTAATTTAATTTGTTCTGTAGCTGAAAATTATAAGTAGTTTCTACCTTTTCGTTTCTATCTGTCCCAGTAAAGCTTTGTTACGACTTCTATTTTGCTAACCTGATGACCTCATCTTGGTATGTTCTCTTTTTGCTGTTTAGTTCATTCCTTGTGCACTTAGTGTCATTCTGCATGTGCATAAAGCAATTGGTGTAACCGGTAGTTGATTTATACTAAAGCTTTGTGTGGTCGAGAATGCTTCTGCGTTGATTCTGAAAGTAGATAGGAAGATGGATGTGCTGTTTAGTTCATTCCTTGTGCATTTAGTTGATTCTGCCGTTAGGGTATGCAACCTCTTGAGTTGAGCTTCCCGTTCCTTCGATACAGATAGGAATCAATATCTAACCATAGGATGATATGAAAATGCATATTGTGCACATCCATCTTCCTATCTACTTTCTATTAGTTGAACATCTAATAGGCAGCAGTTTGCTGATATGAACATTTCTTTTCTGCCTATGTTTCTAAGGGAGTCATGGAATGGACGAGTAACAGCAGTTTCATATGTCCTTCCTGAAAGTATCCTTTCATATAAGCTCTGCGATATTCTTTACATTATGTGCAAAACTGAATTAATAAGAGACATATACGATGGTGCAGTAACATTTATTTTCTGCCATTGACATTGAACCTTAACCTTATAAGAGACATGTACGATGGTGCAAAAACATGTGTGAGGACTCATGAAGGAATGACAGACTTCTTTGAAGTTAATATTGGGTTACATCAAAGATCAACTTTAAGTCCATACTTATTTATAATGGTGATTAATGAGTTAACAAAACATATTCAAGATGAAGTGCCTTGGTGTATGTTATTTGCATATGACATTGTGTTAGTAGAAGAGTCTAAGGAAAAAGTTAATAGAAAATTGGAACTATTGAGAGAAGCATTAGAAAGCAAAGGCCTCCGACTTAGTAGAACAAAGACAGAATATATGGAATGTAAGTTTGATCATTTGGTTACTTCGGAGGACATAGAAATTAAAATTGGCACACATTGCATCCCCCAAAAAGATAGTTTTAAATACATAGGATCAATTTTTCAGAGTGATGGAAGAATTGATGGAGATGTTACACATAGAATTAATGCTGGTTGGTTAAAATGGAGAGGAGCATCACGTATTCTTTGTGATAATAAGATACCATTAAAGTTAAAAGGTAAATATTATAGAGCAGCAATTAGACCTGCCATGTTTTATGGTTCTGAGTGTTGGGCAGTTAACCATTAACATGTATAAAAGATGTTTGTGACAGAAATGAAGATGTTGAGATGGATGAGTGGTCATACAAGAAAAGACTATATGCATAATGAGGTTATTAAAAACAAATTAGGAGTGACACCAATAGAGGATAAAATGAGAGAACATCATTTAAGATGGTTTGGACATATAGAAAGAAGATCACAAGAAGAACCTGTAAGAAGGTATGAAAAACTAAATTTGGAAAGCATTAAAAGAGGTAGAGGACGACCACAAAAGTGTTGGAAAGAAACAATAAAGAATGATCTAGCTTATTGTGAGTTAACTGCTAACATGGCACATGATAGAGATCTATGGAAACAAAGAATCCATGTAGCCGACCCCGTCTAGTATGGGAAAAGGCTTAGTTGTTGTTGTTGTTGTATGTGCAGAACTGAATTAAGTATTCCACTGATTTCTAGATATTGGATCCACTGGTCGACCCTTTACTGTCTGTTTCTTGTTCTTTTTTTCCTACTTTGATTTTCTTTTTCTTGAAAACTGATTACAGAAGAGGAAACTAATCCTTTTACGCTGCCAACCAAGCGTAACTTGCGGATGGCAATATATTGGCTAGTACAAGGCTCTCAACCAGGAGACTCTTTGGTATTTCATTACTCTGGTCATGGTTCACAATAACGTAACTACAATGGAGATGAGGCTGATGGATATGATGAAACGATTTGTCCTTTGGACTTTGAAACACAAGGAATGATAGTTGATGATAAATTAATCAAACACTTGTCTGTCCACTTCCTCGTGGTGCTAAACTTCATGCACTTATTGATGCCTGTCACAGTGGTACTGTCTTGGATTTACCTTTTCTTTCTAGGATGGGCAGGTACTTATTAATGCTTCCTTATGATAATTACGAGATACGTCCTTTTCTTTTTGTATGACTTTTTTCTCTAGTCTTCAACTTAGCGATGAGGTCACTTAGCCTAAGGCACCCTTTACACCTATTGGGAAAGTTTGGAACACTGAAGCACAGATACGCCACTTAGGGTGGTGTACCCATACCAGTACTTGGGGTACTCAAGTCTTTTTATTTTATAAGAATGGATTAGGTCGACCCATATCCAAATGAGTTAACCTGAACTAAAACTCAAATTAAAATCGTGAAATCCCTAATATCCTTCTCCTTTCACGGTATCATCTCTCTTTTCTTCGACAAATCAGTTTTCTATCTACCGAAGAGGCATAGTTTTCACTGGACAGGGTTGATATGTTGTCATCCATTTGTGGTATTCTCTCCTCAGAGAGCCACGGTGGTCTCTTTCTCTCTAGGACCGTTTCAATATTTTTGACTCACATAAACAAAGAGCAACTTGAATGTCCCTTAAACATGAGAAAAAACTATGATTAGTGCGATTCGGCAGAGGAGGAAAGACCGTTGATATAAGATTCAAGTAGTATGAAAAAAATTTGATGTGATAAATAAAAATTAGCATGTTTATATCCTATATATAAGGGATCACCCTTGCATGGCCCAAGCCCGAATAAAGGAGGAGGGTTGCGTTAGGCTTCTAACAGCTAGCGTAAAACTTTGTTGTAATTATCTACCATAGATTCTACAAATTATGAGCATTGCGTTGGGGCGTTCCCTCTTAGTGATGTTGTATATAGCTCAAATATAGTGAAAAGTAAGCAAGGGTCTCTATAAATATCTTAATCTAAATATAGTAAATCAATTGTAGAGAGGGTTCCCACATCATGAAGGGTGTAGGTAAACAAGTTAGTCCCGCTAATTGTCACTCGAATGTAGTGAACAAGTTATAGCAAGGGTCTCCGCATTTTCACCATGGATGGATATGAGAGATAAGGAATCTAGTTATAGATAATAAGATTCGTATTGGTATTTGGAATATCGGAACATTGACCGTCAAGTTAATGGAGGTGGTAGATAATATGATTCGGAGAAAGATTCACATTCTATGTTTATAAGAGACAAAGTGGGTTAGAGGAAAAACAAAAGAGATTGAGAATAGAAGTTTAAAATTATGGTACTCAGGAAAGAAAAAGACTCGAAATGGAGTTGGTATTATTATAAATAAAGATTTAAAGGATAGTGTGGTAGACATACAACAACGATATAGTGATCGAATTATGGTGGTAAAATTAGTGTTAAGCTATGTTGCATGGATACGGGTACGGTACCGGTACCCGGTACAGGTACGGGTACGGGGTACGCAATTTTCTAAAAAACTAAGGTACGGGTACGACAGTATTAAAAAATAAATAAATAAATAAAAATAAATATATATATATATACACACAATTATATAGAGCATTCTATATTTTAAAGAGCATTCTAGTGTTTTGTGAATAATTTTATTCTAACTATGACTATGAGAATGACATTTATATTCTTCTTCAAAGTAAGAACAATTAAACAACAAACACATACCAGAAGTCGTCAATTGAATTTGCAAGAAAAGATCTGAAACCAACATAAAAGGCGATCTCCATCATTGGGGTTGCAGTGCTTCCCATAAGAGAATCAAGAGTTCCTCCTGAAGAAGCATCATTTCAAGAATATCATAAATCAGAATAATGAAGTCAACAACATATAAGCAAGACCAACATATACAAAAAGAATTAATGAAGAGATAGATAGACCTTTGTCAATCACAGCATGTCAACATCAAATGAAGCAGATTTAAAGCTATGCATATCTTGCACATCCATCTTAATATCTGAATGATTTTCATGAAGTTAGCTCAAAATCAATGAAAAAGGTATAATAAAATGAAAGTGATTATGATATGGCATACCTGTTTTAAACTCGTACTTCGTAGTGCAATCTTCCTACGTATTACATAAACTCACAACAAACTCGTATTAAATAGTTCATGAACAAACAAGCAAATACAAACTTGGATACAATCATACAATGAATTATGAAACAATATCATTCCAATTTCGAACAAAATATTACAAGAAGCATATCAACACAAAAAAGTTACGAGTTTGTATCAAAATTCATACTCTAAGCATAATATTTTGAATCTAAATACATTTTGTTTCAAACTCCAACAGTCTCGATTTCAGTATTTCCTTCACTATCATCTGTAAAAAGGACTGCTTCCATATTTGGTTCATCAAGAGACAATGATGCAACTTCAAGAATTCTGGCTCCATCCAATGGATCCCAATCATCTCCACCAACATCCACATTTTTGTTTCACCTTGCACGTAATCCTTACTCTTTCTTGAAAGAAGACGAAGGTTTGTATGAACAAAAACCAAATCTTCACTTCTTTGAGGCTTTAACTTATTTCTTCTATAAGAATGGATGAATGAATATGTGCTCCAATTTCTTTCACAACATGAAGATGAGCATGGTTGCGAAAGAAGCTTTAAAGCGATCGTTTGAAGCTTAGGAATTGATGACCCATGCATAACCCACCATTCTTTTGGAGATAAACTCCATCTATTTTCTAAACAATCAAATTGTCCAAGTTCTTCTTCATTGCTTAAGAATTTCACAAATTCTTTTGTAACTTCTAGCCTTTCTTTTGGATCTTGAAAGAACCTTCGCAGACATTTATTCCTTCCTTCACAAATTTCATTATCTTTATGTGGGGGAATTCTATTAGGAACTTCTTCAATCCATTGCCTTGTATAATACCTACAAAATAGAAAACAAATATATCAAGTATCAACATAATAAGAACAGAAATAAAGTTATTTATATCGTAAAACTTAAAAGAGTTTACCTCGGATTTAGAGAATGCGCCAAACAATGAAGTGGTGTGTAACTTTTGGTCCATCTATCAATGAGAATATCATATACTACTTTGTAGAAGGTAGAATATTCATTCAACTCTTTGCCTTCATGCTGATAAATAACTGCCTTTACTTGCTCGATCATAGAGTCCCATTTCTCATAAACCAAATGAAGGACTGACTTATCAGTATCACATAGTCGAAGCATATCATAAATAGGCTTTGTAAAGTTTAAAATATAATCAATTTTATCCCACCAAATATCATTCAAGATCATATCTTTCACAACTGCAACCTTTAAAACATCATCATCTCTATAATGAGACCATTGGTCACTGATAACCATTCTTTGAAGATCATGCTTGATGGTTCTTATCCTTTTTAACATAATAATCGTCGAAGCAAATCTTGTTTCAGCAACAGCAAGTAACTTTAGATGCACAAACTGGTTATACATTGCTAACCTCATAGAATGATTCATGATAAAGTTTTTAATAGCAATGGCATCATCAGCGACATCTGTTATCCAATAACATTCATTATAAGGAACTTCATTATTTATGGAGTTCTTAGGCTGACAAATATTCTTCAAAGCAAGGTTCAAGGTGTGCACTACACATGGTGTCCAAAAAACATTAGGATAAACTGATTCAATAATCATCCCAGCTGCTCTACAAACAGGTGCATTATCTGTTATAACTTGCACAACATTTTGAGATCCAACCTCATTAATAACTTTCATAATTTCATCCGCAATAAAGTTTTTATCTTTCACCTCACCAAAGCAATCAATAGACCTTAAAAACATAGGGCCTGTATCTGAAATAGCCATAAAGTTAATCAAAGGTCTTCTTTGTACATCAGTCCACCCATCTGTAACTATGCTTACTCCCTTTTCTGGCCAAGTATCTTTGATAGGTTGAAGCAATCTCATCAAACGAACTTTCTCTTTCTGTAATAGTGTAGTCCTGATTGCATTGTAACTAGGTGGAGTAAAACCCGAAATTGAGGTGTTAGAAGCATATTTGAATGCACTAACATAATAAGGGTTTCTAGCTACATTAAAAGGCAAACCTGCAGAGTAAAATAATCTTGCTATTTCACATGTCAAGTGATCTCTTGCTTCATTGTTAAATGCTTTTGCCAATTGGCTTTCACCTAATCTTTTTCTTTTACTTCCATCAAACGATTCAAGTGTAGGTGGATTCAAACTTGTAGTTCCAGTAGGTAAGGAAACTTGTAATTGTCTAGATTTTTCATGTGCTTCTCTCTCAATTTGTCTCATCTCTGAAAGATATTGATCAGTAACACCCGAACAAACAACTATGCCATTTCCTTTTTCCTTTAATAAGTGACACTTCACTCTAAAATATGAACCTTTATAAGTTAAACCACAGTAGTTACACCGCCAACTTGCATTTCCACCTCCTGCCTTTTTGTTTTGTAACAATGACACATATGCCCAAAGCGGGCAACCTTTTTCTGGTTTTCCAAATGCAAATTTACTAGTGATTGAAGCAGACGAAGTACTACCAGTAGCAGACATATTAGACATCTGAAAATAAACAAAATGAGGGTGTCATTGGGTATCTTTACTATGATAAATTGATAATTGAACACTATATTGAAAGGTTAACATCATGTGTATTATTCCATTAACAGGATTGCTTTTACAATACAAGGACAACACTCTAAGAAGTAAGAATGACTCTTTACTATAGCACAAGGACATACGAATAACAATAAGTAAAGATGCACACACACATAACAGGATTGCTGCTGTTAACAGGATTGCTGCACAGTGCACACATATAACAGTGCTTCATTGTTCTGCAACATTGCATTTGAGCTCTCTTACTCACATATAATAGGATTACTCCCATATCACAGCAACCACATTGTAAGTGTATATATCCGATTCCATTGACAAGTGACAACTATTTCACATAAACCACATAACATTGTAACTTGTAAGTGTACATAAACCACATAATGTCACAAACATGAAACATGTCGGCATGCCTTCAATTCAATGTTTCAATACGAAATGAGCCCCATTTCCACCTGAATATATCACAGTAGAAACAATGCACACACAGAGAGTTAATTTGGGGGCCAAGAAGAATGGAAGTTAAGGCCTTAGGGTAGGGATGTCAATGGAGTGGATACAAAATGTAAGGCAGCCCCGCTTCCAAAATCAATCAACTAGGTTAGGTGACGAAACATCAGTCGTCATTGAACAACAAGTTATAAAGAGAGAGAGAGAGAGCTCAAATGATCATGATAGCTCAGAGAGCTCAAATGCCCCATCTCCACGATAGCTCAGAGAGCTCAAATGTTCCATCTTTCGCATAGCTTTAGGAGATATCTAGACAGTTGCATTGCACACAAACACTACAACTCAGAGAGCTCAAATGCCTCATCTACACGATAGCTTGGCATGATCATGATGCCTTCAATACGAAATGAGCCCCGTGCCGTTAACCTATAGCAGAACAACCAACAAGGCAACAACTGTACCAGGCGGTCAATAGACGAAGGATGGTGGTCGACGGTGGCCGGCGGTCGGTGATCGCACTGATCGGCCTGAGACGAAGGAAGTTGTAGTGAGACGAAGGACGAAAGGAGAGAGAGAGAGAGAGAGAGAGAGAGAGAGAGCCAGGGGAAGAATCGAGAGAGTTAGGCGGGTTTTATTTATTTTTTGGATTGGATTCGGGTACCAGCGGGTCAACTGACCCGAATCCGGTCCACCCACGTACCGGGTACCAGTACGTGGCGTACCCATGTTTGGGTACACGTACCGGTATACGTATTGACGTACCGGTATGCCAAAACGCGTATGGGTACGTACCCAATATACCCATACGCGTACCCGTACCCGGTACGTACCGGATACGGGTACGACGCCCAAATAGGCGTACTCGTGCTACATAGGTGTTAAGAATAGAGGCTTTGAATATAGTTTGTGTTTATGCACCCCAAGTAGGATTAGAAGATAGTATAAAGAAGTTTTTTTAGAAGAATTAAATAAGATAATTCAAAGAATTTCACAAAGGGAGATGGTTTGTTTGGGAGGAGACTTAAATAATGGACATGTCGGTAAAGAGGTATTAGGATATCAAGGTATTCATGAAAACTATGGTTTTGAGGATATAAATGAGGAGGGTAGGGAGATTTTAAATTTTACTATGGCTTTTGATCTCTTTATAGCCAATATAATTTTGAAAAAACAGGATGAACATTTAATTAATTATAAGAGTTGCTTGTTATAAATACAAATTGTATATTTTTTTGTAGGAAAAAAGATAGATCGTGTTGTAAAGACTGTAAGGTAATTCAAGGAGAAAACTACTCAACATTGACTTTTAGTAAAGGCTTTACTAGTAGAAAAGTGGACAAAGAAGAATAGAGTATATAGAGTTATTCAGACTAGATGGTGAAACATCAAATGTGAGAAATAAGATATATTTAAGTATAAAGTTCTTCAAGGAGATGTTTGGAATTATGTATGTACATCTTATGATATAATGAACAATATGGCTATAAATATTAGAGAAGTGGCAAAAGATGTATTAGGTGAATCTAAGGGAGGTATACCAGCACAAAAAGAAGCTTGGTGGTGGAGTGAAGTTATGCAATATAAAATCAAGATAAAGAAGGCATGCTACAAATTGTATTATGTCAAAAAGACTAGTAAAACTTGAGAGGCTTATAAGAAAGCATAGAAAGAAGTGAAGAAGGTCGTTAGTGAAGCAAAAACCAAAATTTGTGAGGATTTATATAAAAAGCTTAACTCAAAAGAAGGTGAAAGAGATATTTTTATGATAGCTAAGGCTAGAGATAAGAAAACTAAGGATCTTACTTTTGTTAGATGCATTAAAGATGAGGATAAGAAGATTCTATTGGCGAATGATTATATAAAAATAGATTGAAAAATTATTTCTATAAGCTTTTTAATGAAAATACATATGTTAGTATTAGTTTAGGAGAGTTAGCCAAATCAGAAAAGTATATAAATCGTAATTTCTATCGACGTATTCAAAAGAAGGAAGTCAAAGAGGCTCTTAAATATATCAAGATCGGTAAGTCTATAGGATTAGACAATACTTCTATAGAAGTATGAAAAATCATAAGAGAGATGGGGCTTACTTCGCTCACAATACTATTAAATGAAATATGGTGAACACAAAAGATGTATGAGGAATGGAGAGCGAGTATACTTATACCCATATATAAGAACAAAGAAGACATTGAGAATTGTGCAAATTATCGAGGTATAAAGTTAACAAGCTATACTATGAAATTATGAGAAAGAATTATTGAACGTACATTAAGACAAGTATCGAGTACAACTGAGAACTAATTTGGATTCATGCCCGACAGATCTACTATTGAAGCGATTAACATATGAAACATCTTAGAGAAAAAAAAACCTTCACATGGTATTTATTGATATAGAAAAGCTTACGATAAGATGTGTTCTTTGGAGGATCTTAGAAAAGAGAGGTATCTCATTGACATACATAAATCTTATAAGAGACATATATGATGATGCAAAAACATGTATGAGGACTCATGAAGGAATGATCGACTCGTTTGAAGTTAACATTGAGTTACATCAGGGATCAACTTTAAGTCCATATTTATTTATATTGGTTATTAATGAGTTAACAAAACATATTTAAGATGAAGTATCTTGGTGTATGTTATTTATCGATGACATTGTGTTAGTGGATGAGTCTAAGGAAAAAGTTAATAGGAAATTGGAATTATGGAGAGAAACATTAGAAAATAGGCTTCCGACTTAGTAGAACTAAGACATAATATATGTAATATAAGTTTGATCATTTGGGTACTTCATAACATAGAAATTAAGATAGGCACACATTGCATCTCTCACAAGGAAAGTTTTAAATACCTTGGATAAGTTTTTCAAGAGTGATGGAAAATTTGATGGAGATGTTACATATAGAATTAATGCCGGTTGGTTAAAATGGAGAGGGACATAAGATATTCTATGTAATAAGAAGATACCATTAAAGTTGAAAGGTAAATATTATAGAACAACAATTAGACTTACTATGTATTATGAGTTTGAGTGTTGGGTAGTAAATGATCAACATGTACAAAAGATGCCCTTTGTAGAAATGAAGTTGTTGAGATGGATGAGTGGTCCCCACAAGTAAAGACCATATAGTTATTACAAACAAATTTTGAGTAGAGGATAAAATAAGATAAAATTGTTTAAGATGGTTTGGACATATAAAAAGATGACCAAAGAACACCCCGCAAGAAGATGTGAAAAACTAGATTGTGAAAATGTTAAAAAGGGAAGAGAACGACCACAAAAGTGTTGGAAAAAACAATAAAGAAGTTTATATTAAGTTAACTGTTAGCATGACACATGATAGGGCTATGTGAAAACAAAGAATTCATGTAGCCAATCTCATCTAGTATTGGAAAAAGCTTAGTTGTTGTTGTATATTTTATGTTTGTACTTGTTCTTATTCTACTATATGTGGTTCCCTATTGTCATAATATAAACTTATGTGTATTCTAAAAATGAATATGATTGTGCTGGTGCATGGCTCCCAAGAAGTTAATATTGGGTTACATCAAGGATCAACTTTAAGTCCATACTTATTTATAATGGTGATGGATGAGTTAACAAAACATATTCAAGATGAACTACCTTGGTGTATGTTATTTGCAGATGACATTGTATTAGTGGAGGAGTCTAAGGAAAAAGTTAATAGAAAATTGGAACTATGGAGAGAAACATTAGAAAGCAAAGGCCTCCGACTTAGTAGAACAAAGACAGAATATATGGAATATAAGTTTGATCATTTGGTTACTTCAGAGGATATAGAAATTAAAATTGGCACACATTGCATCCCCTAAAGAAAGTTTTAAATACCTAGGGTCACTTTTTCAGAGTGATGGAAGAATTGATGGAGATGTTACACATAGAATTAATGCTGGTTGGTTAAAATGGAGAGGAGCATCGCGTATTCTTTGTGATAAGAAGATACCATTAAAGTTAAAAGGTAAATATTATGGAGCAGCAATTAGACCTGCCATGTTTCTTAAAAGATGTCTGTGACAGAAATGAAGATGTTGAGATGGATGAGTGGTCATACAAGAAAAGACCGTATGCATAATGAGGTTATTAGAAACAAATTAGGAGTGATACCAATAGAGGATAAAATGAGAGAACATCATTTAAGATGGTTTGGACATATAAAAAGAAGATCAGAAGAAGAACCTGTAAGAAGGTATGAAAAACTAAATTTGGAAAGTATTAAAAGAGGTAGAGGACGACCACAAAAGTGTTGGAAAGAAACAATAAAGAATGATCTAGCTTAATTTGAGTTAACTGCTAACATGGCACATGATAGAGATCTGTGGAAACAAAGAATCCATGTAGCCGACCCTGTCTAGTATGGGAAAAGGCTTAGTTGTTGTTGTTGTATAGTTATCAATTATGAACTATCATATTTAATTTTGTATAATTTTAATCATGTATATATAAGGTATATTGAAATTTTTATATTTTTAATGGTGACTTACCATACCTTATATTTTTAATGGTGACTTATCATACCCTACCCGTATCCATGCAACATAGGTTTGGAACCTAGGCATTACTTAGAGCTCCTTGGATAACATATATTCTACTTAATTTCCCTTCTCTTTTTATTAGTCCCTCTATTTTCACTTATTCTGTTGGTCTTCCTCTTTTTCCTATGATCTTTATTTCACTGAATAGCATGTAATATTTAATTACCTGCCATTTTATTTGTTTTACAAAGTAGAAAATCACAAGACCACTTTAAGTTTTTAATAATGGGAATATGATTAAATTAAACCACCAAATAGTACTGCATATGTATCCTGCTAAAAATCTCTTGGAGATTTTCAACAAAAATGGTATGTAAGCTTTTTCTTCTTTACTTGTGCATAGGACCAGACAGTGTTGTCTGTATCGTGGGTCACTACGATACGATACGGGGCCCCGTATCGCAGGTGCGGGCGTATCGCACCGTATCGCTCGTATCGTACGATACGGGCGATACGCCCTGGGACCCTTATAAAGGGTCCCGGCTTGAGAGAAACCCACGATTTTTCGCGGGTTTCTTCTCTCCTTTTGGGTTCTTCAAGCTCCCTAAGAGTCGGTTTTCACTTCCTTGGTGTTCAAAGCTCTAAAATCGTGCCCTACGGTGTCCGTCCAAGCCCCCAAACTCGGATTTAGATATATTTTTAATGTTTTTTTCCTTTTTTTCCTTTATATTTATTGTTTTTTGTGTTATTTCATTTTTTTTAATGACAAAATATGAAGTTATTAAGTGTGTATATACGATTTTTATTGCATTCATGAAGTGGGAGACACTCGATTTGAGTGTTGTTTGAAGATTGGGGGATTTATGAAGTGCTTTTATTTTCAGGTTTTTGTTTGAATTAAAGTACTCCATTGAGATGGCAGGAAGGGGTGGTAGAGACTCTCATTCAAAGTCTGATGATCCGGCATGGCAGTGGGGTATACCAGTTGAGGGTTCAAGGTTAAAAATCAGATGTTTATTTTGTGAAAAGGTGGTTAGTGGTGGAGTTTCAAGGTTGAAACACCACCTAGCAGGAACCAGGAAAGAAGTTGCTCCATGCACAGGCAGAGTTAGAAGTGTGCCAGAAGGTATTAAATGGCAATGCTTGCAGATGATTGAGAGCATACAGGAAAGGAGACAACAAAAGGATGATTTTCAGATGTGTGAAGAAGCTGATGATGCTACTGCCACTGGAGTTGGATTCACTGATAGTTTGCCTTTAGATACTAGAACAGATATTGGTAGTAGCAGTTCGCGAGCACCTAGCAGAGGAAAGAGGGTTGCAGCTGAAGACTTTGGAGGTGGCAGAAGAGGAAGAGCTTCTTCTTCTAGCATACATTCGTTCTTTCCTCCTTCCACTATACCTGGTGCTCAGCCAGGAATTCGTGCTGCTATGGCTTCAGAACAACTGTACGATCAAGCAGACCTTGCAGTGGGCAGATGGTTTTATGATGCATGCATTCCATTTAATGCAGCAAACAGTTTTCATTTTCAAGCAATGGCAGATGCAATTGCTAACATTGGTCCAGGATACAGGATGCCCTCTTATCAGAAGTTGAGAGGGAAGATATTAGATCAGACCGTGATTGAAGTGCAACAATACTGTTCGACTTTGAGACAATCGTGGAAGGAAACAGGATGCACTATCATGGCAGATGGATGGACCGATAGGCGAGGAAGGACATTGCTAAACTTTCTTGTATATTGTCCTAAAGGACTCATGTTTTTGAGATCTCTAGATATGTCAGAGGAGAGGCACACTGCAGAGATCCTACGAGAGGAATTTGATAAGGTTATACAAGAGGTTGGGCTAGAAAATGTAGTCCAATTGATTACAGATAATCCAGCTAACTACAAAGCAGCTGGAAAGGAGTTAGCTGATATTTATGAGACTTTCTACTGGACACCATGTGCATTCCATTGTTTAGATCTCATTCTCGAGGACATTGGTGAGATGGATGAAATAAAGGCAGCAACTGAGTGTTGCCAAGATATTACAAAATTTATTTACAACCATGTATTTGTTTTATGTATGATGAGGAGATACACAGAAGGTGCAGAGCTTCTTCGCACAGCTACAACCTGGTTCGCAACAAACTTCTTATCTTTACAGAGTATTGTGAGACAGAAGCAAGCTTTAAAGAGAATGTTCTCCTCAGATAAGTGGCAACAATTTGCAGAGTTGCCACAAAACAGAAGGAACAGAAAGTTAAATGAGATTGCAGAAACGGTTTTTAGAAGTTTATTTTGGAATGCATGTATCAGATTATTGAAAATTACTTATCCTTTAGTGAAAGTTTTGAGATTGGCTGACAGCGAGGAGAAACCATCTATGGGCTACCTTTATGAAGCCATGGACAGGGCAAAAGAAGCGATCAGAAATAACTTTAATGGAAAAAAAAAGAGATTATGTGCCCATGTGGAAAATAATTGATAGTAGATGGAATAAACAATTGCATCAGCCTATTCATGCATCAGCCTACTATCTAAACCCATCATTGAGGTACTCAGCAACCTTCAAAAGGGACGGTGAGGTTAATCGAGGAATCATTGAATGCATCGACAGATTAGTCCCTGATGAGAGCATAGTAGATGCGATACATCGAGAGATGGAGATATATGATAATGCTCTTCACTTGATGGGTTTGCCTGTTGCAATTCGCAACCGCTCTACGATGCGTCCAGGTACATTGTTTATTTTAATATTTAAGTTGCATCTTACATTACTGTGGATTATTATGTCTCTAATGTTTATATTTTTTTTACAGATGTTTGGTGGAACAGGTTTGGAAGTGATTGTCCAAACCTTAGAGATTTTGCAGTTAGAGTCTTAAGCCAAACCTATAGTGCAACAGGTTGTGAAAGAAACTGGAGTGTTTTTGAACACATCCATACAAAAAAGCGCAACAGGTTGGAACACAAAAGGCTTAATGATTTGGTTTATATTCGTTGTAACATGCGCCTTCGTGAAAGGTAATGTTGTATTACTTTCAAATTTCCAATTCGATATTATTTAACTTCAGTTTTCAATTGTTAATAACTTAATATTACTTACTAATTGTTTATCTTTGTTTGTGTCGTAGGCAATTAAAAAAAGTAAATAGAGAAGAAAGTCAGTTCGATCCAATAAGTTTGGATAATTTTGTTATATTAGAAGATTGGGTTATGGAAGACACTGAAGAAAATGCCCTCCTAACAGAAGAAGACGTTGCCTGGATTAATTTGGAAGGAGCGCAACAACATTATGGAGATGAAGAATTTGATTTTGAAGAAGGTGTGGGCGTGGCTGATGATGATGAGGATCTGCAACAAGGAGAAGATGAAGATTATTTAGTTGATGATCCTGATTACAATTTGTAAAATGTAACATTATATGTAACTGTAGTGTGCTGTAAAGTGTAAACTATGTCTGTATTTTATTTTTTAGATTCAAAATATGTAAATTTGGATGCAATTGTTCAATGCTGAATGCTCAATCTGTACTAAACTTACATTATATGAATTTAAAGCAATTATCAGATTTTTCCTGATTTTTTCCTGATTTTTTTTCGATTTTTTACTATTTTTATTAATTTTTAATTATTTTTTGCATTATTTTAATATTAAAGTACGATACGATACGCCCGTATCGTGGAGCCCAGCGATACACGATACGATACGCTTCAGACAACACTGGGACCGGACACTATGTGTGCGAGGATCATCGTCCTCGCTCTGGTGTGTGGAAAGGAACAAGTGATGGTGAAGCTATTTCAATTAGCGGTTGTGATGATCATCAGACCTCTGCGGATACTTCGGTATATCTCATGTTAGTTTGTTTTTTTATTTTTGATTCAACTGTACCTCTTCGATTTTGAGAGTCTAGAATTTTCTCTCTCAATCAGCCAAATCAACTTATTATTCTGTTTAACAAACTCTACAGTTAAAGGTCCTTAAATATAGTTATTGTGTATTCTACTCTATGTTGTCAATAGCGGTTAGCGGGTTGTTACTAGCAGTCGACCCTAATATAACGGTAGTGGGGATATAGCGGATTTAGCGGTACACTTTTATTTATGATTAAAAAATTATATATATATATATATAATGGATTCTTTAATTTCTAAGAAATATAAAGAAAGACAACCACTTCTTTTATAAATATGAATCAAACTAAATAAACAAATTCTATTAACTTCTAAGAAAACAAACAATAAATTTCATGTGGCACATGTATATTGAATTGTTAACCTTAAATTAGAAAACGAAAACATTAAATGTAACAAAGTTATTCTAAGCATTAAGCAAAGGAATTAAAAGAAACAAATATTATAATTACGCTCAAGTGTGGTGAATATGGTGTCGCCAAGCCTAACCCCTCTCTTACTCTTTAGAGTTTGTATGCATATTACACGTTCTGCTCTAGAATTATTCACAACGAGCACTCAACATAGAAAAAATTATCACATGTACTAATTAGTAATCATGTTACCACAAAGGAAAAGGTTAAGGTACATATGTAGAAGCACATATGCAAGTGTAGCAGGTACTAGTGAGGTGCTTAAAGTTCAAAGTGTAGCAGGCCCGCATTTGATTATAAGGTGAATTGAGTCTACAATTCTAGTTCTTTAAGCCTAGATCTCGTTATCAAACACCCCCTATGTGAACCCCGATGTCTACTCGATGTAACTTCTTTAAAATATTTCAAGTTATTGAATATATATGCCTCTTCAACTTCATCTTCATTCCATTATCTTTAAGATTCATGGATTTGCACCTAGAACAGCCATTGCTGTTGGTGGGGAATTTGACTCCCAGTGGGTGCTTGTATGAGCATATGTGAGGCTTCAGCCTCTTCTTGTAACCAAAAAAAATATGAGTAACCTCATAACACGATGAGCAACCCCTCACCTGGCTAGGGGTTCGACGCACAACAGTTGCCCGTTGTTTAGATGATAGACCTGAGTATACTCCATGGTTTTAACCATGGGCTGAAATACTTTTACTTCTTCCAAATTATGATTGAAACATATACCTCACCTTATTGTGCTATTGACCACTGATGTTCTATTGGTAAAATGGATGCAGCTGAAGCCAAGTGCATGCCCCAAGTATTGAACTCATGACCTTAAAGCGTGACTCAATCTTCCTACTGGGGCATTACGTAGCTGTGGGAAACAAGACAGTGTCGTGTCTGCAAGCCACAAGTGAGGTGAACGAGCTGTCCTGAACACAATGGGCTATGCAAGATATAACTTTGAGTACGGCTACGCCATGACCCAAATCAAACGCATGACATGTAATACACGCATACAGCTCCATTCTTAGAGGCCTTCGCGCGTGAGGTCTTCCAACTCTGAACCTAGTGGGGTTCAAAAACCTGATTAAGTGGATATCAGTAAGTGATTTGGTCTTAAAAAGTTAATAGAGAATGCGGCAGAAGGCAGAGCCGAAGAAAGAGAGAGAAGAGAGAAAGGGAGGAGAGAGAGCTTACCTACATCGGAGGAAGGTGGAGAAAGAGAGAGAAGAGAGAATCCACGAGAGAGAGAGAAGGCGGCAATTAGCCATGTTAGCAAAGCTAACAATGCCCTCGAGGGACACCCGCTATAGCAAACAGACTATAGTGGTTTTTGTTCCACATAACGCTATAGCGTGCTATTGATAACATAGATTCTAGTGATTCAGAAGCATGGTGATAGGTTCTTAAAATTAAAAATTCACTGCATTCACTATTCTTGGTGCTTATTCAAATTGTTTGCTGCATGATGTGCATGTGGTTGTATTTATATCTATCCATATATCATATTAGATATCAAAATCTATGTATCAATTTATATGTCAGTATGTGTAGTTTTTATTATGAAAGTGATCAAGGTGGTCTTAGTTTCTCTTCCTTATTCTTCAATAAAGAAACTTAGAATAGGCTTGTGCGAGGTTAGTACTGTTACTGCTGTATTCCTGCATAGTGCATACTAAGGTTGGAGCCACGAAAAACAAGATGGATATTACTTGTTGAAACCGTACTATTCCCTATCAAGTTAAAGAAGGTAAGGTATAAATTTGTTCTCAACCTGCATACTTTTTTCGGATTCTTCATTTATTCTCCGACTGTTAGGGATGTGGACTGACTAAAAGAGTGTCTGAGTTGATTTTATTCAGCTCCATGTTTAATATCTCTCAGAAATGCATTTATCTCTTGAAGCGGAGTCAGGGTCTTCAGATTCTATATTCATATTCACTTCAATCACCAAATTTGCATTATCTAATAAGTATGGAAGCCTTTTCTTTCAACTTGTTTATGTATTCTATGACATTATAGATGGTACCATATATGCAACACCGGGGACATTTCATAGATGACCAAACACAACGATCAAAATATTCTCCGTACTGGTTAGTAAATGTAAGGTAGGAGAACCCTTCGGTATGGGTAAATACCTACCCAACCACCCAAAGGAAACGACTCTTTTACCTCTTTCCTCCTAACCAAGTGGAATATAACTTGCTTTTAAGAAAAAAAAGAAAAAAGAGAGTGGAGTATGAACTTGAGCATGTGAAAGATATGTGTTTTTGAAAATAGTTATGAACATGTTCTTGGAGATGAACAGGTGGCACAAATATGAACTCATTGGTTTTCACGATTCTTCTCCAATTGTAATTTGGGGAAGTCTTGACACTTCGACACTTATTGAAGGATGTCATGTGGTGCCAGGCACTCTCCAGGATTACTTCTACAGGAGCCATGACGTTCTGCTTTATTCAAGCCATTGAGCGTGGGGCTGGAACAACATATGGTAATCTACTAAATAAAATGAGAACCACGATATGTAACAGACACAGGATCTGGTGGTGACCCTGTCTTGACCCTCCTGACGATGCTTTTAACTGGTTGAAGTGTTGGGGCTGGCGGACTGACTCAGGTGATCATTTCACTTGATATTTGATTGGTTTCCATTGCTAAGTTGTTATGTATCTTAAGATCTTTTTTCCTGGTGCAGGAGCCACAGTTGACTTCCAATGAAATGCTTGATGTGTACTCGAAGCCATTTTATTTCTGATTTGATGATTTTGTTCCGTAGAACATTCAGTTTCATCATTATTTTTGGTCGTGCCTTTTCACTGTAAATCCTGCATGGAACCTGCTTCATTTCTTGATCGGCCTTCCGAGTCGTGGAATTAGGTTCCAATTTAAATAGATCCCGTTCTTGTATACATGTCTTGTGGTTACGATCCCGTGATAGTTTGCTGTCAGGTATCTATGCAGATTGTATGTGGAGATAGTACCAAAAGAATTCGACTTTTGTATCTGCTTTACACGATCTGCTTATCATACTTGTCCATGAATACATGCTGCACTTTCAGTGTCAAATTCCAGAAAATCTTTCATCTCTCGTCATGATCCATGAAATATGATACTGGGCGGTTGACGCATGATGAATCAACCTATCTAGATCTTTCTTTATTGCTGAGCTGACCAACATTGAGAAGTTCTCTCAAGTTGGCTAATGTTTGCAGACTCATGCATCCTTCCCAGTGGAATGGTTTTATTATCTGGGCACTCTCAATGCTTTTTTCTAATTGGTGACTCTGAGAAACTGCTGATGAAAGGTCCTTGACTAATTACTAGAAAACTGCCTTTCTAGTGGTTGGGATAAGTTAGCAACAATCTCTATGGTTGGGACCCTTGCACCAGGGCCTACGCTGGGGATTGGCTTGCTCAAGGGGTAGGCGGATGGTAATTGAGCCTCGCCCTCTCCATTATCCCACTCCGCCTAAGAAAATGGCATGTTATAAGCTAAGAACACAGGTCCTATGGTTTTCTGCAACTCTTGGTTTGTAGGACAAGATTTTCGAACTGTTTTTGATGTCCTGCTTGTGCAAGCTAATGGCCAGTTTACGCTTGTGATTGAGGATCATTGTCTTTGGGTTATATGCCATGAAGGCTGTAAGAAAGTCTCACCCCCTGGGTCCATCTTCTTTAGTTTATATTTCCTTTATGATACTGGATATGAGGACAAGTTTCATCTTATTTATGTAATGCTGATCCCTCTTCTCAGTAAGAAAAGAAATGCACATTAGTTAACTCAAGAATATATACTTGACTTCATGGTTCATGTTTGCAACTTGATTCTTATTGTCTTGAGATGTCCTTTCCTACTGAAAACGCTCATCAGCTTCAGTACCCGGGCCAGGAAGTTTGGCCATTTGACTTCCCAATTGCTTGAATCATGCTGAGTCAATAATGGGTGTTAACTCGTCAAACACCTTGATCGTTGTAATGTGTGTTTTTATGCTTCTCTCTTTATTTTTTTGTCTCTAGCTGCTGCTGGTAGTCACGGGTTTAGACATCCACTCTTGTTACCCTCCTGTGAAAGTTGATGAGCAGCATGGGCCTTGGGCCAATCAAATGCGGTTTCTCCAATGAACAAATTGTAACGAATATATATATATATATATATATATATATATATATATATATATATAGAGAGAGAGAGAGAGAGAGAGAGAGAACATGGTAAATATGCATAATGCTTAAACTATCTTAAACACCTTTACACCGTTTAATTTAATGTAACATACCTTTTAAATTCAAATCTTCACGGTTGGTCTCGGGAATGTTTAAGTGGATTTTAGCATGGATACAGAGGAGTGTATAGACTATGCTCTCTCTCTCTCTCTATATATATATATATATGTGTGTGTGTGTGTGTGTGTGTGTGTTTTCTATAATAAAGCTCAACGATGACCGTCAAAGCTGCCTTGTATAGCTGCTGTATTGGGGGAAGATGAACTAGTCCAAAACGTCAAATTTTCTGTATAAGTTATGCGCTGTATAGATCTGCAGCACTCGATTAATTTCATTGTTCCGACGTTTTCTCACGAAATACATCTGGATCTGAGAAACAAATAGAGCTTCTTCTTGCTCAGCTCGATGTAGATATTATATGGCTGGATCATTGCATTAGATGTCTAATTATTTGAAAGTACTGAGGCTTGTCTTTTTTGGATTCGCAAGTACTGAAGTTCGTTGCTAGAACATAATTGACTGCATACAGGAAGAGAAACTCTCATAAACAAGTTTGGGAGCCATGTTAACCCAACTAATTGAGAGTGGGTTAAGATGTGGTCAAATAATTACATCTTACTATTCTTACAATGAAAACCGAGTATAAATGTGAACTTCAATTTTGAAAATTTTCGTCTTTTGCCAAATTATATGTTCAATTTTTTTGAGTTCTACCTTAGTATCTTGTAGTTAACGATATGCTCATGTCAGATAAGCTTACAGCTGATCTAGAATACCTTGGTCAACTAGCCAAAAAAAGCTCCAATGGGTTCATTCATGACCACCCGATTGAGGAATTCTCCCCTTTTCTAGCACACCAAAATGGATTTCACATCATGCAGAGTGGGCTAACTCGAACTTTTTTCCGATTGTTCCGATCAACTTCAAAAGCAATCAATACTATGGCCATAGATGAAAATATGAAAGAATCAACTATTCTTAAAATGGGTATGTTGTATGACCCCCGATCAAGACTTTAGCTGGCAAATTTATTTCTCCAAGCTGCTCATGAATATAAACACATTACTTGATCTTCCACTGCCAGTTCCAACTTCGAAAAGGGAAAAGCTTAGGCAGGCCTCTAACAGATGCACACCGTGCATCAAAACATGGTCGTGAGAGAGATGACTTGGTGCAGTGTGCCTTGCAAATACCATCAGCAATGGCAAATCTCAGCAACTTCAGAAAGAATGGAGATTACTATAAGCTCTTCCAAGCTTGGACAGATCAAAAATAAAATGGACATGGTTCTTATCAATACTCAAAGACTCAGGCAGATCATCACAGAGAACCAATTAAAGGCACTAGGAGTACATACATTCTTAGAAAGAATGGAGATTACTATAAGCCTATTTTGTCCACAATATTCTAGATTTAGAACTGTACGAAGCTGTTTGTGATGCCACAATGGAATGACAGAACAAACATGACTAAAAGGTTAATAAACTTAGACAGCAAGAAATGGGAAGGCAAGCTTAGACTTGCCGAAAATGAAAAAATCAAGCAGGTCAGCGTCAGTTTTTACAATATAATTATTCTTTCTATTTTTGGGAAATGTTTACAATGCGTATTCATACCTTACCATATCATTGTGCATTTACGATATGGTGATGCAAACTAATGCCGTAAGGAAAGCGAATGCAACTTTGATATAGACGAAATACAGGGAAATAGAGCCCTTTGATGTTCCCTAGAAACATCGAAGATCCCAAAGGAACAGCAATCACTAAATCCGAGATGCAAGCTTATGTGGCTCCAAATCTTCTTCCAAACGCTACCATCTTTCAGCTCTTTAGTGAAATAAAGGAGTTCCCTTTATTTTCAATTGGGTATTGAAATTGTAAGATTGCTAATTGAGAATGGAAAGAAAACCAATTTGGTTACCACAGTAGCAGTCAGGGATTAAAACTTCAAAGTGTATCCAAGTATATATGGCTGGATCAATATCAGCATGAGATATGCTTGAAGTGAACTGTCGGAAGGAAACAGAAAGGATGGCGAACAGTAGATCAAGTCATGGCAAAAAGATTTTAATATATCAGAGGCATGAACAAGATGATCATCTGCAAATTGTAATTCCCCAACTAGCTGGAATTGATGAGTATACATAGAATATTCTTCTAAGAAAAGGGAATGAGCTTTGTCTGTCTTCTCGGATCTGGAGGGAGGAAATCTTTGAGCCGGAAATTGGAATTTTTCCGGATTTCGTTCAACACACTTTCACCCTTCTCCTTCTTTATGACCTCGAATGTACTACCCATGACATCTGATGCAATTCCAGTTTCCATGAGGGAACCAGGTTCCTCACCTCCTTCACATATCAATCTTGCAACCTCTTGTAAAGTAATAATGTTCTCCAAAATTACTTTACCAAGAATACCACCCAAGAACTCAGCTGCTTTGGGTGCATCATATATGGTATCTGGTAAGACGGCAAAAACTGATTCCAACCTGGAAAGGAAACAAGTAACATTCAGATAGAATTTCAACAGAGATGATTTAATGTTATGGAAATGTCTAGAAGCATCTACTTGGTAATCCTCTTACCGCAGGTTGCTTTCTCATAGAGAAGGGTGTTCAAGTCAAGAATTCAAGATTCATGACTTGATTAGGCTGCTAATCAAATTTACATGTTTCAATGACCGAGAATAAACTCGGATTTAGTTGCAACATTAGTATAGCTGAAGCCCCACAAGAAACCACTATAGAACTTCAGAGAAAAGAATCATGTATCTAACACACCACGTTTTCACTTGAACCATATCGAAGTACAGATTTTAAAGCACGTACCCTTTGATAAGCTGCATTTGGCTTAGCAAGTTATTACTTGATTTGCATAAAAAAGTAAGAAGCTTAGTTAACCGATCCCTCTCCATGTCCTTTCTTTCAAAAGAATCTATCATCCACAGTGACACCATAGTGGGATAGAAGCTCGGTGCATTTAACTCTTTCATGCATAAAGCAACTTCTTCTTCATTATTCGAACTGCAAGTTAACCAATCAGATCACTTTAGGTAAATGATCGAGGAATCACAAAGGCACACCATCATATACTCCTATATTTGATGAATCAAAAGCCAACTGCATTTTACTTAAACCAAAGGACTGATGTATGCTCACTGCCTGCCACATCCATCATTTGTCATGAACAGAAATCCAATGAGGTAAAGAGCATACAACAGTATAAAACTTGCTGAGAGCTAAGCCAAATAATTGTCCGTATCTGTCTGGTCCATGCGCATGTGATCAAGGAGAATGACTAACGTTTAATTGGTCATTAGTGGACGAGATTTAGATAGCACATATTGGGAAGCACAGACTCTGAATGTTTATGTATTATCCGTTGCCTAAAATGAATAGAGAGAAGAACCAATTTCTTAAGGATAAATTTAAGATTACTAGCAACTACACCTGTGGAGTCAATCGTCATTGAAAATTACATCAACGTACAAGGAAGACATGAGAGTTTGCAATGGTATTAGGACAGTGTCGTACATTACTTAATTCACTTAACTTGTACAACGACTAGCATGGCAGTCAAGCTAATATATAAAGTTGTCCAACCAAAAGAGAAAAGTTTGAAATTTACAGTCGACAGTTTGAATTTACACCAATAGATGTTACCGATCATGTAAGAGCTCCATAACAAGAAAGAACGGACATCTTTGCTAAGAGTAAATGCATGAATCAAACATGATACAATCCAATGGTTGAAACTGAAGTAAATTTAATTAATTAACAGAAGACTGAAAAGAGAAATATTTAACAGGAACCTCTATCTGCTCCTGACATCTTGCTTTGCATGCATTTGCTATTGGTAACACACACTTAAGCCAGGATCCAGAAGGCTTTCATCCAAATGACATAAAACAGAGAACGGTAACATGTCAATATGCACGCAAGCATAAACCAAATGCCAGAAAGCAGGAAAATGTTCCGCACGTACCGAGTGCAGCTTTTCTGGTTTGGAGTATAACAAGGGTGTCTAGCAGCAAGAACCTCATTTTAAATAAGAGGAGAACATGGTACCTGTAAAATTCCTTAATCGCAGACATTGATTTTTCTATTAGGCGTTCTTCAGTCAACTTATCTGTTGAGGTATGCTCCCCAGGTGAAGAACCTCGACTGCTTATTGCGTCCCTGTTAATATGTTCCTGATGATTTGATTGATCGAAAGTAGGCACAGACATGGGCCTATCAGGTAGAGGACCCCTGGAACTGACCTCCTCCCGTGGCCGATAAGGTGTCCAATCTGCTCGAGAATTAGCATTGGAACCATTTAGGCCTGATGACATTCTTCTGGCATCCCCACTGCTGATCGCAACATCATTTATGGACCCACCAGGTGCTGATGGTTGTCCTCGCATAGACATTACCTTACCTAAACCACCTTGTGGTCCAAGGGTAATGGAATCATCATCACTAGACCTTTGAGGCAAGGGTAGCGAAAAAGTCCTGCTTTCTGGAATATGCCTATCCTCCACTCGAACATCTTGGGTAACAAAGCGACCAGATGTTGGCATCCCTCGAAGTGAACCAGTCTGCTGCCCAGCTGGAGATGGTACGGCAGAGGACCCTCGAGGACCATAATCAATAGGCTGTCCTCTCCTTGATGAGGAACTCATGCCAGAGCTGCGTGAAGGCCTTCCTGCTTGGGTTTGGCGCTCCTGAGCTGCATCGCGGTGCACCTCCTCTATTTTCTTTGGCCCCTCGACTTTCCTCCTTTGCAGCCACTTGTTCTTTCGGAGATCAATAGTGTCTCTGAGCATGAAACGCACTCTAGAAGAGAGCTTCGGATTAACTGATAGCTTCTGTATTCTATCAAAATATGCATCGATGTGCTCTTTGGCTACAGGATGATCAATTATAGCTCCAATTGTGCTCATCAACTTGCACAAGGCTTCAACGTCTTCTTCATCAGGATGTTCAACCTGGCCCAACAACTTCTTTATGCATTCATGCATAATTCTTTCAGTTAACATCTTTTTCTTGTAAAGCTCTCCAATGAGACGAATATTACCCAGCATCCGCCTGCGGGCCTTAATTCTCTTTTGTTCTCTTTCCTCTTTAGACTGTTTCATCTCACCACCCTCCCCAACTTTATCAGCCTCTTCTTGCTCCTTTTCCCCTCTTTCAAACTCCTCTTGACATTTATTAAGAAGATATCTTCTGAAAGTGATCTTTTGATTATCCTCCACCAGGTCCGGCAATGCTCCAGCAAGTTGAGAACAAAAATCAGCATACATCTCACAGAATGTTGGTTCCATCAAAGCTTTATCAAAAATTTGTGAGATAACACCCGTAAGGGTGACCACATTGTCGATGTTAACTTCTTTGACTTGCTGAAACAGTTTCTCAAAATTTTGAGGAGTTAGCTTATTAAGAATGGCCTTCAGTTGCCTCTGCTTTGCTTCCTCTTGGTCAGACACCTTACCAACCTCATATTTTTTTTCAGCTTTGTGCATGACTACAGATTGAGTATGAGGAGAAGGGATCAGGCCCTTCTGAACAGGAACAGCACGATGCCACCTATCAGCAGCATCTGCACTGAGTCTTGGTAGTCCACCAGGAGATGCAAGAGATTGCATGGGTGCAGAAAGGATTCCGCTTACATACTGACCTGTCGGTTGACCACGTGGATTCTTTAAGACCCCAATATTTCCCCCTTGGCCTGGACGTAATCCTCCCATTGCAAAGTCTCCACGTGCAGATATAAAAGGAACTGTCACTTTGTTCCACCTATCCTCCTCCATATTTCCACTCCCACGATGATCAAGTCGAGAAGACCCACTTGGTTGCCTATCAAATCTTCCACCCCCACGATCAACAAATGATGAAACATTCACCTGAGCACTCATTACCAGATCAGCTATATCCACTCCTATCTCAAATCCTGTAGGAAGATCTTTGTAGTTCTCTTGAAAGGTCATCAAGAAGTCTCTGGTATAGCTTTTTTTACCTATTGATCCAGCATCATTGTCCTCAATGGACTTCTTCCTGCGTGTCTGTTCATTTTTTTCTACCGCCTTTAATTTAGGGCTAGATATTTCAGCTGCTTCTTCCCAATCATCCAGTTCAGGTCTGCTACGACTATCTTCCTCTTTTCTAGTGGAATGGCTCTCTGTTTCACCACCAGGCATCTGCTTATCATGAATGCTCGAAGAGGAATTCACATTCTCTGATATACCAATTTCCCGTTTTTGTTCTGATGTCTTATAGGCCATATAAAGATCAGAAGTTGCTCCTGCAGCATCTGCTTTAGAAAGAAGCTCTTTCATTTTCTTCTTTCTGCCACAAACATTTTCCGCCTTGCCATGTTCCAACAATCTCCTGTCCTTGGAGCTTGACAAAGTGTTTGAAGTCAAGCCACTGCTTCCACTTTCTGTGGCTCTAGTTTCATGATTCTGTGCTACTTCAGAAGAAACTGAAAGTGGAACAGATGATAAACCCTTATTAGAGTTAGCATGGTCTGATAATATGCTTTTTTCATCAGACACTTTGGACTCGCTTTGAATTTGCTTTTTATATTCATCCACCGACAACTGAGCAGAAGACAAGTTCTCAGGTTCTATAGAATTTGAACATGTTTGTGTAGTAGCGAAATCACCAGAGACCTCCCCTTTGTCATTGTTAGTTCCCAAAATATCAACTGAATGAGCAGTAAATGTAGATGGTGCTGCTTTTCCAGTGGTATTTTCTGGTTCCAACTGATCTGAAGGAACAGTAATAGCTAATTCATCCGCTTTGTCAACCGCTGGCACTTCATGTAGAATTACATCTATGCTCTTACTACTATCAGCACGACCTGCAGGGTTGAGTATTAATTCTCGACTTTCTGATTTGGAATAACCAAGCATTTTGCTTTTGTCATTCTCCAACCCTGTTGACCCATTGACTCCTGTTGCCATACCAGGATCATGTGGGACATGATCCTCATTTCTTGCAGGGTATAAACTAACCGAACCATCTGAAATTGATTCTCTCATGGCTTCAGAATCAGCAGCAGTTGATTGCTCACCAGGACCTCTCTCCCCTAGATTAATAGTAATTGGCACTGCATCCGATGCAGTAGAGCTAACAGCCTCAGAGGCTGTTGACGAATCTCTCACTCCTTCCATTACTCTGTCAGAGCTACTTACTGAAGCTGAAAATGTTGTACCATCTTTTACTTCAGAAACTGCAACTTCCGTCAAGCTAGCATTGTCTGACATGAAAGATGAGCAAGACGGATGGGTAGGAGATGAGACTTCATCCAATACAAGTTGCCTGGACTCCTCAACTCTGGAACCAGGCCCTGACTTCGTATCACCATCATTTTCCATTACTAATGAGGAAGACTTCACGTTACCAGAAGCAGTACAGGCCTGCAGATCAAATGGCCATCAAAATCTAAATACAGAATCCACAAAATGAATCTCAATAAATGGATAGAATATAGGACATAGTAAACATCAAGAGATGTACCTGATTTGCTGTTTCAGATTGCCTTTGCTCTTTTCTGTTATGCTTCTGCCGATCCTTAAAGGAATCCAACCTTTTTAGAGGATCCCACTTGCAACCACCTTCAACACTAGCTAAGGCATGCGCTGGATCCTCAGATAGAACAACAGGATCAGGTAAGGAAACAGTAGATGTCTGTCTCTGCTCGCCAGTAACAGCAGAAGGTACAGAATGCTTGACCGTAGCATGCAATGAATTTGGAAAGGATGGAGTTCCTGACACATGTTTTAACTGTTGGGCACGATAATCTGGCCCAACATCACTGGACACTGCTGAAGAAACTGTTGATGGTGGAAGTTGTGCAAATATCTCTCCCATGGCAGAAGAGATCAGTCTTGCCCCATCAGTGTGCTTTTGTGAATGTATAGAGCCAGGCTCCTCGTGATGCCCTGATAGTTTCCCCGGTTCACTTTGAAGAACACGTTTATTTGCAGAAGCGGAATCACCAGACAATGTGGAACTGCCAACCTTTGCTGGAATTGAAACTGTTGGTGGCTTTATCGTTACCTGAACAGATGCAAGTTGCCCAGTAACAGCCTCTATGTTCACTGGCTCGGATGTAGCTTGGATAACTGCACCGGAGTTAGTCGAAGGTAAGGATGCACCCAGCACAGCATGGTTTGCAACAGGCACAGTGGGGCCACCATGGCTAACGGGGTAGTTATGTCTTGGGGCTGAAGTTCCAGGAGTAATTTGTGCATTAGGCAAAGGATGGGCAGCCTGACCAGTATGGTAGATAGAAGGAACATATGTGCTAGGTTGCATCTGCGAATAATAACTGATCTGATGGGCAGAAGGGAACGAAGTAATGTGCTGCTGTGAGTGAGGGGGTAAAGCTGCTTGTGGTCTAGTAAGTTGCACCCCTAGTCCTGAAGATGACGCATCCAGGAAAGAATCCGCCCTTTTATCCAGTTTCAATTCTTCATGAGTTTTAGGATCAGTTATCTTAACTGCTTTTCGTTGTGCAACAAAATTGTTTATCACTGGTTGGGAAAATTGAGGACCCATGCTGATACCTAAGCTTCCCAACTGAGGCCCAAGTTGAGGATTCATCGGGGGAGCATAGCCCAGCCCTTGACTTTGATGAATCACACCTTGTGCCTGCAATGGATGAGATTGCAAATTGGGAACATATACAGGTGGCTGAACTGGTGCACCAGAAAGAGACAGTGGCATTTGAATTGAGCCAGCAGAAACACTCTGTGTGGCCTGTGTATTTGGATTATTAAATTGTACTGGTGGTTGAGGTTGGTGAAAAGACGCAGGCATTGATCCCCCAACAAGAGGATGAACAGAAGGCCTTGC
This sequence comes from Brasenia schreberi, assembly GCA_036023115.1. NCBI lineage: Eukaryota > Viridiplantae > Streptophyta > Magnoliopsida > Nymphaeales > Cabombaceae > Brasenia > Brasenia schreberi. The sequence goes on along the minus strand of JAYKKT010000074.1, from coordinate 10,854,833 downwards.
CACAGTACTTTGAGGTGGTACTGGAATCTGAAGCGTGGGTGCATCCCTTCTTGGTTTGGAAGCTTGGTGAGCCCCAGCAACATTAGTAATTTTAACACCTGAATCTTTTTTAACTTCTTGTTGTTGCTGCTGTTGTGGTTGCTTTAGTGGTTTGGCAGCAACAATTGCTGGCACAGGTATAGGCCGAGTATCATGGAGTGCCTGTAGAGAAGCAACAAAAGGAGATAAGAAAACGAGAGAGAGAGAGAGAGACAGAGAGAGAGAGAGAGAGAACCTGATCGCGCTTTTGCTCATCCAAGTTTGGTGGTGCAGAGCTGGTCCGTGCAGGTATCTGCACTAGATATTTCACATGTGAGGTTACAGACAGAGGAGAACGAACGGGTGAAACACTAAGTCTAAAAGAAATTGATAAAATTAGTTAACAAAATGGAACGGGTCTTTTCCAATTTCACCCTGGTTTTGAAGCCATTTCCAATCTTTCCTTCTTTTGGACAATCTCAACAACTCCTGACTTTATCAAAATATAGTTAATTTCATCCTTCTGCTTCTCAAACTAAAACTAAAAGAGGAAGTGTACCAAAATACTATTATCCTTTCAAATGAAAAGAATATACATGAATATGTTCCAACTTCTGACCATTTTTTAACAAACAAGTAAGCCACCATGTCTTGATTGGCGTAGCCTATTGAATGAAAATTGGTTTTTTAAATCATTAAAATCTAATGTATAACCATGATTCTGAGGTCTGAAATGTGCAATTTTTAAACCATGGACTTCTTTTTGTCTTGTATAATATTTATACTCATGCAATCTATAAAAGTAGATTCCTAGAAAATAAAGGGCGCAGATTTCATACATGTGGTTAACATATACGAACCTTTTCTAGAAAATGGCTTGAACTATGTATCTGATGACAAATTCAATAGATGCATACAATAATATGGTATAAATGTCATTGACATAATGTTCAAATGTTGGCTCACCTGCTTGGGTTATTCTCCAAAGGATATGTAAAAGGTAGGGATGTTTTCAAGATTAGACGAGAGGGAGAGAGAACTTGGAAACAGCTGAAGAGGGACGAATTGATTTGGAAATTTTTCTGAAAGTAGAACGTATATACCGACCTGAATCCCATTCATGAATCCTGGACTTATCGTCCCAAATTGAAATGAAAAGGTTTTGGAGGAATCTCCTGCCAAAATCCAACAAAAAAGACAGCACTCAGCATAGAATTTACTGAACATGAAAACAACAACAACAACTAAACATTTTCCCATACTAGATGGGATTGGCTACATGGATTCTTTGTTCGCACAGAGCCCTATCATGTGTTTTCTTTCCATAGATGAAAAATGAAAACTTGACAGTACACGAAAATCTAGAAAATGAGAGATGTGATCAAATGGAAAGACAAGAATCAAAGTGCTTACAACAACAACAACAACAGCTAAGCCTTTTCCCACACTAGACGGGGTCGGCTACATGGATTCTTTGTTTCCACATAGCCCTATCTTGTGCCATGTTACAAGTTAACTCACAATAAGCCAGATCATTCTTTATTGTTTCTTTCCAACACTTTTGTGGTCATCCTCTACCTCTTTTAATACTTTCCAAATTTAGTTTTTCATACCTTCTTACAGGTTCTTCTTCTGATCTTCTTTCTATAGGTCCAAACCATCTTAAACGATATTCTCTCATTTTATCCTCTATTGGTGTCACTCCTAATTTGTTTCTAATAACCTCATTATGTATACGGTCTTTTCTTGTATGACCACTCATCCATCTCAACATCTTCATTTCTGTCACAAACATCTTTTGTACATGTTGATGGTTAACTGCCCAACACTCAGAAGTCAGAACCATAAAACATGGCAGGTCTAATTGCTGCTCTATAATATTTACCTTTTAAGTTTAATGGTATCTACTTATCACAAAGAATACCTGATGCTCCTCTCCATTTTAACCAACAATACTACAACAACAACTAAGCCTTTTCCCATACTAGACGGGGTCGGCTACATGGATTCTTTAACATAGAGCCCTATCATGTGTCAGGTTAGCAGTTAACTCACAATAAGCTAGATCATTCTTTAATCCATGGTATAAAAATCCGACAAAGTTTTACGCTAACTGTCGCAAGCCTAACACAACCCTCCTCCTTTATCAGGGCTTGGAAGCAACAATTTTATGCGTAACATCTCCATCAATTCTTCTATCACTCTGAAAAATTGACCCTAGATATTTAAAACTTCCTTTTAGGGGATGCAATGTGTGCCAATTTTAATTTTCATGTCCTGAGAAGTAACCAAATGATTAAACTTACATTCCATATATTATGTCTTTGTTCTACTAAGTTGGAAGCCTTTACTTTCTAATGTTTCTCTCTATAGTTCTAATTTTCTATGAACTTTTTTCTTAGACTCCTCCACTAACACAATATCATCTGCAAATACTTAATATGAATATGATTTGTTAACTCATCAATTACCATTATAAATAAGTATGGACTTAAAGTTGATCCTTGATGTAACCTAATATTAACTTAAAAGAAGTTTGTCATTCCTTCGTGAGTCTTGACACATGTTTTTGCACCATTGTGCAGTCTCTTATAAGGTTTATGTATGTCAATGGGATACCTCTTTTTTCCAAGGTTCTCTAAAAAACCTCCCTTGGTACCATATCGTAAGCTTTTTTATATCAATAAATATCATGTGAAGGCCTTTCTTTTTTGCTCTAAAATGTTCCATAAGACGTCTCAAAAGGTGAATCGCTTCAATGGTAGATATGCCTGACATGAATCCAAATTGGTTCTCTGTTGCACTCGATACTTTTCTTAACCTACGTTCGATAATTTTTTCCCATAATTTCATAGTATGACTCATTAACTTGATACCCCGATAATTCGCACAATTTTGAATGTCTCCCTTGTTCTTGTATATGGGTATAAGTATACTCGCTCTCCATTCCTCGAGCATCTTTTGATTTCTCCATATTTCATTAAATAGTAGTCTTGTGAGGCAAGTGATTCCTATTTCTCCTAGGATTTTCCAAACTTCTATAGAATTTACAGAACATGAAGCACGTAAAATAGCTAGAAGCTACACTAGCAGCATAATTACTAAAAAAATTGTGATGGAAGGGAGTTGGCTCTCATGTCTTTGAGCAAACTTTTTCATTCTAAAGAAAAAACATTAGGAAATAATGGGAAATACAGGTGAACAACATATTCCAATTGCTATAGAAACAAACACAGAGAGGACCAGCAGTAACACCAGTTAACCAAAGATGCTCTATGCTACAAACCCAGAGAGTCACAAACATGTCCACACATGCACGGGTCCACATGCCTAGTGTGCAAAGGAGGATCTGCCCTCACACTGCCAAACCTATGCCAGCACATACAGTACATCAGATGCTGTAGTTTTTACAAGTGAGTCACTTTATTTTGATAGATAACTCTAACAGATATAAACATGAACAGAAACAGCTTTCAAATATTTGATTACCTATACCATTATATATACATATAAGTATATGTATATATATGCAAATACCAAACGAAATTCTACAGAAACCTGGGAGATATCAGGCCCTTGCTCTAGTCCACCTGTCAGATACTAAGCCTATGATGGAATAAGGTGTCAGATAAAGTTAAAAACAAACAAGAAGAATGAGGTTTTTGAACGGTCAATGAGCACTTCTGACCTACAGTGCCTTAGTGGGGAGCTCTAGTGACTAGTGAGCCTCGCCTACACCTCCTTCCTTAGTGGATAAAAATGTTACAGCAGCCAAGCAACCCATGCATTCTTTCCCTTCTACACTTGAGAAAACAATTTCTCTTACACAACTTGTGAACATCTATTAGCGTGATGTGTACAAACTAGAAATTGTACCCATACACACGAAGTACATTCTCCTTAAAAGGTGAATATTTCCAAATTGACCTACTCGATATTGAAACATACATACCTGAGTATTTACCTACCTAACTATAAGAAGATTAACTTCACTGTGAACAACATAAAAGCTTCACATTAGAATCCAGAAAGGCTGGGTGACACATCTCATCCTATGATAGAATAGAAAATCGTGGAGAATATAAACATATACTAGAACCCTGTCTAGTTTTGAAGCATCAATACAACAAACTAAGAGGAAAAGAAGGACAAGTGTGACGAAGGCCACATGTTTCAGATCAGCATGCACAATAACCAGTTTTAGCAAATACAAATCAGCCATCAACCACCTTCCTAGTTTGAGTATACTAAAGAACTAAATAAGTAGTAAGCAAAGTTAAGTTCTAGACATCATGAGTTTCACTTAGAGACCTGATCATTAAAGAGGAAAAACTTCAAGTGATAGAGAATGTAATTGAATATAATAATGATAAGATATATGAATCCGTTCTGTAACCTTACTCCACAAGTTTGTAAAAATAAATCACAAAATCATCCTGCACAAGCACAAGCACACACTACGGTAGTGTACAAACATATGACAGGATACTTGATTTGATCCAAAAACTATGTACCCTTAGTCCTACACGCTAGTGAATTAGATTATATAATCAGCACCATACGTACAGGACAGGCAAGACATAAATGCCGTGAAAAAATGTTAATCAACTGGAAAAGAGAAAAGGAGTAATTCAATGCATTAAACTAAGCAATACCGGATGGAGCATTATTTGATGCTGATCCTGGTGGTCTAGCAGTGGAAGAAGTTGGAGGAGGTCGAGGTAAGGGTTGTGCACCTTTCTGAATAGCATGATCAGCTTGCTTAATAACACCTGTATTTGTCGAACCAGTAGCTCCTACAAAAAATCGCCCAGCAACAATAACTGACAAATGCAAACAATGTAGAAGATTCCACAATTTAAGCACCTAAAAATTATTTTCCTTTTGAAACATTGCATTGTGAACCTAGTATACACAAAATGAATCCACAGTTACCGGGTAAAGGAGCCACAGCCTGCTGGTTATGCAAGAGAGTGCCATTCTGCACCCCTCGACTTGTATGAACTTCAGGATTTGCTGCTACATTGTTCACCCTTGATTGCCCTCCTTGCCCACCATTATTCTTCTTTAAACTACAAAAAAGATGTATCTATTAGGAAAATACACCTAAATAAAGGAATTATTGAATTCAAGAATACCATGATCGTGTCTCTATAGGAAAATACACTTGCCCACCCCATTGCCTGAACTATTTCTGTTAACATGCAGGAACAGAATGGCAATAATTGAAAGAGATTAAACAAACAAATATACTAATACTAAGAACTCACAAGGTCCCACCTACCAACATAAACTAAAACATATGGCACTCATATTTGCTTATCCATAGTCCAGACTCCAAACTGCAAGCTTTCACTTTCATAAATAACACCATATGATTATCGAGACTTTATGTATCTTTTAAACCAATTCATCAAAAACAAAAGAAACAAAGACTATCTTCATAAATGCCAGAAGTTTGCACTTAAACGTTACTATCACCACCACAATGTCCGCCCTCAAAGTGGTATCCGGGAAGCAATGTGGAGAGACAGAAAGTGATCTCAAATCCCGAGAATACAAATTTCCTTTCTACCAAAAGAAAGTTGACTTAAGCAGAGTACTGCAATCTCAGAACTAAAGGGAATCAGCTAAATCTGATGTTTTCCTATGACGAACATAATATGTATATATATATATATACATCAAAATCTGCGTATATAAGTTTTTAAAGGAATTCAATAGACAGCAATCTCAAAACTCCAAGGATTCGGCTAAATCCAATCTTTTCTTATTACGACAGGGTACTACTTCCAAAAATATGAATTACCACGCAAACGCTAAATCCAATTTTCTTCAATCCTCAACAGAAAAGTAGGGAATTTTCACATGGAATGATTCCCAAACGATCTCAATAAGGCACTACGAGTCCCATAATCTAATTCTCAAATCACACACTTTCCCAACTCTGCATCCAATCTTTCTCAGTAACCAATAGAACGGAACTTCGTACATGATGGTTTCAAAACGAACTTGCATATCGCAATCTGAAACTCAAGAAGATAATATGTGAAACCTTGAACCATTTTCGGTTATCAACGGAAACATCACAACCAAATTTACGTAAAAATCGATTGCAAACGAGCTCTAAGAAACGTATTCAGAGCATTTAAGTTCCAGAACTTAATAAAACGAACTTAGATACGGGCGCGCTCCAGTACTTCAATCTCGCAACCCCATGTTTTATGTTTCAATCATCAAGATGAAAACAAGATCCGACATACAATGACTTCAAAGCATCTAATTCAGAGACCAGGCCCGCCTAACCCTAGAAAGTTAATTCCCCATCAAACCATTGCATCAAGTAAGTAATAAAGATAACCTCCTTTCGGCGTTCGCGGACGGCAATGAAGAACTGGAAGAAGGAGAAGGGGGAACGGAGGAGGCTGCGCCACCGGCGCCGCCCTTTCCGCTATTCGCGTACTGGTAACCCCTCGGCTGGCCCGGTCCACTAGATCTTCCCGATTTACGAATATGGGGCTCGCTCTTTTCGACCCGAGATTGATTGAGGGACATAAATCCGAACTCTTCAGCCTCCCTCCGTTCGGTTCTTGTTCTCTGCAGCCAGAAAGACGAGATGGATGTAACCAATTCCAGCCAAACAAGCGACTCCTTGCCTCTAAACGCAGGAAGGGAGTCGAAACCCTAAAAAGCGCGATGTGGTTTTTCCGGGTAAGAAGGGAGATCGTTTGGATTAGCGGAGAAATCTTGATAGATTGAACAAATGTAGATGGATTCCGATTATTCTCACCTTTAGATAGAGAGAGAGAGAGGCCTAATAGGCGGGATTCATGACGTGGATGCACCAGGCGGTCGAGGAAGAAGGCATTGTTGAGAGAGAGAGAGAAAATGCAATAGAAAAAGAAGAGCGATAAACGAGAGAGAGAGTTCACACAGTTAACAAAGAAAAGAGAACAGTGGTGAAAAAGTTAGGTTTTCAAGAGCGGGGAGGAAACAGAAGAGTCGGGTTTTCTCTTTCGTTTTATATGATCACATTTTTACCCCCTTCCTTTTACTATTTACCTCACGGTGATCTTTTCTCTTTGGCTTACCATAGAACTCTTTTCTTACCTCAGCTGACTTCCTCTTACACGCATTTGGAGAAGCCAAAAAGGCTAAATCCAAAGAGGAGTATATTGTCATAAGATATTTGATAAGGAGTATGCTTGGAATAAAGTTTGTACGGCGTAATGTCACAAGGATTCAAATTTGGTACAGTTTCGAACCAATTGAAACCGAAACCGCTAGAACCAGATCCGAAATCAGGGAGGACTCGGTTCGGTCCCGATTCTAGATTCTGCAGAACCGGAATCATACCAGAACCGAAACAGTCGACTAAGAAATGATCCAACTCGAGCTCGAGTTTCATCGAGCTTCAGTCTCTAGATTAGAGCTTGGGACGAGCTACATTTGAGTGACTCAGCTCATTCGGCTTGTTTCTTAGTGAGAGTTCATGCACAAGCACAATTAAGCTTGGTTTGAGACTGAGCTCAATGGGCTTAATTGAGCTTCTGACTGGCAAAAGCCTCCACCAATTTGGAATGTGATTGAGCCATGTTAATGTGAATTTCTTGATTTAGGAAAGTACGTTTTATACATAAAAGATATATAATGCTCGATTGTGCTCACCAGTGACTCGAACCAAGTATTGCTAAGTTCGAACTCGGCTCTCTCACATGTCAAGTTCAACCAGAGTTTTGGTTTCAGCTCAACAAGATAGGCTGGAGTTAATCTCAACTAGATTCGCTCATTTGTACGCCTAGTGACAATAATTAATACACTTAGTGAGTCATAGTATGATATGGAAAACAAAGGAAATTGACCGAAACTAAAAAATAAGAGTTTATATTGTAATAAGTATGGTCATCTACTTTGGTTCGTGGTAGTTATTGTTCTCTATATTGTGTCATGTTAATAATTAACTTATATGGCATTAACTTACCTGATAGGGCACTCGACTTCATGTTGCATGCCATAAGTTCGACTCTCGAAGGGTGCATACCCAGATTCGAACTCCCATTGTACCCAAAAAAAAAAGGTATTCATGTTACATTAAAAAGATGTTTCTTTATGTTATTTGTGCCGTCTCCAAGTGTTTGTCATTTACTTTATCTTAAAGTCGAGTTAGAGCCAACCCTCTAAATCTACAAATTATATTAATTATGTCACTCACATTTACATTTTTGCTTGTGCGTAGCTGACTTTTCTCTAATAATCTTATTACGGTTCTGGCATTTCCTTCTATGGCCTCGCGCTAGCTCACTAAACTCATGAAATCAATTGTACTAAGAGTACCACTCTCATCCAAGGAGGTCGTGGGATCGATACCAGGGTCTGCATCTGGCTTTGGCCTCCCCATTGTATCCAAAACAAAAAAAAACTCTCGAAGAAATTTAAGTCAAATATTTAAAAGCCAAAAATGAGTAATTAAAAAAATCATATGATACTATACAACAACCCAATAACAGGTATCGTGTGCAGCATAGATATGATAAGATATACATCACCAAATGGCTAAAAACAATATTAATATATGGATTAGACATGTTCGGTTTCGGTTAGCCTGACACCTGGAATCGTAACTGAATCAATCCGAGACTGGTTTCGGTTTGAGTCTAGGACCATCCAAAACTGGTATTTTTATTAAAAGATAAAATATAAGATTTTTTTTTGGAAAAGTATCGGAATCAACGGTCCGGTTTTATAAGAGGTGAAATTGGAACCAAACTGAGTGGTCTCTGGTTCCGATTCATGGTTCAGCTGGTTCATGGCCTAGGTCAGTTATGATTGAAACCGCCTGTCCAATTAGGAACCGGCCATGTCTAATCTGGTTCGTACCGATGCAAATATTCAGATCAATATCATAACCTGCAATATGAAACGATGTTATAATTTGTGCCGGTAATATTATCATGTTAAATGCACTCTCATAAGTTGATGGAGGCTATGTAATACATAAAATGCGCGGTCAAGTTAGGTTCACCCTGGACTTGACCATTTTGTTGGGCTGCTTTGGGCAGACCAAGATCCAATATGGGTGTCTAAACGGTTGCATTATCTTACAACAAGAATTAGATGGTTTTGAGGGAGTATTTGACTCTTGAGAGCTAAAAAATGTGTCACTAGACATGGCCGGTTCCTGACCGGCCTGGCGGTTTCAACCGAAACTGAATTGGGTCAAGAATCGGCTGAATTCGGAACCAGAACGGGAGAGCACCCATTTCGGTTCCGGTTTCACCTCTTATAAAACCAGAATTGTTTGTTCCAAACTGCTGATTCCTGTATTTTTTTAAAAATCTTCGTAGTATTTTTCAAAATGTTTTAAAAAAATACCGGTTCCATACTCAAACCGGAATAACCTCAGAACCAGTGGGTCCAGAACACCGACCCAGACCAAGATTCTGTGAGTTGGGTTTGGTTGACTCCAAAACTGCTGCCTCAATATTAGAGAACCTTTCATGACACCGAGTCGGATTAACTAGAGGGCGCAACACAAGGACTTTCTAGAAAATAGCCCATCCTACTAATATTTTCGCTCAAACATGCTTAACTTTCAAATTTCGCATTTATGTTCGAAACAATGCATCCCGATATATCACAATGTTTGAGACTTGGTAAAGTTTTATGTTGCTTGTTGATTATAAAACAACCCTCCTCCTTTATTCGAGCTTGAGATCGTTCTTTATAATCATATTACATGATCTTACAAAAAGAATTAGATAGTGTTGAGGGAATATTTTTCTCTTGGGAGCTCGAAAATGTGTCATGACCAGTTCCTAACTTGCATGGTGGTTCCAACCGGACTCGAACTGGATTAAGAATAGGCTGAATTTGTAACCCGATCCGGAGAGTATTCAGTTTGGTTCCAGTTTCACCTCTTATAAAACCGGAACCACGGCCGGTTCCGGTATTTCTTAATATTTTTCAAATTTTTTAATAAAGTACCGGTTCCATACTCAAACCAGAATTGCCTCAGAACCAATGGTTTCAAAACTGTAACTGGAACCAGCCTCGGTCCGATCCAGTTACAATTCCAAGCTAACTATACCTCTGTGGCAAGAATTGAACCGAGTCGAACTTGAATAGGCTGGTTCGGAAGAATGTTGCTTGAACTCCAAAAGGTGGAGCATATCGTATATTAATTTATTGGTTTTTCTCTAGGAAACCTGTCTATAATTTATGCATATTATTTGTATCTTTTTCTATTTTTATTATACATTTCTAAATGAGATTTTTTCAGGATTTTTTTTCTCCAGGTTTTCCATCTGTCATTTTTCCACTGTTGATTAAACTTTGTTGCACTGGCTAAGAAACAAAATGCTAATTATTACATATAAAAACTAATTATTGCATTAACGAAGTATCTTAATTTACTTAAAAAGAAAATCATCTACAATTAACCCTGCTTTCTACAGTACGAGCACATAGAAATACGAGAAACGATATATAAAAAAGAAAAAGACCTGCACACGACCCTAAATGTCCGTGCTAGAGTGGATCCAAAGTAACATGCGAAGATAGATAGTGTTAAGGATTATCAACTTTTGAGATGAATACACGACACGAGCGTGACCCATAAAAGGAAATCACCACCCTACGTATGATTTCCTTGGTTAAAGGTTCAATGCATTTAACCCATGAGAACCATTATAAAAGCAATTTATGGCAATTTAATTTTTTTATATAAAATTGATGACCCCATATCTTGAACATGAATCTCCCTCCCCCCCCCTTCTCTCTCTCTCTCTCTCTCTCTCTCTCTCTCTCTCACACACACACACACACACACACACACACACACACACACACATATATAAAATGGCTACATAGAAATAGAAGGGTGAGGAGCCACCGTCTCCTGAAAAATTAAAATTTGACAGTAAAACCTACATTTTACACTTCAACACATAGTTGAAATACATTTCAACTAGGCTTCAACCCCCTAACGCCATGAAATACATACTTTGCCCTCCCTAACACTATTTTCTAGATCCACTATATATATACACTCATATAAGTCATGGTGATAAAGACCACACCTTATTATTTCAAAATTTTTGAGTCAAGATTAGTTTGATCTTCGAGTTTACATACATGAACATGTCCATGCACACACACACACACACAAAAGCGGGTGCATTTGCTTGTTAGTTGGTCACTAACCAAGTTGGGTTGAAATAGTCAAAGGATCCATGTAGGAGGTCAATAGGATAGTTTGTTCAAACCAAGATAATAGATAAGTACATTCCAGCAAGCAAGATCCCTTGTTTTTAGATATTGCCAGTAAACCTTATCTTCTTTCTCTCTTAAATGAATATTTGCCACACAGAACCAGAACCGGAATAGGAGTGCGCAACATTTAGTCTTCGCTATTCACCATTATGAAGGTGTGGCACTGGTTGCAAGCATATGAATCCTACTCCTGAACCAGAGATCCATCTACCCTTTATTCATTTAGTCGCAATTTTGATTGTTTTAAGTTAATAGTCTTGACTCTTTAGATCTAAAATTGAAATTCATCCATTAAATAAAGAAAACAAGTCATCATACTCATGTGTGTGTGGGTATATATATACATATATATATATATGTATATATATGTATATATGTATATATATATGTATATATGTATATATATATATGTATATATGTATATATATATATGTATATATGTATATATATATATAGAGAGAGAGAGAGGTACATCCTCGAACACCATTCTTATTCAAATCTATTTTATCATCTCAACTGTTCAACTTTTTAGATGAACAGTTGAAAGATAAAAGAAAAGACATTTAATGTACATCCATTAAATAAAGAAAACAAGTCATCATACTCATGTGTGTGTGGGTATATATATATATATATATATATATATATATATATATATATATATATATATATATATGTATGTATATATATATATATGTATATATATATATATGTATATATATATATATATATGTATATATATATATAGAGAGAGAGAGAGGTACATCCTCGAACACCATTCTTATTCAAATCTATTTTATCATCTCAACTGTTCAACTTTTTAGATGAACAGTTGAAAGATAAAAGAAAAGACATTTAATGTACATGATACATTAAATGCTTTACAAAAATACAATGGTAACTATTAATCATACTAATCAAATAATGGGGATATTTGAGTAGATTTAAGAATAAATATGATTTCAATATTTACTACTATATGGATCTTACTCATCTCCAACATACTCACTCATGCCCACCCATTTCTTTTAGGCGGTACAAGTTTAATTTTAAAACTTTGAGAAGCTTTAAAAAAATACGAAAAATATTTTTATTACATTCATGCGGCTCAAAAATAATGAATGGGTTTGAGTAGGTTGGTGTCAGTGGTGAGAAGGATCCAAATACTTTCTCTCTATATATACATACACACACACATATATATAATACATAATGTGTGGGTCATTATGCTGTATGATACAAGTTCTGGTACAATATTTTACAACATTGAGTCAAACTGAGTTGAGCTTCTGGAGAAATCAGAGGTTAACAGCGTTGACACATGATGAAGAACTTAAACTCACGGAAGCAATCCTGATTTCGAGCTCAGCTGGAAAATAAGATCCTAAAATTAGGGATCACAAACAAACCCACAAGTTTTTCTTTTCCTTTCTTATTGGTTACAAAGGGAGGTCGAAGCCTTACACACACAAGCATGCACACTCCAGGGACCGAACTCACCGCCTGCACCGTGGGAGTCAGAGAGGCCTACCATATCAGCATGTTGGTACAAGTAAGTTCAGGATTTATGGATGCAAATAAATAAGTTCAGATCACACACCAAATCCAACTAATTGGATTCAAAATTATTATGAAAGGCTAAAAACTTATAGAGAAAAGGCATTCAAATGAAATTTCGATATCATATACCCATCAAATGTACCTGAATATGAATAAATTCATAGTTAGGTATGGATTCGGATATCAAATCCATGAGCAGGTATGTCCACTTTCCCTTGGTATGATCATAGATCACATTTCACACAACACACACACAAGCATGGGCACACACGCACAACCTCGGAAGCTCGTCGTTGCTAGCTCTCTTCAAAAGCTGACTTGGATTTGTATGAAAGAAAAAAAATGTAACCAGCCCACTGTTCAAAAGTCACCAGTTGCTCTTAACTTGAATCAGTTTACACGTCTCTTTTTATACCGAAGACCTTTTTGAGCACAAAGAGCAATAAACGACCCGGTTAGGGGGTCAACTTCACAAGTTGAAGGTCTTGAGTTCTATACCCAGGGCATGCATCAGGCTTCAGCCTTCCTGAGAGTGCTGGTCTCACAGAACGTTTCAAAGTATAGATGCTATGTTTGAATTTTTTTTTACAGGAAGAGGCCAAAGCCTAACACACACATCCATGCATACACCTCCTAGGAATCAAACTCGACACCAGTAGCAACACCACCAAAGTGCTCTGCCGTCGAGCCAGTGACAGACCCACTTTAGGGTAAGATGAAGCATGCGTCTCACCCAAAACCTGAAAAATTCCTAGGCCATCATATACTTTGTGGACTTAAAATACAAGTACCCCTCATTCAAGAAGGAATTTCTTGAACAGGAAGTTGGCCCAAAAGGAAGACTGGATTCAAGACAGCACTTCTGCCAGCTTTTCCGGCGAACAATTTAGTAACTAAAAGCCTTTTTCTTCTAATATCCATGCCGTGCTACTTCAAGTGATAAGGACAATTACATATCACAAGTATCCGACTGGCTTGATTCAAGGCTTATTATAAGCTATAAAAATAAATGAATTGCATCTTCCGCAAGGCACTATAAGCTGCTTTACAGTTATTTGGTTGTATTCAGGAGTCTTATGAGTCCCAGTGGCGTCATTCTTATCTGTCGGATTTTTCTGCTTTTCCTGCTTGTGTTTGGTTGTTTGTATAAAGAGGAACTTGAGAGGAAATACCAAATTTCACTTTTACAAACTTATGGTTGATATTAATATCAATTGTTGGTGCAATTTAATATACTTTTCAGGTTTGAACCATGAAAAATTGAAATAAAATTGGCATACTGCATCTATTCTCCTTCACCTTCAGGTTGTCTCAGCGAGGATGACCAGAAACATGGAGTGTGGTAACTTAGAAATCAGATGAACTTAGACGAACCACGAGCAGCTCATAAGTTGGAATTTGCAGGGCAGGGGTGTTTTGCCTATTGTCCACAAGGCCGGCTTCTGCTTGGAAAGAAAATTAATTAGAACAGTCATGCTTTCCCTAAAATCGCTGCATGAAGTCCTCTAGCTCCTCCTTGTTTTTGGATCAGGTTTGTGTTTGGAGAAACACACAAAAGAACGGATTTTAAAGCAATTGGTCCCTTAAAATCTAATAAGTCCTCTAGCTCCTTGTTAAGAGTCGGTGGTCGACTAGCAATAAAAACAAATGCAAATAGCCAGATGACAAACCTGCATTTTGAAGCCACTTTATTAATACAATTCCTCCTTACAAAGTCGACAAATATACATGAAAGGAAGCAAAGAAAACCACAACGTTATTAGCAAAGTACATGGCATTATCAGTACGCCGAAGGCTGTTTTAGCTCCCACGATATGTAGTAAGGGAGAATGGCGAGAATAACAGTGGAACATGGAAATGCTCTGATGTCTGATTCTCCTTAATGTTGAATACAATTGACACATAGGGGAAAAATCCGTCGGGGGAGTACTTGTCTGTATTAAAGCTGATCCGGTACATCCCAGGTGAAACATTGTTGATTATAGGTAACAACTGGCCGCTGCGACCATCAGTATCAGTGATCGATGACCCCTGAAGTGCCCATTTAGCACTATCCGGCGCATGGAATGATGGACTTGGTCCCAGGTCATTCCACTTCTCCAATATGACCTCAACGCCTGATGCAGGGGATCCACGGGCAACATCTAAAACATGTGTTGTGATAGGTGGGCGGGTTCGGACCGGTGGTGTAGGTGCAGTTAAATGTGCTCCAATTTTGCTCAATCGTTCATCTGTAGACAAAGATAATATAACAAGTATAGTGTATCAAGAATATTTCTCATCCATAACAATCTATATTTTATGTACTACTGACAACTAGATATAGAAATTATCTACAAAAGTTATTTTAGTGAACATTCGGAAACGAGAAACTTATAATAGGGTCACGAAAGGAGTTTTCATTTCGAGAGGGTACCTGATGGTCTTGGAATGCCCGGATGTATGTCAATGTCAACATGCGAAGAAATGTTCACGGGTTTTGACTTGAAGAGCTTGGCAAGGCGCAGTTCAGTTATTTTAAGTTGCTCCAGAGCTGCTATCTCGAGTTCAACAATGGGCCTGTTCAAGTATCGGCTCTACAATCCACAAAATAAAATGTAAATAACACTATTATTAAATCATTTAACTGATACCGAATACCATAAACATGCAAGCAGGTAGATGCTCCCAAATATGAGAGAGAGAGAGAGAGTCAAAACTAAAAGTGCATGAACCCTGTACTTGCTTGCTTTTAGTGCCACTGTTGGATATATTACGAAAACCTGGAAGCGCCTACCCCAAGGCATTTGATGAATAAATGACCTTTGCAGTCATCATACAGAAAAAAAAGTTCTTTCCTAGAAACACATCCGCTGACGAAAATTTATCCTCAAATGTAAAAAAGTCTGGGACAACAAATATGAGTTACAGCATGCACCAAAACAACCATCTGCCACATCATTGCAAGAATAGTAAAACCCAAAAGTAGTATCTCTAAGTTGTTAAAAACATGTGGAAGATTGTGACCTTTAATTCGGCAAGTATCTCCGTTGTGGTCCTCCCAGATGCACATATAATAAAAATAAATCCAAATTTCTTTTTATACCGGACGTTCCATTCATGAAGTTCCTGCATTCACAACAAATAAGGTGTCACAGAGGTTTGATTCCTCTATAATGGTATTGATGAAAGAACTAGGTGCAGCTCGAGTTATCCACACATTCTTTATATGCTAAACAAGACCAAGAGACGAGGTCAATCAACCATAACCAGATCAGCATTGACTCGTCAGAGAGTTAAAAAAGCATTCCTCACGGGTAAGATGTTCGAGCCTTTTCAAAGTCCTGTAGAGACCTGCCCACAAAAGCAACTAGGAGCAGGTTACTAACCACATTTTAGAAGCTCATGATTGAGAGTTAGCTTTAGGGATGGCAATGGAGTGGGTTTAAGTAAAACCTGAATCTGCCCCACTTGAAATAACAATTTAGAACCCACCATGCAGGTATTAGGGTTCAGAAAAAGCTGACGGCCCCAGACTGCCTGACCCGCATTACAGATCCACTCCACTCCATGCTGCATTGCAGCGGGCAGATTCTCAACTTTGGAAAAATGCCTCACGTAGGGGCAGGACGATGTGGGTTTGGGATTGCCATAAGCTTCAAATCATTTTCTCAAGGATATGTTTTTCTCATGAAAACAGTGGCAAAATAAAGCAAAAAAAGCAGCATATGTGTAAAACTACATATGAAAAGAAAGGTAGGGAAGACTGATTTTGCCTCCAAACCCATAGTGCACTTCAAGATAAAATTGAGAAGAAAGAAGTCAAACTGAGGAAAGCAGAAAAATAAGTGAAGAGTCATTTTGCAACTACCAGGAGCACTGCCTTTATTAACTTATTCTTAGCTTGACTAAGGAGGCCTAATAAGTGCCATATGTTAGTCATCCACTAATATCTATACCTGCAAACTCGAGTCCGTGGCAGTTGCCATTGCTGCCAATTGTTCCCCTTTACTCCACCTGCAAAATTAACTCTTTTTGTCCTATAACTAGTAAGACATTATTAAATACTAAAGATCAATCTGCTTATAGGAAACATCAAAATTGGTGTTTTCAAGAAGAAAAAAGGTAGGCAAAGCAATTGAGGCTACTCAGAGCATGAAATTCAACAAAAGGAGGTCATAGACCATAACCTGATGAAGATCACTCTCTCACCAAAGACATAACAACTAGCAATGGTCTGAGGTGCAAAATTTAGGAGATTTAGATTCACAAATTGAAGTCACATGAAGAAAAAGTATGCAACTTTATCTAGTAATACCTATCAAATGATATAAAATTTAACAATAAATTGGAATTATACAAAGAAACATTAGAAAATAAAGACTTCCGACTTAATAAAACAAACACAAAAATATATGGAATGCAAGTTTCATCATTTGGTTACTTCATATGACATACAAATTAAGATTGACATACGTGCATGCCTTAAGGAAATTGGAACCATGGAAAGAACCATTAGAAAATAAAAGCTTCCAGAACAAAGATAAAATATATAAAAGGCAGGACTGATCATTTGGCTACTGCAGATGACATGAAAATTAAGAATGCAACACGTGCATCTCTCATAAGAAAGTTTAAATATCTAAGATCAATTTTTCAGAGTGATAAAATTAATGGAGGTGTTCCGTATAGAATTAATGAATATTAGTTAAAATAGGGAGGTGTTGAGCACTTACACATCACACTAGGCAGTAAATCATCAGCATGCACAAAAGATGTTTGTGATAGAGCGGAAATATTGAGATGGATTATGGTCACACAAGAAAAGATCATACATGTAATGAGGTTATTAGGAACAAATTGGAAGTGGTACTTGACGATAAAATCACAAAAAATAATTTAAAATGGTTTGGACATGTGGAAAGGTGACTAACAGGAGCTCCGATAAAAAGGTGTGAGAAACTATATGGTGAAAATGTTAAAAGAAGAAAAAGAAGAAAAAACAATAAAGAATGAACTATATTTTATTGAATTAATTGTTAGTATGGCATAGGATCGAGCTCTATGGAAACAGTACATGTAACCAACTGCCAACCCCATCTAGTATAGGAAAGGGCTTAGCTGTTGTTGTTGTCGTTGTCATACATATCAAATGATATAAACCATAACAATAACATGAAACTGGATTCAAAATGTAAAGGCAACACTTAACTGGCTTGTAGGCTTGTCTCCAATTTGTGGATGAGCAGAGAAGGCCTCCAACCATCCATTTGTGTCAACCTATAGATAAAAACGACCTTATCAGTGAATGGGAGTGGAATGAAGAAGCTCATGTGATGATTATAGAAGAAAGGATAATTAACCAGTATTTTACAAGGCTTCAACTGCGTTTGCATATGAAGAACAAGAAAAGGATAATTAACCTGTACTTAGTATTTACAAGGCCTCATACTGAATTTGTGTATGAGACCAAGAAGGAGAAGCTCCCTACTTCTTCTTATAGTCTATAGTTTCTTCAACCAACCAATCAGAAGGACCATTGATCCTTGAGAATATAGCATATAACCCATGACTAGAACTAGAAATCACATAAATAACCATTTTGAAGGATTTTGCCTTTTTCAACTCTTTCTCTTTATGTGATCTTCTAGGACCTTCAATTCACTTTTTTATACTTCTGCGATCTTACTGTCCACTCCAATCTGTAAGTGGAGCTAGTTACATTTCTGGCACCTATTACATTCCACAACAGATCATTTTAGATGGACAACAAACAATGTAGAAGTTGAATAATATCTTGCTACCAGAAAATCCAGTACTTCTCCTCGTAGTGAAGTCCGACAACCCCAGCACGGAAATGTCAACACTTTCCAGGATAATATTAGGAACTACCAGCTTTTGCATTATACTCCGAGAAATTGGATGCCCTATCTTATCCGGTTTCCCACAGAGGAAGAGAAACAAGCAAGTAGGTATTTATTCCCACACCTTCTATTCTTCAAAAGTCTCATCCTATATGACAGTTGAAACGCTACTTCAGAACACCAATATTAGAAGAGTCCCTGTTTCCCACGAGGCGCTGCAAATTCATACAATTCCCAACTCCCGTTCCTCAACCAAATGAAGGAAAAAGATGATGATTCCCACACCTTCTACTCTTTAAAAGTCTCATCCTATATGACAGTTGAAACGCTACTTCAGAACACCAATATTAGAAGAGTCCCTGTTTCCCACGAGGCGCTGCAAATTCACACAATTCCCAACTCCCGTTCCTCAACCAAATGAAGGAAAAAGATGATGGTAGTACTGATCATTGGTGACGACAGTGATAAAGATCATCAGTGACGAAATAAATGCGGATTTGACGTACCGTGTTCAACCAGATATCCCTTGCAATCTCTAGCGCATGGTCATAGGAAGAGAAGGGAGAAAACTGTGCCATCTCACTCGCAAATCTCGAACTCCCGCAACACGCCAGGAGTTCCTTCTCGTCCAATTCCACCGCCATCTATCTCTCTCTCTCTCTCTCTCTAGTGACCATACGGTCTGCTCTGCGCAGAGAGCCCACAAAGGAAAATGGTTCATCTGGGTCGGGTTTATCCTTAATTCGTACCCGCACAAACCCATCAAGATCAAGGTTTGGTAACTAAGAATAGACCCATTTTGCTATTCGGACCCATACGTTAGTATAATGCATTGGGGCCCATGTTGCATGGGAACGGGAACGGGAACGGGAACGGAAATGAAAACGAAACAGAAACAGGACACGAAAACGACATATATTAAGAAATCATGTAATAAAGCAGGTACAAGACCTAAATTTGGGTCCTATTAGGTTTACAACACAAAACCACACCTAAATCTTAAAATAGAAATCCAAACTCCAATTAGGTTACAACCCAAGAAGGATACAATTTAAATATTTTGTGCTGTAATGTGTTGATTTAATTTGGTGCCTGGGTCGGATCTGGGTTCGGTGTGAAATAGTAACACAAACTCAATTTCATATATTTGTCGAATCTTGGGGCCAGTCTCCATATAATAGTTGGATCTTTTGGGTGATAAACCTACACACGAAAAGCTCAATATGGTTGACACAAGGAACTCTGCAATAGAAACGAATCAATGGAATCAGAACGCAACTTCAAAATTAATCATAAAAACAATGAATCAGCCATCACCTAATATATAACCAGCGGTAGACATCCCCGGCTGTCTGGTTACAGATTCGAAACCACCCCAAAACCGTTAAAAGTTTCCATTTTTAAGAAAAGCGGGTGAGTGCCCTTTTTGGGAGTTGAACTCCCCCACCAACCTCAATGATAAGGAGTTGAGCTACTATTGAACCTGTGTTACTAGATGTATATATATATATATATATTAACTATTTAATGACAGTTTGAAACTGTTGGTTTTGGTTCTGGATGGTTTTCTAAAATGATGAACAGTAACCAAACTGAAGGGTCTCCGGTTCCAACACCGAACAAGCCATGTCTAACCAGCGGCATCCTATAAAAGAAATGCCTTGAGACGGAACTCATGTGCCAACTGGTGTAATAGAATCAATATAAAGTTGAGCTTGATGGGATTTTCACTACTTTAGACCAAACAATTGGAAAAAGATAAACATAAGGTTTTAAATAAACAGCTAGCTGTCGGTAACGCCTAGGGTGATCTTTCGTCGAGCATTCCTAGCAGAAAGCAGCTATTGTAACCAAAAGATTGATGTTACGTTTACTGATTCTGCAACTGGCTTAAATGTTAGTCATCAAGATCCCATCACCGTCTCCTACCATGTTTAGGAGTGAGAATTGCATCTCCGGAATTCAGTAATTTCGCTTTACTTCGGAGAATTATTCGCTGATTCAAATGATTGTCATTGCGATCCAACTATCATTTCCTATCATGTTTACAACTGGAGAGGGAATCTTTCGAGCATTTCATCAAACAGGTAAGAGACATTTCCATAACTCACTTATTTAGATGTACTTAGAGGGAGGTAGTGTTAAATGCATAGTGTCTTTTGATGGCATCAAAATTAGATTGACATGAACCAACATGAAGATTTGAGTTAAATGTGTTCTACTTTTGTACTCTGCTTTTGTTTTATTACAACAACCATTTGATCAAAAGACATGCATTTAGCACTATCTCTTCTTAGTACCTTCAATATCATCCAACTAGCCAATCATAAATGTCTCTAATGGAGAGGAGGGGTCTTTCATCACAGAAAGAGAGAGAGAGAGAGATCCAAATTTTCCTTTTAACTTTTCACGTCTACCAAACGCTTTCCAGAACTTTTGGTTATTCGAGAAGCGGAAAAAACAAGCCTAATACAAAAACGAACTATATTTCCTCCATTCTGAACATCAGACTGTGTGTGTGTGAAATGGCAACTGCGAAATGAGGAGAGGAGGACTACAAGAAAATAAAAGAAGAAAACTCAATAATCCGGGACGTCTTCAGAGGAATTACCGCTACGGAGGCGTTCGATGAGGTCGCCGAGCTCTTTCCTAGCGGATTCCCTCCCGAACATGAACCCGTACCTGCAAAGCCCACAAAAGTAGTTCCCCAATTACGATACCAGATCGAGAAAATCGAAAATAAAAAAATAAGAACGACTCGAGAAATTCGGGAAAGCAAAAATATAGATCACGATACCGGTGCTTACCAGAAGGAAACAGCAGAAAATACGCCGGAAACCAAGACGGTGTGCAACAGAGTAAACCTTCTCTCCATGTCTCGCGCGAACGCTCTCGGAGTTTTCCCCTTTCCTCTTCCACGCCGGCGGCACGGCGGAACTAGGTAGGCGTGGCGATGGGTCGGGTATACCCGAGTCCGATACACACCAAACACAATTAAGAAGGTTTGGTAAGAAAAATATGGATCCGTTGTTTATTCGGGTCAAACCCATAATATCCGATTAATATATAGAGCTGAATATAGCCTGTGAAATCACTTACCAATCTTTCTCAGAAAAAAGATCCCCTGAGGGACTCGGATTCAAATTAAGATCCATACATTTCGTATCGACCTTAAAATAGATGGAATGCTTTGTTTTTTTATTATAAGAGAAGGCCAAAGCCTAACACACCCACACATGCACCCTCTGAGAGTCGAACTCCCACCAGCAACAATGCACCCTGCCGTTGAGCCAACGCTCTCGATGCAAACAGATCGATTGGTTTTTCAGGTATACTATGATGTTTTAGACCGACGAGAATCCACAATCCAGGCCTGGTACTAGAAAGATCTGGACACTCACATGTGACTGATTCACATTCTTATCGACTCTCCGCATTGGATCTTTCGGTTCTGTTTGTAAGATGAGATTTTAAAAATGGAATGTTGGAACCAGCAGTTTCAGACTGCTGATTACAGTTCAGTTCTCCAATAGATGGAACAAGAACAGAACCATTGGTCCCCGTTCCGGTTCGGTTCCATTGAGGTTCAGCCACTGCTCCATCCCTTGCGTTCTTTTCCAAATGTTCACTGTCCAATTTGTTGCACATTCTTACTGCAGTCAGGAGACCTGCTCAATAGAAAACCTTCTCAACGCAAATTGACTCCAAATGACAAACGATGCCCACTTACAGCAAATATATATTCAGCAACATGAGAACCCCATTAACATGCATGTTTTCAAGTTGCAGAGACGAATATTTCCATGGAAATCACATACATGTGCGTGCACACACACAGACACACGCTTGCAGCATTTGAGCATCGGCTTAAGTGCCACTAAACTACTAGCTGAGCAAACAGAGAGCAAGTTTAAATCTTGCATAGACAGGAAACAAACCAATAGAACATGCAGAACAACAAGGAAGAAAACCACTGCATGTTATTCCAAATTGTCGTGAATAGCTTGGCTATTACAATGATATCATGCAATAAGCCAATCATAAATTAAAACACGATGAGTATATATGTTGCTTTCATAATAATGGCGAGCATCGAGCAGATAGATAAATTACACAGATATGAGAATCTTGGTCTTCACAGTAATGTCATCTCCATGTGTGAACTATTAACTCCCTGCAGATCTGCCATTACTTTTTTGCAATGGGGAACACAGAGCCGATTTTATCATGTCCAAGTCTATAACATTTTATATTAACAGGATATGGTCCCAACAGAATGTGGTTATCTTCTCCACCAACAAAGAAACACAGAGTGTAGAGAGCAATTTCAAACTCTGGGCTTACACCAACCAAGGTGCTAGAGACGGATTTCATAATGCCATTCCATTCGAACCACCACCAGTTTGGAGCCGGTGGTACTGGTTTACACAGAACCAGACAGGCCTAATAGCGCGTGAGGCAACTAAATTGAAATGGGATGCGGATATGAAAGTCCATACACTGGATATATCTGGAAAATCGGAATCCATGGACGTGAATCCAATTAATATTTGGATATGGTACCGGTGATCAACTTGACTAGTTCAATTAATATTCGCATCTCAGGATGATTTTCGTATATTCTTAATGACAAGCTACGACTCAGCTTGGATATGTGGTGGAACGAGATGAAACTTCCAATTATGTAACTTCTAAATGCTTCGCCGTACTTTTAAGAGTCAAGCTCAACCAAGGCTTTTCTTTAATATTTTAAATGAAAAAAAATCCCAACAACCAGTGTAAGAGGTCACCTTTCATGGCCGATCCAAAGCCCGGATAAAAGAGAAGGGTTGCATTAGGTTTTTGACAACCAATGAAAACTTTGTTGGATTTATCTAGCATAGATTTTAGATGCGCATTTGTTGTTTGTAATGTTAAATGCCAAAGGTGTTTGATTTTCAAAAAATTAAAAGAAAAATGACCTATGTTTTCCTTAAATACCATGACATAATTCCCTTTCTTTTTTATTTCAAACTGTCTTAAGCTCGACCAGTTCTTTGAACCCTAATTATTTCTCAATGTACTTGAAATTTCCCCCCATAAAGTACACCAATGGTATCGAGAAGCCCAAAGGACCACCACTAATCCGAAACGTGCAGGCCCATTAACAGGGTGCGGTCCATTCAATGGGGAGCTTGCTTAAGGATGTGTTTGGTACAAGGTCCAAGGAAAAACAGACCTTGATTTTTTATGCTCGCAGTTCATTGTGAATCAAACACAAAACCCATTGTTAGTGTGGAACTATGGTTGTGTATGCTTAATTTGTGTAAAAAACTTTGGCACCAGGTGAGAGGTGGGTCCTAGAAACTAGACCCAAGGACTCTTCTCTCCCGTTTTGCTAACTCGTCACATTGCGCAAAAATCAAAACATCAATATACAAATCAAACACAAAACCATGGTTCCTCGAAACTATGACTAAAAATAGATGTAGATCTAGGCTTGGAGCTCTGGTACCAAGGACTTGGCACTATGAATCAAACACACCTAGGGAACAAGTACCAGCACTTGAACCAACCAAACGTTACTTTACTCGAATCAGATCTTACTTGTAGGTGACTGGATCTACTTGACCATGAATGAATAATATCTCAAAGTTTTTAACATTTCCCTCTCATTGAAATCTTTGTACTTGATATATTCCTTGAGAATCTCTATTAACTTCATTTCAAATATTGGAGCTGATCATTCCCCTAATACTTCATCAATGAGGCATTGTAGTTAAAAGGATGGTTGAAACCCCTACAAACACAGACTTCCTAAACCCTATTTGTGTGCATAAATTCGATCTTAAATGAAGAAAATTAAATTTAACCCAAAGAAAGAGAACTTACAATTTTTTATTTTATAATTTGAGAACGAATGTGAGTTTGCCAAGCTTCGCTCACGACTTTTTTGTCTTAGAAGATAAGATCAACCTTCGTGTGCTAAGAGTTGTCCTCAAGTCTGATCACTTTCCTTTAATCGTATGCTTGCACGATTGAATGCTCAATGCCGAAGGCCCGAAGATGACCGTTACCATGAAGCATCCATCCGCCGCCCCGATTTAGATTTGGTTCAGCTATGGGTTTAGGTACGGGTCAGGTCTAGACTTGGATATGGGCAGGAATAAGGACATAACGGGTAGCTTACAGTCTGGTTGGGTTTTGGGGTAGGATATCTACTTGGATTACGGAATCAGATCTTGGTTGGCTTTGGATAAGTGAGGATCGAATTCGAGTTTGAGTAAGAGGATATGGGTATGGGTCGTTTGGATTTGGGTATTCTTTACCAGCTTCGGGTTTGGGATGGATACATGAAAATTGAAGATGGTGGTGTTGCTGGGGCTTTTATGTTGTCTTTTTTGACGAAAATGGGTGGTGCATGAACATGAAGCTGAAAGCGAAACTAAGACATTTGAATGGCAAGATCATGATAGATTGATCTTGTTCATACAAATGCGGAGTGACGAGTATACGCGACAGATGGGAGGCATTGGATATGGCCCCACCAAGATCCGGCGGAGGAGAGAAGGTGCAATGGCTGGGATATGGCAGTGGAGGGTGGCACATCGGTGGAGATTTAGGATGACTTATAACAGAGGATGGTGGATAATGGCAGCAAGTTCAATGGCTCAACAAGATACTTAGCAGAAACAAACAAAGAATCCAAGAATAAAAGAGCAAAACATAACAAAGGCACGGTTTGAAATTGAGCCAAACCACATAACTTGTTTCAATTGGGTTCAGTTCCAAACCACGGTTCATTACCTTTTAATGTACTTTAATATATTATCAATAACACGCTGAAAAAACTTAGAGAATTATGGAATCAGTTGTTCATAGGGGTGAGCATAAATCAGATTTAACCGAATTACCGAACCGAAATGTCTCATTAGGTTCGGTTCTACCGTTCACCCCTTCCCTTCGAATCGATGCCCTAGCAGTTCACCTCTCTCCTTCGAATCAATGTCCTAGCAGCGTCCAGAGTCTCCATTACTCTTTTGTCTACTCCATCTCTCTGTATGGTGCAATCTCTTTCGTCTATTGCATCTCTCTCTTGGCCAAGTAAGAACATCTGATTGCATGTATCTTTCGTCTACTGCATCACTCTGTGTATTGCGTGAAGAGTCTCTTCTGTCTTTTAAATCTTTATTTCTCTCTCTCAGAGTAATTGGGGATTTCTGCAATATTGTTCGCATCAAGACAACAATTGGAGATTTCTGCCTATTTACTCCAACTCGAAGCAATCAACAGAGAATCAAGGTATATACGTTCTCTCTCTTCATCCCTCTTTCTTGATTTTAATTTTCTTCAATTTGGAGATTTTTTTGTTGTTTCTCTCATTTGGGCTCCTTTTTATGCATATTATTCATTTGATTTTTCTTTAGTATATGCTCAAATACTTGTTGGTAAACCCATTCATTAGGGTAAAAATGTGAATGTAATGAATTCAGACTCCCATCTCTCAATTGATGAGTTCAATTTCTATGACAAGGAAATGGTTATCAAATTTATAGTTTAATTAGAAAGACAAGAAAAGTTGATGCTATAGCATCATACTATGTAGTTAGCAAGAGTAGAAGTTAGCTAGTCGTATTTGTACCTTATTGTCTTTGTAACTTTTTATCATTCTTTAGCATATCTTATTTGTTATTGTAAGTCTTTATTTTCTTAACATCTATTGAAGTTAGCTGGGCGTATTTATAGCATATATTGTCTTTGTAACTTTATATCATCCTTCTTTAGCATATCTTATTTGTTATTGTAATTCTTAACATCCTTTTGCTTTTATGTATGACTATGACAATGTTTAATAGTTTTAGGTCAAAACCATATTTGAGTGCCAGTGGCTAAAACAAATAGTTACAACAAGTATTATCTATGTGATGAGAAGATATCATTAAAGTTGAAAGGTAAATATTATAAGACAACAATTAGACTCGTTATTTTTTTTATGGTTTTGAGTGCTGGGAAGATAGTCATCAACATGTATAAAAGATGTTTTCCGTAATAGAAATGAAGATGTTGAATGAACAATTACATGGGGAAAGACCATATATATGTAAGTTTGGTCATTTGGTTACTTCAAAGGACATAAAAATTAAAATTGGCACACATTGCATCCCCCAAGGAAAGTTTTAAATACCTAGTGGAGGATTAATTTAGATTGATTTTTAATTCTTCCACGTATGGCTAGGGATATCTAGGTGGTTCCTATATGTATAGTAGTTCCTCATACTACTTTTAGCCCTGAAAGGAGGGCTCTAGAAGCATTTAGGAGCTCTTTAATTTTTAAAGTAACTAAATACTTGATTTGTGCATAAGATTTGGTTGCAAAAAAGTATTACTTTTAATATGAAAAAAATAAAAGATATTGAAAATTTTGAGAAAGGTAAGTCTTACTTACTAGTATTTTTAATTGTATTTACCTTTAACATTTATGTGCTTCGTATCACTAAACTATTTCTTGTAACAATTCATATTTGCATATCGTTGGATCTAGTAGCAATATGGGAATGACGAGTGGCAATACAGATTTATTAGGTATTTATATTCTAACTTCTCAATTATTTATCTGATTCATCTTTTAATCATTACAACATATACTTTTGTTTGGCAGGTGTCGTGGAGTTAGATAAAGACTGAAGATAATGAAGAGCCTATTCGTAACATTAGATGTTCTGTTCCTATAACAATTAGATGTAGTGCTTGATCAGTAGATGTTCTTTTAGTGTTAGTTGATGTTTTCAACTATTTTTATATGTATTCTTTTTCTACAACATTAGATGTTCTGTTTTTAATTCATTTTGCTTTTTATTATAGGCTTTTATCTTATCAGTAAAGTGATTACTAGTGCTATTAAGGCCTTCATTTTAATCTTTTATTATTGGATGATGTTTGTTAAATGAAGATTGAATATAATGAAGATGATTTCTTGCTTGATCGTTACTAGATCCCTATGGTACTCGTTCTACCTCATGACCTTTTATCTTATCAGAAAGGTTGCATTGGTTAATGGAAGTTGATAGAAACATTACATGGATGTTCTCATAGTTTCTTGTTTTCTCTTTCCAAATGTTTGTATACTTTGAATACTTCTTCTTCACATGTAATTTCCACTTGATGGAACTCTTGAAATGTCTTTTACTGATAGACTATCCAAGGTGATTCCGATACTTAGGTAGATCTTGTTTTGGGGGTCTGGTGTACCTGATTTCTTATTTATGGAGAGTATATACCATTATTGATTGTGTAAAGTTACAGGATTTTTTAATCTTGGTTCATACACTTATTTTGCTTCTTATCTCGGCATTGTTTTTTTAGATTTATAGCATTTCAAAGATCAATGCTAATTCTTTTTATGCGATCATTAAGTCAATGCAACTATTTACTTTGTATTATTATGTTTATATGATTCTAAAAGCTTAGAGAAGTTCCTTATTGAAAGTAGGGGTGTTGCTCACTGCATGCATCATGTGTACACGATTGTGAGGTTGTACTCTCAAAACCACAAAGCCTGAGCTGGTCAATGCAAGTTGATGGAAAGATTATGACACATATTTTCGTATTTTCTCTTTCCAAATGTTTGTGTACTTCCATTGATAAATAATTTTCACCAAATGGAGCTCGTGTATTGTCTTACTCATAGCCTATCCAAGGTGATTACGATACTTACGTACATAATTAGTGTGAATATTATATTGCTTCATGTATCATTTGCAGTATTTAGGGGCCTGGAGATCTTTTCAACTGCTTGTATACTTCCCTTGATATGTAATTTTTATATGTAGAAATGTGTTAAGTGAAAATTTAACTGCAAACTTATGGTATCAAAATCCAGGTCCATGAAAACTGAATTACCAATATTAACCGAACCAAAATTTTTCAGTTCGATTAATTTGATTATATAAGTAATTCGGTTCAGATTGGGTTTTTACAAGGATCAAATGAATTCAGTTTTCTCGATTCAGTTCAGTTACTGAACCGAAGTTACCGATGCTCACCCCAAATTGTTCACGAATAAAATACCGCTATAAAAAAAGTATGTCCAAAATTGTTTGCGATACATTTTCTAGGATTTAATGCACATTTCAACAAACACGCACAGAGAGAGAGAGAGAGAGAGAGCTTTTATTGATGGAACTCTGAAAAGACCATGCTTTTTTATATTAAGTTGATCCCTCAAAATTGCAGAAGATGACTTTTACTGCGTATAGGAGAGAGGTAGCACACATTTCTCAAGGATCTGAAGGTTTAGAGATCCCCATATGATGAGACTCCTTCTACAGACGCATTTAGTAAGAGAATAGCGACTCTGCAGATATTCTCTCTGAATAGCAACGATAAACAAACGAGCCATGAACGATATACTAAACGAAGGATCAAACTAGCTAAAGAAGATCACTGTACTAAACGAACAAGCCATTAACAGACCTCATTTCATTCATTCCAATCGTTGAAGATTGTCTTTTCCCTTCAAAATCCTCTCTAAACGCACAACGGGCAATATAGCTCACCTGGCTGGGTTGTAGACCCACAAGCTGTAGGACATGAGTTCAATACCTGAGGGCATGCATATGGTTTCAGCCTCCCCATTGTACCACCCCAAAAAAATATATCTATTTGTTTAGAAAAAATAGTGATCCATCGTAGGTTGTGATGGTATGAATCCAAAATATCGCCCCGGGTTCGTGTCATACAAGGTGATGAAATATCACATCATATATCTTACAATACATTATGTCATACACCAACAAATAGGTGAAAATGATGCTACACGATAATATTATGGGTCTTTATCAAGCCATATAGCATGATATTGTCATATACCATATTATATTACAGTATCATATGTTACAATATTATGCCATAGAAATCTAACATGATCTACGTCACAATTTACTTATCGTAATTTAAGAAGCTACCATCCAAATTATCGGTCATGTGCGTGTGTGAAAACACACACACACACACACACATATATATATATATGTATGTATATATATATATATATGTATGTATATATATATATATATGTATGTATATATATATATATATGTATGTATATATATATATATATATGTATGTATATATATATATATGTATATATATATATATATATGTATATATATATGACAGAGAGAGTGTGTTTGAAGAAATAGAGACTGAAGAGATAGAGACTGAAGGATATATATATATGTATATATATATATATATATATATATGTATATATATATATATATATATATATATATATGTATATATATATGACAGAGAGAGTGTGTTTGAAGAAATAGAGACTGAAGAGATAGAGACTGAAGGCTAATCCATGGTCTGCGGTTTGATGGTTAAAGAGAAAACTGTAGGAAGCCCATCTTCAAACCTGTGGTAAGAGAGATGAAGGCGCCCATCGAATAAGCAAGAACTAACAGCACCTCCCAATTCTCACTCTCACCAAAATCCTGCAACTGTCTCTAATCACTTTCTTCCATTTTGATTGCTTGTATTGCCCAGAATTGTTGGCAAAAGATCATAAGGTTCGGTCAGGTTAGGACACCTACCTTATATGGAGATATATATTTAAATGCAAACTCAAATTCGCCTTAAGATCGGGTCCGGATAACAAGGGTTTTTAATCCAATTATCCGTGTCGTCAACACGAAGTAGGCCTCGTGAACGAGCCGAATGAACCAGACACGAGTTAGATCGAGCTGAGTCGAACATGAAACGAACACGGTTAGACGAGCTGAAACGAGCTTGTCGTTAAAGTTGAAAACAATGAACCTTCACATTTAATTTTTAGTGATAAGATATATTTTTCTTGATTGTACAAAGTTTTATTTTTCATTTCTTGGAGAGTTGGAATATGTGATTGTTTTATTACATTATATCCACCAACTTTGTTGGATTGATATTGGTTTTGTAGCATATGATCTGCCTAAAAGCTTCTATACTTGAGAAAACAACTTAATACAAGTCCATCCAAAACAAAGAAGCATTTTTCATGTTAGATCGTATAGTTCAACGATCCGGCTCGTGCTTATGTATAGAGCAATCTTTTGCATCAACATGGTTCAAAGGTGGCTCACAGGTAAGGCCACTAAGGATGCATACAATACAAGATTTTTAAGGAAATTAAATCTTGATTTTTTATTGTCGCAGTTCTAAGTTTTGTTGTGCATTAAATACGAAATTCATCACAATGAAACTGTCAATTCCATAATCCTAATTTATGTCAAAAACTTCAACATTAGGGAGAGTCGAACCACAAGCTCTGAACTCATAGGTTGAAAAACAAAACACTTCTTCTCTAATGTTGCTATCTTACCTTACACGAAAACCCAAGCATCAGTACCACTCACAAATCAAACACAAAAACTAAACGAGTACCACAAATCATACACACCCTAAGGTGACCATCTTAGACCCACAATAACCTCACATGATCTCAGGTAGGATTTATGATCTTGACAACCTTGTATATTTTACTTTTTTGGCTTATTGATCCAATAATAATAGTATAAAAATAAAAGCATAACATGAGCACATCTAGAAAAAGGGAAATAATATAATATGATATTTCCCAACTAATTGATGAACCAACTGGTGTATTTTTAGTTAGCTCTTCAAGAACCACGCCATGCACGAGGAGCAAATGGCTAACCTGGCTAGGATGTTGACTCACAAGTTGAAGGTCATGAGTTTAATACTCGGGGTGTGCATCTGGCTTCTACCTCCCATTGTACTAAAACAGAACCACATCATGGTGGTGGTCAGCATCCGCCCTAGGTTCGATCGCTTTGACATGTATGTTACATCACGAGTCGAGCCACTAAGGCATGTTATGGTTATGTCTCCAGTCAGAGGTTTACATCTTTAGGAGGGCCCTTATCACTAAAGAAATGTGTGTGTGTGTGTGTGTGGACTTAAGCTGATGAATATTTCGAACAAAATGAGCAGCTCATTTGTGAGAAGGCGCATCTGCCAAAATCAGTATAAATTCTAGATGCAAAATTTAGCTCAGCATGGTTCTCTAGATGAAGAATTTATTTAATTTGCACAGTAAGAATTTATCTAATTTTAGACTAAATTATTTGGGCTTCTTGTCACTAAAAGTAACGATGCAATTCAAAATTTTCGATGTCAACAAGGCTACAACACATGATCAAAGTTGAAAGATACAAACATACTTGAACAAGCTTATATGAGATTATTCGAGAAGTGGCAACCGCCCAAGCAAGTTCAAACAAGCACATTAGCAGTGGAACGAGAAGCAGCCACTAGTACAAATAGGAGAATTCGCGGCAAATGTCAGAACAATTCCGACGGAACAACTAAGCTTTTTTCCATACTAGATGGGGTCGGCTCTTGGATTCTTTGTTTCCACAAAACAGTTGGAATCTATAAGAAAATAATTTCCATGGTTCAACCTTTGGAAATAAAAACAAACCCATTGAAATACAATAGCACATACATATACCATGGATTACACAAATTATGAGCATTTATTGGGGCGTCCTCGCCTAGCGATACGCTGCAGAGCCCGAATACAGTGATAAGTAAGGAAGGACCACTACATTTTTGCCTAGATGTAGTAAATCAATTGCAAAGAGGGTTTCCACATCATGGATGAGTGTGAGTAAATGTAGTGAATAATTTACGGAGAGGGTCTCCGCATTTTCAATATGGACAGATGCGGGGGTAAGGAAGTTAATCCTAGATAATAAGATTCATATTGGTTCATGGAATATCGAAACATTATCTAGTAAGCTAATGGATGTGGTAGATACTATGATTTGGAGAAAGATTCATATTCTATGTTTACAAGAGACAAAGTGGGTTGGAGAAAAAGCAAGGGAGATAGAGGATACAAGTTTTAAATTATGGTACTCAGGTAAGGAAAAGGCTCGAAATGGAGTTAGTATTATCATAAATAAAGAATTAAAGGATAGTGTAGTAGACATACAACGATATAGTGACCGAATCATGACATTGAAATTAGTGTTAGGAGCAGAGGTTTTGAATATAGTTTGTGCTTACGCACCTGAAGTAGGCCTAAAAAATAGTATAAAGACAACTTTTTGGAAAGAGGTAGATAAGGTGATTCAAAGGATTCCACAAAGGGAGATGATTTGTTTAGGAGGAGACTTAAATAAACATGTCGGTAAAGATGCATTAGGATATCAAGGTATTCATGAAAACTTTGGTTTTGGGGATATAAATGAGGAAGGTAGGGAGATTTTAAAATTTGTTGTGGCATTTGATATCTTTATAGTCAATACAATATTCAAAAAATGAGATGAACATTTAATTACTTATAAGAGTGACTTATCACAAACACAAATTGATTACTTTTTGTAGAAAAAAAGATAGAGTGTTTTGTAAAGATTGCAAGGTAATTCCAGGAGAAAGTTTAACCACCCAACATCGACTTTTAGTTATGGATTTACAAATAAAAAAGTGGACAAAGAAGAAAAGAATGCATTTAGCTATTCGGACTAAATGGTGGAACCTCAAAAGCGAGAAAGAAGATATATTTAAACAGAAAGTCATTCAAGGAGATGCTTGGAATTATGTTGGTACACCTTGTGATATGTGGAACAATATGACTATACATATTAGGAAACTGGCAAAAAATGTGTTAGGTAAATCTAAGGGAGGTGTACTGGTACAAAAAGAAGCTTGGTGGTGGAGTGAAGTAGTGCAAAATAAAATCAAGGCAAAGATGACATATTACAAATTACATTATGCTAAAAAAACTAGTGAAACTTTAGAGGCTTATAAGAAAGCAAAGAAGGAAGCGAAAACGACTCTCAGTGAAGCAAAAGCTAAAATTTGGGAGGATTTATGTAAAAAAATTCAACTCAAAAAAGGGTGAAAGAGATATTTTTAGCATAGCTAGGACTAGAGATAAGAAAACTAAAGATCTTAATTATGTTATATACATCAAAGACGAGGATGAAAAAATTCTAGTGGCAAATGATGATATAAGAAATAGATGGAAAAACTATTTCTATAAGCTTTTTAATGAAAATAAAGATGTTAGCTTAGGAGAGTTACCCAAATCATAAAAGTATATAAACCACAATTTCTACCGAGGTATTCAAAAGAATGAAGTCAAAGAGGCTCTTAAACATATGAAGAGTGGTAAAGCGGTAGGACCAAACAATATTCCTATAGAAGTTTGGAAAATACTAAGAGAAATGGAAATCACTTGCCTCACAAGACTATTTAATGAAATATGAAGAAACCAAAAGATGCCCGAGGAATGGAGAGTGAGTACACTTATACCCATATATAAAAACAAGGGAGACATTCAGAATTGTGCGAATTATCGAGGTATCAAGTTAATGAGCCATGCTATGAAATTGTGGGAAAGAATTATCGAACGTAGGTTAAGACAAGTATCAAGTACAACAGAGAACCAATTTAGATTCATACCAGGTAGATCTACTGTTGAAGCGATTCACCTTTTGAAACGTCTTATGGAACATTTTAGAGCAAAAAAGAAAGACCTTCACATGATATTTATTGATCTAGAAAAAGCTTACGATAGGGTATCGAGGGAGGTTGTTTAGAGAACTTTGGAAAAAAGAGGTATCCTATTGACATACGTTAACCTTATAAGAGACATGTACAATGGTGCAAAAACATGTGTAAGGACTCATGAAGGAATGACAGACTTCTTTGAAGTTAATATTGGGTTACATCATGAATCAACTTTAATTCCATACTTATTTATAATGGTGATTGATGAGTTAACAAAACATATTCAAGATGAAGTGCCTTGGTGTATGTTATATGAAGATGACATTATGTTAGTGGAAGAGTATAAAGAAAAAGTTGATAGAAAATTGGAACTATGGAGAGAAGCATTAGAAAGCAAAGGCCTCCGACTTAGTAGAACAAAGACAGAATATATGGAATGTAAGTTTAATCATTTGGTTACTTCAGAGGACATAGAAATTAAAATTGACACACATCGCATCCCCTAAAAGGAAAGTTTTAAATACTTAGGGTCAATTTTTTAGAGTGATGGAAGAATTGCTGGAGATGTTACACATAAAATTAATGCTAGTTGTTTAAAATGGAGAGGAGCATAAAGTATTCTTTGTGTTAAGAAGATACTGTTAAAGTTAAAAGGTAAATATCATAGAGCAACAATTAGACCTGCCATGTTTATGGTTTTGAGTGTTGGGCAGTTAACCATCAACATGTACAAAAGATGTCCGTGACAGAAATGAAGATGTTGAGATGGATGAGTGGTCATATAAGAAAAGACCATATATATAATGAGGTTATTAAAAACAAATTAGGAGTGACACCAATAGAAGATAAAATAAGATAACATCGTTTAAGATGGTTTGGACATACAGAAAGAATATCAAAAGAAGAACCCGTAAGAAGGTATGAAAAACTAAATTTGGAAAGTGTTAAAAGAGGTAGAGGATGACCACAAAAGTTTTGGAAAGAAACAATAAAGAATGATCTAGCTTATTGTGAGTTAACTGCTAATATGACATGTGATAGAGCTCTGTGGAAACAAAGAATCCATGTAGCCGACCCTGACTACTATGGGAAAAGGCTTAGTTGTTTTTGTTGTATATTGATTTTTGATTGCTATTGTGGCCTTCATATTGGTACTTAATAAAATAATAAAAACAAGATCATACTTTATCATTTCATTTAAAACAATTTTGAGGTTTTCACTTGCCCTTTTTATGTAAGTGTTGCGACATAATTTCTCAAGCATGTTTCTCTTCTTCTATTTAAAAAAGTACCTTTTTCTCTAATATCTATATTTTATGGATTCTAAATTTACCTTCTTTTTTTTTACCTCAGCTGAGTTCCCTTCAAAGCATCCTTTACATATGATCGCCACTCCCAATACGTCCTCTTATAGAGGGTTGCCGGTCCTTACTACCAAAGTTAATAATTTTGATGGGTCACATTCTTTTGATCGAGACGGATGCATGATGGAACATAAAATTCAAACTCATGGTTTTAAACCACTATTCACTACATTTAATTAATTATTATTTTTAAAATGTTTGTTGGTGGTGGGGTAGGAAAGGGATGGCCTAGTATGAGCTCTTGAGAGAAAGAGAGAGCCAGAATGACCATTAGTGAAGCCTTTTGCAGTCAAGTAAGGGTCCTGTAACTATCAACGAAGAGGACAAAAGCACACTCATGCCACATCACAGCACACAGAATTGGAGGCATTCTCCAAATAATTGAGGGCCCGTATGACCCATTTTCCAAATTGAAAACCCTATAAAATATTATCAATTATGAATGCTAAGGTCATCTCTCCCTCTCTCTCTCTCACACATACGTGCAGACACACACACACACACACACACACACACACACACACATATATATATATATAAGACTAATGGATTTTAACATTGTGTTGTCAAATCACCATCGTCCATTTTGGTGATCAACAGCTGCACCTATAGCGACTCCCCACTCTTTGATGACTCCAAAAATTCAAAACCAAATATTATCCCCATACCAAATACACGACTCCATTGTCATCATTTGCTCGGTTTGGCTCGTACGAGCTTGCCCATGATTTTCACACAGCGTGTTCTCAAACTAACAAGTCGTATGTGTGAGCTTAAAAACTAAGAGTAAGTTCACATTTCCGCATCAAACTTTCATATCAAACCAAAGTGATCTCGATCGGGTCCATGCCATTGAAAGGCTATAGAACCTGTCTTTTCTCGAGAAGTCCAATCTCAAGACGGGATCGGACAACAAAACCATGTAGGTTCAGTCCCCCCCTTAGACCCACTTGGCCGAGCCAAGACATCCTAAACGAGAGACATCGTCTTCATTCATTTACCGTCTCAGAAAACGGAATCCAGATCGCTCTCGATGAATATAACGGACGTTTTCCGTTAAAACTCAGAAACGTTGAAAATCACATGCAGATAATGATCAAGTAGCAGTTCGCTTGCTTGTTGAATTGAACCCTGCCGCTTCGTCATTCTAAAGTTTCGTTATCGTGTTGTAATTAACGTGAAGATTCTTTTAACAGCATCACCGAGAATTTCTCATTGCATCAAGGGCAAAAAGGTCCAGGTATCCACCACTGTACAATCTTATAGTTAAAACTTTATCGGAATGACAAAAAAAACCCTTGTCACTCGTTCGCCACCTTCATCATAACTCGGCCTCTAATTACAAGGAAGCAGGGGTATCTTCGTCCAAGCCGTCGCTCTTCATCCCTGATTTGCCCCTCCGTTTCCTTCATACCCGATACACCCCTTCATCTTCCGCGAACTGCCGAAAGCAGAGCAAGAAACCCTAGCCCTTGTCCTTCGCGGTTTTTCTTTCTGTTCATGGCCGGCGAAAGCCGAAGATGAACTAGGCGACGGAGACGGTCCCGGCAGGGACGTGGAGACGATCTCCGTGGACGGAAGATTTCCTCTCTTCCTGCTCCGCAAGTGATGCCTTGCTCTTGAACCGCATCGCCCTGGCCGTGTGCCACGCCTTCTCCGT
Organism: Brasenia schreberi; assembly: GCA_036023115.1. NCBI lineage: Eukaryota > Viridiplantae > Streptophyta > Magnoliopsida > Nymphaeales > Cabombaceae > Brasenia > Brasenia schreberi. The sequence goes on along the minus strand of JAYKKT010000074.1, from coordinate 10,817,610 downwards.
CGCCTCGTCGTGTTCTATCTGCTCCTGCCGGCACTCGTCGCTACAGAACGGAGTGTCACCTTTGTACATGAAGATGTCGTCGCCCTCGCCGAGGATTCGCTTGCAGAGATGGCACTCCCGGAGGAATTGGGCGCGGCACTCTGCCTGACGGTTGTAGAAAACCCTAACTCTGTACGCCATCAGTGACAAGTTCCGGTAGATCTGAAGAAGGAAAAGGAGGAAGAGATCACATAGAAGGTCCGCCGACAAAAACAGAAGGAGATAGAGAGAGATCGAGATTCGAGCGGAGTGGGAGAAAAACGGAGGGAGTGGAGGAGTTAATATAGCGAGCGAGGGAAAGAGAAACCAGGGTGGTGTGCAAATGCAATACAAGGGGTACGGGAAAACCTCCGCCCGTAAGCTTCATTTTCTGGCTTCTTTTGCAACTTTATTGTTGAGTAGTTGGAAATGATCGCTCTTCCGGTTTTACCCTTTTCAACGAATACCACAAAACGCCATCTACTTATTATTATTATATATATATATATATATATCAAAAACATCAGAGGACTTATTCTTAAATCTAAAAAGCAAAAGATAAATAACTTAAGTATATATATATATATATATATATGAGCCTGAAGAACATAAGATTTAACATTCTAAATAACTTTTGCTTTTGAAAACTTGTTTTTTTCTTTCTGAATCTAAAACAATAGTCTTTTTAGATAACAATAAAAGATTATTTACACAAATCTACATATATAAGAGTTAGCCTATGCTAAACGATTGTGAAAAAGTTGGTTTATAAAAATTGCCAGCTTATTGAAATCACTTTAACATGTAAATTTTTTTTTTGTAGCTTATACTTCTATTCTCTCTCTCATATATATATATATATATATATATATATATATATATATAATCACCTTGTTTATTTTTTATATTCATGTGTATTTATTGTTTTATGATTGTATGAATATTATTTAAAATTTTTAAGGATTTTTGAAAAAAATGTTATTATTATTATTATTATTATTATACTTATGTTACTAGAAAGTAATGGTTAAACATGAAAAGGATAATGTAAATCACTCTATATATGCTGATATAAATTAAAAATGATATTTTGAGAAGATGGCAGGAGTGTTATTATAACGGTGAGAGGAATTCTTTTGGTAATACAGTGATTATTAAGAAAGACGGCCCACTCCAAAACCGGCCTCCTCGATTTTGGACGAATCCGTCGTGGCAAAAACCACAGTGGTTTTCGCCGTTGGGCCCATCACTGGCCCCGCCCATCTGGCTTTCACGTGCCATGGACGTCGCCAGAACCCAAATTTTCCCGGTAACCCAGCACGCAGAAAGCAATGGAACCGGTACCGAAACGATTCGCATCATTGCCGAACCGAAACGGAGTCCGTACCGAGCGGGGTTGTCATCCGCACCCAGGGCTAGGTTCGAATCCGGCGAACTCCCGACCCGAGAAGTACCACTTCATCAATCTGGGCTCTAACTAGTCCGCAGAATCCCTAACCAGATCCCGTTTGATCGGAAAGTCACGTTATTTGGGTTATACTAAGCAATCGGAGTCGATGCAACACACAATCTTCAGCACCTGTGTCAGCACCTCTTTTGCGATATTCATTACCAAATTATTTCACATTTCAAAGCGCTTGGTACCGTCGTCTTATAGAATTCGTTATCTTTGGTCCAGTTGAATCACCGAAGCAACATTCGAAGTATTTATTTAGACAAAAACATTCTTCTTAATAACGATGTGGGTGTGAAATCAGTATATATGGACATGTCAGTTTGAATACGAAACCAAGTTTGCCCAACTTGTCCCGGTTTGGATTTTAGTCTCACAGAAAAACGGCAAAACAATTTTCGTGATGTAACAGGATGCTTAAGTCCACGCTAATGGGGTCTACAACCTCCAACTTGTCATTATAAAATACCTTAATGTTGGTATAAAACATTTCCTTAATGTTTTTTACTTAAAAGAGCTTCGCTCTCTCTATATAATATATAGAGAGAGAGGATGATTAGGTCTTGTGCTTGTTCGTGTTCGATTATTGTTTTCTAATGACATGAATACTTTTACAATTTTTTAGATTATACTGAAAAGCATTGATCAACATGAGTAAACAATACCAGTAGTGGGCATGATCCAATTTTCTTATATATATATATATATATATATATATATATATATATATATATATATATATATATATATATATATATATATATATATATTTCTTATTAGGAAAATTGTTTACAGGAGCCTATGTTTATATCCCCACATAACCTTTGTAGTGTGCGCATGAGAGAGAGTTTAGAACGAAGAAGCGGGTTCCATCTTAGAAACCGATTCGTGTGCCGAACCAGATTTGGGCTCTGTTCCATGTTTATGACCGGGACGGAGACGGGAAACAGCCGGTGGGATGAAATCAGCATGTTTTATTAGGTCTCCACGTCGGCAGAAGGGATCTGCCATGGTGGCAGTAAAACTTCCCTGGATTTGCGAAAGAGGGCTCAACTTCCGAGACGATTGGTTCCCCAAAACAGCAGCATGTGACCGCCAGGTCATTGACACGTGTCGTCGAACATAGCACTCTGACACGTTTGAGCTTCCTTGCCAGCAGTTGATGTTCGTGTCATATAGGCAGCCATTGCCTCTCTTTTCATGCCAGAGCGGAGTGTGTGCCCTTCCAACGGCTGCTGCAAGCGGGCGTACTTTCGTGTTATTTTTCGTGTCGTGTTTATCGTGTCCTGGTGTTAGGGAAGGTTAACCCGAAAACGATCCTATTGTTTCTTCGTGTTATTTTTGATGGCCCCTAACAGCCTGTCGGTTCCAATCAAACTGGGCTAGAAACTGACTAAAATTGGAACCATTGACTTCAAGCCCAAATTCGGACCCAAAACTGAGGACCACCCAGTTCGACTCTGGTTTCACCTTTCATGAAACCCACACTGACTGTTTGAAATCGTCATTTCTTAATTTTTGTATTGTTTTAATTCTAATAATTTTATTCACTTTGAAACAGTTTGGACCTTAAACCTGAATCAAAACCAGCCTGGTCCCGGTTTGGTTCCGGAGTTGCGTTCATGCAGTGTTATTTCTTGCTCCGGTCCGAACAAGCAGGTTAACGCAAGAATGATCCGTTTCTTTCTGAATGGACGGACACGTTCGGAAAAAATGAGAAATTTTATTATGATAAGTAGGCAATTATTTAATAAGCTTCAATCTTAGTTCTTTTTGTGGACACGGACACAAACTTCTCCAGTTGTGTTTTGTGTCGGATTGTGTTTATGTATCCATACATGCACGTATGTATTGCTCTCATGCGTATCAAAATATATAAGAACGTTTTTTTGAGCTACAGGATACTGGGTCTCAGACAGGTGATCGCTTGCGAAATTCGTGTTGCACCCTCTAGCAAACTCACTTAGCATATGAAAAATGCATGGTTAAATATGAATGGATTGGGTATGGTTCGGGTTCGCATTTGCACGAAAGTGGAGGGAGCTAGCTGGATGCATTGGGATCGGTGGCTCGAACAAACAGGATTTGGGTCTGGGTCAATTAGTTTGTTAGAGTATCACGATAATGTTGAATCCTTTTTAGTTATTTTAATCTGATTCCAGGTTTGCATTTCATAAGCGCTCACTAGATATGTACGTTCTTTATTCCAGCATTACAGCTATATTAATGTCATTAATCCCATTAATTATTTATGATACTAGCAAAGGAGTGCCGTCAATGAGTCGGGTATGTGCCAGAGACCCGATCCTGATTGAACCCAACTAATTGGATCACGACAAATAAATGCAGACCCATGTAGGATCCGGGTCTACCGAACCTCAACCAGATCTAGGCATGTTGATTTCATGGTAATGTCATTTCGTGGTCGTGTAGAAAACAGGCCAGTCTCAAGAAGATTGGATTTTTTAGTGCCACTTTGGGGGTATGTGCAGAGGGACTTTTCGGGTTGTTTTCGTGTCAGGTATTATGTCATGTCTGAAATTGTCAGTTTGGTTCACGTTAGTGTCATTCATTACAAAATAGGGTTGATGCAAATGATATGCTCTTCTTCTTTTTGTCACTTTGGGCGGACACGAGCATGGAGGTCGTGTAGGTTGGGTTCCACCATCGTGTCCCGAATTGCCACCCCAACCCAGAGGAACAAGTGGGTCCTGATACTTATATATATATATGGAATCTTCAATCAGGTTTCGAGTCTCACTTTTTGATCCGATTTAGTTTGGTATGAGGTATTGAACCTGACTAACTTGGATCCCAATGTTGGATACCCGACCCACATGGTTACAATGGCTCCCCCCGTCTTTCTTAAATGGTTCAAGTCAACAAAGAGGTTCTCCGATCTGATTCGATCCAATATTCTTCTATGATGAGAATGGTCTTTCACATGAGAAATGGGTTTTGGATCTGGATCCAGGAAGATTTGTTTAATGTGTAAACCATAGGATGCCTTTGTGTACGTTTGCATGTACGTAGTCTACGTGCTTGTGCACATGCATGTGTGTGTGAATATGTGTTCATACGAGCAAGATATGGCAGACTTAGTTATAATAATCACCGACAAATCCCGATTTCAAAAATGTTGGAAAGGTTCCAGCACTAATCACAATTAACTATTCATCTAACTTAAGAACATTATTAAGCCAAGAGACGGTAGCTCATAATTTAACTTTGTGCGTGCATGCATGTGTGCGGGTGTGTTGGTGTCCGTGTTCGCGTGCACTGGTGCCTGCATGTGCGCAAGAAAGGGCAGTGGTTAAGGAGCAATTTTTTATAATGACGGAGAACTGTGTAATGTTTCGAAGATGCCAACATTAAAACTCATGGAATAAACTAGATTGAAACCAACTAAGTATACATACTTCAAAAAAAATCAGGAAGGTTTTCACCTTTTTATTTAATATTTATAATTAAACAAAATAAGAGCCAAAACTATTTGAGCCTATGTAAAAAAACTTACTAAAACATATTATTTATCATTAGCGTTTATTATTGACCCTCTTTTACACTCATATCGCATCAAAGTACCTTAGAAAACTGCAAAATTTTACAAAAAAATGCAAGGAAAATGCATAATGAAATTATTAGACAAAGAGTTGGTATAATACCAATAAATGAATTTGACTCTTAGAGGGCACATTTATTCGTGTCTTTAAAAAAATTAAACCGGTTCTGCAGTGGTAAAAAAGGAAGAGTAAGACTGTAAAAGTGTTGGAAATCAATAATAAAGAATGGTTTACCTTATGTTGAGTTAACTGCTAGCATGACACATAATTGGACTATATAAAAATAAGAAATTCATGTAGCCCACCTCATCTAGTACCTGAAAAGTCTTAGCTATTGTTCTTCTAGAATGATTTCGAAATTGGAACTGAAAGTTTGGAACCGCCTTGAAACAGAGTTTCAGTTTGGAAGTGATCTGGTTCCGGTTCCAGTTCCAGTTCCTGGCTTCAGGCAACTGAGAATGGGACATGTTTATGTAAAACAGACGCCACTTAATGAGGGAAAAATAATTTATTAATAGGTTAAATGTTTTAATCAACAGCCCCCCCCCACAAGTCTTAATCAAGAGCACATCACTTCACATTACTCACCACTGATTTCTACAGTGGACTTTGCGCCCTCTGTTTTTCCAAGGGGTTCGGCAAAACTGTGGGAAGAAGCTAATAAACATAGAAAAGAAAGGGAATCCTTCATTGTTTAATTAAACTTTCCCATTGATCATGAACTTTCTATAAAGTATATCCACCAATCTTGCTTTTGATAGTTTATGCCAATGCACGTATTAAAAGTTAATTCAGGTGCTGCTGCTCCTAGATTGTAGAATACGTGCTGCTCAAGATATTTAAAACTTTCGGATAAAGTAACACAACACACACACACACACAGATATATATATATATATATATATATATATATATATATATATATATATATATAAGAGAGAGAGAGAGAGAGAGAGAGAGAGAGAAACTGATATATGTTAGCAGATTTAGTTGTTAGTAAATTCAAATAAATCTCGGACGTTCATCTTTGTTGAGGAACGGTTGACATTTGAGATTTGTTATGAAATACACATGAACTTTTTGCTTTTAAATTTAAATTTCAACGAGATGGACAACACAATTGATTGTTGTTTCTCTTATACAAGTGATTCTATCTTACATACATCACATATGAGTACTTATAAGTTCCCTTGCTTTTATGGGCATTAATGTTATTTAAAAAATAAAAATCATATATATAAATTATAAAAGACCATATATTATACTTATATCCCTCAAAAGCAAAGGAAATAAGAAATTATAGGATTCAGCTCTCAGCTAGCCCTAGGTTCATACCAGTGATACCACCATATATCACTCGTTAGAAAAAGCATATCTAACCTTATCTTGTCAAAGGACTCAGAAGCAACTAGCTCTAGCTAGTACAATTCTCTCTCTCTAACTATACACACACACACACACACATATATATGTATATATACATGTATATGTATATATACATGTATATGTATATATACACATATATATGTATACGTATATATATACATACACACACTATATATGAAGTAATTAATATGGTTTTGAAGATTTTTCCGCATGACCTTACCTTAACTGTAATGAATACCAAAACTTGGTGACGCCAATGGATTCAAATTGCCGAAAAATACCACAAAACCATTACCCATTTTGTTATGCTTGGCGATTTAACTAGAGTTCGATATCAATTGATTCTGACTCAGTATATTCAAACTCAGGAGAGGAAATGCCTTAGTGAGATTGGGTGAAGGAAGAAGATGGAGTTATTCATGGTTTTCTACATATGACTTTTTTAGGGAAGATGTTTTCTATGTCAGAATCCCTTCACCTTTTTGTATTTCATGTACAATATTTATAAACCGCTTCATCTTTCTGGTTTTCATGTCTGGGCTTTCCATTACAAGTTGTTTCTCGGATTTTAGTTTTTATAGCATTGTACATTTACTCATGTATTCATTTTTCTTTTGTCTAACATTTTACAGCCTGAGAATGACCATTCTACGTTACATCTCTCACTTAGTCATTCAAACCAAGTAATCTAACATATTTGTTTTGCCTCCCAGTTTTGTATGGTTTTCTAAGCTATGCCACTTACCCGTTGTGTTTTTTCTTACCCACAACAATAAAATATATCTCAAACCCATGTTTGTCACATGCTTTGAGAAAAGATCATCTATCAAGGGGTTTGTCAACATATCATTTGTTGGCATATATGAGATGGATATTTCCTTTCTCATAATCATATCATGAACATAGTGGTATTTAATCATTATATGCTTGCTTTTGAAGTTATCAATTATACTCTTAATCAGAGTAATTGTTGCATTGTTGTCATAATAAATAACAATCCGTTCTCGTTGGCTATATTCAGCTTCAAATCATCTTATGAAGAGGCTTATCCCAACGACACTACTTGCAACCATACAACAAGCTACATACTCAACCTCTTTTGTATGCAATGCTACACAATCCTGTTTCTTTCAAACTCAAGAAACTTTTTCACCTCCAAATAAGAATATTTGTCCCGAGGTTGATTTGTTATCATCTTTGCTTCCAGCAAAATCAACATCTGAGTATCCTACCACTTTCAGTTCATCTGATTTAAAACATAATTTCAAGTTTTTTGTTCCTTTAAGATATCTCAGAATTCCTTTTTACAACTATCCAATGCTGTCAACCAAGATTACTTTGATATCTACTTATAAAATCAACAACGAAACTAATATCAGGTATTGTAGATAATATAACATCAAGCTACTAACAACTTGTGTGTAAGGAACATTAGGCTTATCGTCTCCCTCATCGGGACAATCAATCTTATTTAATTTAACCCCTTTCGCACTGTGTGTAAATGCAGACTTGCATTCACTCATTTTAAATTTCTTGAGGATATAATCAATATATCTCTTCTGACTTAGGCATATGAGTTTAGATTCTCTGTCTCAATAAATCTTTATACCTAGGATATAGGATGTTTTCCCATATCCTTCATGTCAAACCTTAAGTTTAACCATGACTTGATTTTGACAATCATCTCATTGTCATTCTCCATCAACAATATGTCATCTACATATAACGATAAGATACAAAGTAACTCCCACTGTTTCAAACATATATACAATGATCAAGTTCATTAGCCACAAACCCAAGTTCTAGAATGATATTTTGAAAGGACAAATACCATTGACGAGGTAACTATCCATATAGGGATTTTTTCAATGTATATACTTTATCTTCTTCGCTCTTAACAATACATCCATCGTTGCATATATATGATTTCATCTAAATCTCTATTTAGAAAAGCAATTTTTACATCTAACTGATGTAAATCTAAATCATAATATATTTATATTGTCGGGATTATCCTTATAGACTCAAATTTCATAAAAGGAGAATATGACTCAACATAATCTATCCAATCTTTTGCGAAAAACCCTTTACAACCAACCTCGTCTTAAACTTGTCGATTATCCCATTGACTTTATATTTCTTTTTTAGAACACGTTTAGGGATGAAACAATAATTTTTCCTTTATTTCGTGCCACTGTAATTTTCCTGAAACTTTAGGGGCAAACCAAGAATTTTACCCTTATGACTGATTTTGTAATATTTCAAAAAGACCTAGGGTAGGATAGTAAAATGGCACCTAATTTTTGTGATTGATTGAGGGTAGAATCATAATTTATCCGGTATTTGTAATTTTTCTAAAAGACATGAGTAGTATTGTCTTTCACATAGTGACAAAATTGTGAAATTTCATTCGTATAGGGGTAACCTTGTAATTTTACATATTGGTATTTTGTAATTTCAAAAAACTGCGAGAGGATAGTTTTGTCTTTTCATCTGTTAAGAGCAAACCTATCTTTTTACTTTAAAATATCTGGGTAGTTTTGTAATTTCACCTAATGGCAGTTTTATAAAATAAAAACCACCTTTTGGAAAACCGTCGACAATTTTCGAAGCCCACAATTTTGATTTTTGAACGTTTGAGAAGAGAGAGAGAGAGTAAGAGGACGACGGGAGAGAGGGGGAGCGAGAGATACAACGAGGGGAGAGGGAGTTCTAGGCCTCACCTCTTCCGTCACTCTGCTTAGGTCTTGCCGCTTGGCCTCCTGATTGTGCCTCTTAACTGAGTCTCGTCACTCTACCTCTTTGTTTACTGGGCCTCCCTTTTCTCCGAACCTCTCTGTTCTTATACCGCTCTCTCTTTCCTTTTTGTGAGAAAAAAATGTGCGATGGTCTCTTCTTTTTTCTCCTTTTTTTTAAAACTGGTTTTACGTGTTTGTGTAGGTTCCCGGCAAACCTTACTTTGATGTTACCGGCAATTTTGGCCCACGACAACCCTCGCGTGAGTTTTTCCGATGAGAGGAATGAGAGTACGGAAGAGTATGTATGGGTAGAAAAATTGTCATGCCCTCTCATACATGAGACCGGGAAGAGATGCTGCCGGCCGTGAATCATCGTTCGGTTGCTTTAATCGACGCAGCCAACAACTGCTAAAAGCTTCGATTAATCATATATAATTCACAAATACATTCACATGCATGTATACAATATATACACGTACCTAGCAGGAGTGGCTGATCAAAAAGGCCTGTTCCAGGTTGCTCAAAACCATGAACCGTAACCGAACTGATTCTATCCTGCTATGGTTAATGAAACAAGAAAAAGACGGTTTGAACTGCCCGGTTCCGGTTTTGGTCGGTTCAACACCATGACCAGTTTCCAACCGGCCATCTCTATATGATACGGTACGATGCGTATCGAGCATGAATGATAGATTTTCCGGAGGGTTGGCAAGATAGCAACTTTAGTTAACGAGGATCGAGCCATATACATATTTTTGTCTTCAGTTCTTGGTCGACCTGACCAAGTTACTTTCAATGGCTAAGATTTCGCAAAAGCTTAACTAAAAATGTTTGATCCCCATGGTTAATAGTTTAGAGGAAATAAGTGTTAGATAGAGCACTCATAGCCGGTGGATGGTAGGTAGATTCGTACATACTCGTGCGCACTGACACAAATACAATGCAGTACACGAATGCGTGTATGCTGCTCTGACCCTATCGCATCTATAAACGGACCTTTTTCAACAAAAGGCCTCATTGATCGTCTCCATTATTAGGTGGCCTAATTTCGTGTTTTGGGTCATTCATATTATTTCGCTTTCGTGGAAAAACAGGTCAACACAAACATCACTTAGATTTTCTTGTCACCATGGATGGACAAGAACAGAGACTTTTCTGGTCATATTCATGCCTGGTGTATATTGTTAATAATTTTGCATTTAAGGTTGTGCTCATATGTTTTACCATTTCGTGTTCATTTGAAAATAGTTTTGGTCTGTGGAGTATCCAAAGTATCAAATGCTCCTTAACATATGTAACAAGAGCCAACAATATGTGTGACATAAGTTCAACGAAAAAGAATTATTTCATGACATGTTCTTTGTGTTAATTTTTATCAACCCTTTTTTGTATTTTAATATGCCAAAAATGTTCTTTTTCTTTAAGGAAGGTGGGGTTAAGTAGACTCTTACAAGATATATTCCAAACTTAAAGATCATCATACAGTGCTTATACAAGCAAAGGGGTTCTGTATCCTTTCACGATTTTTTCCACTTTTAAATTAGCTATTTTGGGGAAATAATTAGCTGCAAGATCAGAGTGTATCTTTCTCTTGAAAATTGGAAGAAAAAAAGGCAACATGGATGAGATCAGGGATCTTCTCTCCTTCGCTCGAGAGCTGCTTTGATGGCACTGATCAAATCGCTTCTTGAAGTCCCCATATGGCACTACCCGGGGCTAGACATGGCTGGTTTGGAACCAAACTAGCGGTTCTAATGGGAGCCAGACAAACTGGACCCTTGAACCACCAGTTCAACCATTTTTTATTGATTTCTTAAATTTTATTTTATATTTTTTTGTTGTGAAGGGTTTGGGGCTCAAACCCAATCGAAACCAACCCGATCTCGGTTTGGTTCAGGCTCCTGGTTTCAGTGAAACTGGAACCAGTGGTTTGGAATTCCGGGTTCCCCCGTTACATGTCTATCTTGGACTATCTTTTGAGACTAGTGTGTACATCAACTGCTCCCTTTCTTTGGTGACTAAAGTGCAGTTGGTACAGTACAAAGAGCAATAGCTCACCTGTCACACCCGCACGGGTCGCGACCACGACTCGGCCCGAGCCGATGCCATGTGGCCGCTTCTCGCTCGGGCGTGATGGTGAGCAGTAACCAAATACAATACCAATTTAATTCAAACTCAAGAAATATCTAACTGAAATAAATATTCATATCGAAGTTCTAAACAACACATCCAAAATGGTACGGGGCCCACCTAACAATAACCCCGAATAAAAGACTTTCTAAATTATTCAACACTTATCATACCATCTAAAATAAAAATGTTGCTCATTCAAACTCCTACGCTGCTCTGTGTGCCTTTGAAGTGCTAGCTTCAGGATGAGCTGTAAAACAATAAGGTGAGCTCCTATACATAGCTCAATAGGGAGGTTAAGCATCTTTAAACAGAAAACATATTAAAAGCATGCATAGTTCACAACCATTTAATAGCAAAACACATTTACCTTTAAATCATGATCTCAAATTCATACGCATACACTCACATACACGCACACACATCATTAGTTTCGATAATTACAGCCCATACTGTGTCTGCCTCAAAGGCCACGAGAGTCGTCCGGCCCTCCCTAACGTGACCTCGGTAACCCCATCAATGACGGTAACCACGCCGACTCTCACGGCAGAGTACCCGGGAACACACCCTGTATTCGCCCCAAGCCGGATCGCTTGAGGGACTTGCAAGTCTCTAGAGACCCCACACAAACCATACAAGTACGACTCGTATATTCACACATCATTACATTTTTAAAACCAATTACAGTTCATCACATTCACAAATCATATCCAGATCCACGAATATACAAAATCAAACTCATATCCACACAACATTTAAACAACATTTAAATACCATGTTCATACAACATATGCATATCAAAACATGCTCTTTATCAAACAGTGTCATAAACATGTTCTATTTGAAAAGCATATCAAATAACCCATAATTGCGAATAACATTTCACAAACATCAATAAAACAGTTACCAATCATGCAAATTTAAATCTATCTAAAACAATAAAATCATCCAGTCCCCAAGCTGCTGGGACACTCTTATCACCACCAAATCCTCCAATTTTAATCTCTAAACAATTACAAATAATTGAAACATTAAAATTTATTTAACTATAATTCTAACGAAACAAACTATATCTGAATCGGATCCCAAACCCTAATTTGGATCCGTTTAAGCTATCCGAGATCCAAATCGATACCCAATTTCATATTTGATCCGAATGAGTGACACAATAGGTAGCTTGGGTCATTGTGTCAACAGAGAACCTTTAACTACTGACACGGGTCTCATTTTTAACCTAAAAACCCATTTCAAGACACGACCCAAACTTGACCCGTTTTCGACACATAACCTGTTTCTTAACACACGACATGAATCAGTGTCGGTTCATGACATTTCAGACACGACACAACAGGGAACGAGGGACATGCCCAAAAGGCCCCATCTTCTTCTTCTTTTTTTTCTTTTCTTTTTTTTTTGGCATCAATCTCGCCGGTTTCCGGCGAAGCACAACCGTTTTCCAGTCAAATCGACACCATTGCTTACCTACCCCACCAAAACGCTTAGTTCTACCTCCAACCTTTAATCCAAGCCCAAAACGATGATTTTCAACAAGTTTTTCATCAAAAATCAGAAAAAAAACGAAAATATGAAAAATAGGTCAACTTACCGGATTCCGGCCGACTCCTCCTGTTTTCCGGCTAGTTCAAGGCTGCCCAGCTCCTTGGAAAAAGGCACTATGAAGGGCATCCCCCCCCCAAATTGGGCGTTACTGCACAGCTTGTGCAGCTGTGCAGTAACGCTCAACGTTACATCACCTGACTAGGAGGGCGAGTCACAAGTTGAAGGTCGTGAGTTCAATAACACGGTAGCATCTTGTTTCGCCCTCCCCGTTGTACACGAAAAGAAAAATGTAGTTGTTACGCATATTGCAGTATGATAATCCAAACAATATTAATTGGAACCACAATAAAGTTGTGACTCTAATATGAACCTTTGCCCTACTTGAATGTTGAGAAAGCTAAAATTCAATAACCAGTGGGATCCAATATGTGGTTTCCAAAATACAAGATGGAGAAACGGTAAATGGATTGGATTCAGTTCGGGTAATGGTGTGTGAAATCTTATTGAGTTTATAAAAAGTGAAGAAATTCAGATTTTGATGTGTGGGAGAAAACAAATGAGACCCAATTTGGATCGGAACATCCATCTCATATTTTTGTAAACTCCAAACAAACCCATATCTGATCCAATTATCAATCTACTGTTGTTTCAGGCTCCCAATGTGACCATGAGATTTGCATCCTAATTGGAGCTCTGCTATATCCAATTGGTTGACTTCACAGAAACGAGAAATCAATGTGAAGGTAGAAGCAGGATAATTAGTCAAGCTTCCTTCCGGGTAACATACGGTTCGACGTTTCAAGACGATGGCAAGAGAACATACCCATGCTTGTACGCACAAATGCGCACTCCCACATGTGCACAGATACATGCATGTAGGTGTGCATGGCCACCTACTCATATATGATCAGCCAGACACCAGGTGTACTAAGTTAGACTGAATGGTTGAAATAAAATCTTACTAATTTTCGAGGGTGATCTACCCATTTCTTCTCTTGAATTGATTGCTTATTTTGTTCTAATCTACCACAGTCATCAGTGGCGGACCTAGAAATTATTTTAGAGTGGATGAACAGCCCATACGATCCGTTCGGTAGCGCAAACTGTGTATTAGAGTCTAGGAAATTCAACCTTCAGCTAAAGCTTGATTTTCAAAATTCCGGGGGTGGCAAACTCCTCACCTTGACTCAATGTAGATCCGCCACTGATCTTGATTTTATGCTTCACTTCCTCTATTATTCTACCATTTTTTTCTTCTCACACTCTTGTGTTTGGCAAACAAACAATCTATTCGAAGAAGAAATATGTAAATCCACATTAAGAGACAAATTGGATGAATATAGCAGGTAGTGCAAGCCCGAACATAGCCGTTGCTGCCCCTCCCTATATATATATATATATATAATATGTGTATATACATGTAACATACACATAATATGGGAAAGAGGATAATAAGGCATGATGGCCCCTTATTTAATTAATGCTTCTTATTTTGACTAATAATCTGTCCATAAAGATGGCTTTAGGGGAGAATGCATTTTGTATAGGGTGACTTTGACAGAAAAAGATGACTTTGCCAACCTTTCAAGCATCAATATGGTGATGGGTTGTTGAAATTTAAAATTGTCATAGAATTCTTTGCTGAAATCGAGTGATCTGAGGTATCTCTCTTGCAAACCATTTAGATAATATTTTTTAGGATTAGATGTTGGGTTGGAGGCTTTTGGAGATTGGAACCGTCTAGTTCTTCGGCAAGAAAAATAGTAATACTAATCTTTAGGCTTATATGTCGCCTTCAATATCAAAAAATCGAGTGCAAAGGGCACCGACGAATTCCTGCATAATAGAATGAATACCCCTGCCTGCCTTACCATGAGTTTCTACGATTCTTAGTTGAGCAACGAAGAATTACAATAGGTGTTCTTAAAACAAATGGAAAGCAAAAAAAAAAAGCTAGTGAGGAATTGAAAGATAGAATGGCTAATACTTATTTGCATTAGCCTCATATTTCTATTTATGGGACATCTCTTTTTTGTCATGCACGAAACTTGATAAATGTTGCACTTAATACCTTACAAAAATTAAAATGAACTTACTTAATTTTCATACTCTTTGAGGTAACTTTATAACTTTCTTTTATAAATAATGTGTAAGCAATTTACATGACTCAATATGATTCATATATTAAGCAAGCTATGTGACTCAATATGGTCTACATATTAAGCCGATTATATGGTTTAATATGGTCCGCATATTAGTTGGTAAACTGTCATCTTACGTTACATTTGAGGAAATACCACTACAAAAATGTGTGTATGTGTGTGTGTGTGAGAGAGAGAGAGAGAGAGAGGTGAATTCATCAATGCCATCTCGCTTTCAAATCGAACTAATGGTCGGCAATGTGCATTCCCACAGGACATCTTACCAAACCAAAGGACACAAACAGTCAAACTTCATATTTGGGCCTCGATTCAAATCCAATTACATCCTTCCTTTTACATGCAAATTGCATTCGGTCATCTGTCCTGTTTATGTAAATTGCATTTGGTCTCAATTCAAATCCAGTTACATCCTTACTTGGACCCGAATCAGTTTGGGTAAGAGTTATTGTCTAGTGTAGAAATGGATAGCCCAGCAACCAGTCGCCAGTCAGATGCTTCACCCAAAATTTTGGAAGTTAATTTACTAATAAAGCACTATTCCATAAAATGACAGCTTTGGACTGTCTCTAAGTTTATGAATTCAGTGGCGGATCTACATTGAGGCAAGGTGGGGCAGCCGCCTCATCTGAAATTTAGAAAACCAAAGAAAAAGTTAGAGGAGACCGATTGAATTCATCACTACTATACATAGTTTGTCACACCTTGAACGGTGGAATAAGGTGTTTGCCCCACCCTACACGAAATTCTAGATCCGCCACTGTTTATGATAGATAGTTGTGCTTAGTCAAATACGAAAAGAATAATAATCGAGTATTGAAGAGTTTGCCCAAAAGGATTTGGACAAGTATAGGGCCACCAGGCCTAAGCATAAGTCCACGGTTAAACCATGGGCTGTTCACCTCACCCGATAAAATACTGATCACCCACTGAGAACAATGTGGCTGCAAATGGAAGGATTGATGGGGCTCATCTTATGGCTTTAGCACAGGAAATAGTGTTCCCTAAAGGCCAAGTTGAATCCTTTTGATTCCATACACATGCATTTGTTTTTCAACGAGCAATAATAGCTCAGCTGGCTAGCGGGTGGACTCCCAAGCGGAAGATCATGAGTTTGATATTCAGGGGCATCTGGCTTTGGCCTTCTCCTTGTACCAAAAAAGTTTAATTTTTGTTTCGTCTTGTTATATATATATATATATATATATATATATATATAGAGAGAGAGAGAGAGAGAGAGAGAGAGAGAGAGGGCACACATGGATATATGCTTAAACATTCTCAAACATCTGAACAACCCAATCTCATAAATGTTGAGATCTTTAACTAAAAAAGCAATTTGCATCGAGAATATTTATTGCACTCAGAAAAAATACTAAAGTACCTTTTTGCTTTTGACACTTAAATTTCAGCGATCAAACGGTTCATATTTAAAAGCATATTTAAGCATGGATCGATATGCCCATGGACTATGCTGTCTCTCTAGAGAGAGAGAAGAGTCTTAGGTGAATAATGCATGATCTGATATGTGGTGGAAATTCAAATTACTTTCCATTTGATACACTCATGAGCATGAAATGCAAGTACACTAGTACAACAGTACATTTGATTTGAATATTTACCGGCCATGTTTAATATTGAACAATAGAGATGTTTTAGTAAGATTACGTGCCAAAGCGCATTATGTAGCTAAGACCCTTTCTATATATGTATATCTTAGCTATATAATATCTTTTGATGCATAATCTTGACCAATGTTTGAGATTGGTGATACATATTTGAATTGCTTTATATTTAAAAAGTAAAATAAAACTTTTAATTTAAATCTAAAAAATTGAACAGTAAAAATGTTTCAAAAGAATATAAACTAAAACATTATACATTTTAGACTCCCTCTAATATCTATATATATAGAGAAATTACTACATATTCATGCTCAAACCCATTTATGTATTTCTACCCATCGATATGATGAACAGTGAAAGTTTGAATTTAAAAAGTACAAATATATTTCACATTTTATTTACATCCTACACTAAATGTTTTAAAATTTAAACTTTGATACGGAATGACGAAGATCTTTTAAGTGGATTTAAAGATGAATGAGTATCAACATGGACTATTCTCTCTCTCTCTCTTTATATATATAGTTTGCAACCCCCAGCCAGCGAGTTATGCCCCTTTTGAGCATATTCAAGCTTTCTCGAATCAGTACGCACTTGAGAAGGTATAACCTCTCTTTTTTCGAATAATCGTAGTTGGCGAATCACACTCAACAAATAAAATCAACATAAGCTGTAGAGTCAACATTGTTCGAATCACCCAATGTGGGGGGATCGAGTGGTACTTTTCTCTTTTTCTCTCTCTCTCTCTCTCTCTCTCTCTCTATATATATATATATATATATAGAGAGAGAGAGAGAGAGAGAAAAAGAGAGAGAAGCACCTATTACTAGCTCCAAGCTAGCTACTTCTAACATTATGCCAAAGTATGAGTCTTGTTTTGTATCCACTTTAATTTGTTAGTTCTAACAGAGGCAACACCCACTATCTCCGACTCCCTCTCCGCGAGCTCGTCAATTATTGGAACTTGGAACAAAGGAATCCAAGGTGAAAAACTAAATTATATCTAACAAAACAAAATTCCAAAAAAATGAAAAGAAAGAGAGTATCGATCCGCGAGTCAAGAGAGAGAGGCTTGAATGCAAGCGGTTCGGAGCGTCTGACACAGCGGGCAGTGAGTGACTGTGACGGCACAGAGCGAGCACACACAAAGGTGTCGACACGGCAAAAGCACCACCGACGCGTCCTCCTTGCCATTGCAAGCACGACACGGCCCGAGCGGTCCGGTGTGTCTTACCGGCTCCGCTATCACCGATCCGACGTCATCCGGTTCGTTTTCGCCAAGCCGAATAGGCCGCCTCTCGGACACCAGCCGCTCTCGAAGCGCCGCCGCGGCCGACCCGTGCGCTTTCGCCGCCGCCTGCCAGAAGCGAGTCTCGGCTCGGAGGCGCTCCACGCTCTCCTCAAGCTCGGTTGCCCGGCGAGCGACTCGCTCCCACTCCAATTCCTTCTCGCGAAGCTTACGGGACGCTACGCGCTCGGCGGCCGAGACGAGCGCCGCGCATTGCTTCTGGCGTTTAATGATGAGGGAGTGTCGGAGTCGATCGCTCTGCGTTAGTTGGTTTTCACATGCAAAGAGAAAGACGGAAAGAGAATTAGCATTTCATTCGTAATAGCCATTCTTGTGTGTGCGTAGAGAGAGAGAGAGAGAGAGAGAGAAAGAGAGAGAGAGAGAGAGCGTTAGTTGGTTTTCACATGCAAAGAGAGAAGGGAAAAAGAATTAGCATCTCATAAGAAAGAGTCGGTCTTGTGTATGCCTGTGTGTGAGAGAGAGCTTTGTTTCGAGTTCTTGTGATTCATTGTGTTAAGAAACACAACTGGATTCATTCATCAATTAGATAAGCAAAAGAATTTGCCGGATTACCTGTGTTTTGATGAAATGATTGATTTCTTGTTGGTGCTGATTGAATAGGAGGGAAAGGTCATCCCCTATGAAGGAGACGTTGGTAGAGGAGCCAGAAACCTTTGTTTGGCTCTCTTTGCCTTCGAGAGAGAGTCTTAAGCCAGTGGAAACGGGTGAATGCGCAGAAACTGGGAGGCGCAGGTCGTCCAAATTTATCATTAAAGGATTATCTTGCTCTTGTTGTTGGTTTTGATATTGTCTTATCTCTTGCTGTTGAAGAAACGCCATTGGTGAACTTGCACCAGGAACCGTCACCACTGAATCCAAATCACACGAACAATTCAGAGAGAGAAATCAAAAGGAATGCAAATGATTATCATAAAACGAGGATTAATCTTACATGGGTTCATGAAATTATGATCACCAAATGTGTGAACAGAGTTTGGAACACCACCAATCAATTCTTCCTTTTCCTGGCCATTCCTACAAAGAGAATTAGCCGTAGAGATGAGCACGAGTCCTTTTATCTGCATGAATAGAGCTTAAATCTAGCAGTATATAAATCATGCAAATGGAGCAGAAGGCAACAAGATGCGTTTGATTTGTATGAAATATAATGAAAGAATTACCAAAAGCAATACATGGTGGAAAATTTTCTTATGCCAAGGGTCTCAAGGAGCTTCTCATGAGAATATTCAGATCGAATTTAAGGGAGAGAAGCAGGACAAACAGAGATGTTAGGCGGAAGAGACTGAAATCAGGGAAGGATCAAAACCAGAAAGGTTTGATGGGTGCCATTATTATTATTAGACTGGATATTGGACCTATATGCTTGACACTTGTTCTTACGTTTATGGACTAAGGCATTAATATTATGTGCAGGTATTTATGTGCTCTATCTTCACTAGCCTAGTGTAGCATCATTGCATACACTCAAGAGTGCTGATTCTCTTCCTACGGTATTGGGTGGGTTTTGGTCATATTGCAAAAGCCAGAAAAAGCATTACAAAGGAGCAAGTCACAGTTGATGGATGTTGTGCATAGAGGTGTGATTATTAGAATTCCCATCGGTCCACATATAAAATCCAATAGATGGTTTTTTTTAAAATGAAAGAGAGCCTGAAACATTGTTGTTATTATTATTAAGTATTGGCTTCCATGTTGAGTTGTTAATAATGGTCTCAAATGCAGCATATTTTCCTAAAGTAAATACACACACACATTACGCTTCCACACATTGTTTATTGAAGACACACATGTACTTGTTTCTGTAATTCTCTATTGTTGCTCGAACCAGAGCTTGCCATTATTACATGATATGTTATTATTTTTATCATAGTTTTTTGTTACAGTCATATTATTTTTTTTTTTTTTATTTTTGTTTTTATGAATAATTTTTACATTTTTACTAATGTTTTTTTTTTTATAAATGTTTTTTGATTTTCTTTTTAATTTTTTTTTGCTTATCATAAAGATATTAGTGTGACCCTACAACCAAATTAATTTAGTGTTTAGGCCACATTATATATAGGCAAAGAATCCTATTGATCTCGATGTTACAAACTGCTTTTGCAGATGGATTCGCACTTGGTAAATGATGCTGATTAATTTTGGTTATTATTAATAGTTGTAAGACATTAATATAACTGCATGACCAGTATCGTCAAATATCGGGGTTATTATTACCATAACAATTAATAACGCTTACATAACTATCTAAAAGACAAGATGGCAACTTTTCCAATTCTTTAAATACGAATTATTATTATTGGATTATTCATGTACAACATAATTAATACGCGATGAAAATTTTTGTCGCCGCTTACACGCCATACCAACAATATAAAATCGTTGTTAAGAATCCTAACGAAAATGTTAAATGCTACCAACGATATTCCTTATTAAATTGTCATATATCAGCCCACATGGTTTACATCCGGTTGAAAACCATGATTCATTACTGGTTTACATGTTCATTTTTATGCAAATGAAATTATGTCTACGTACAGAATAATATATACTTCATCTGAAAGAATAAGGAAACATATCTTTACATGCATTCGAGATGATTATATTGATTTGATTGTTTGTATCAACATATTATTATATATACATATGTATATTACTCTTTTTTGTAATTTTCTTGCAGCTCCTGTGCCTATTCACATGTTTAATAATATTCATTATGTACATGCGTATAATAACACATATATTTGTTACTCCTTTCAATAAATTTTTGACCTCATTTACAAATTGTTTTTTTTTTGTTTGATGATATATACAAAATCTATGTAAAAATATTAGCTGATTATTATCTACGAATATTCGAGCAATTCAAAATATATCCGTTAATTTAGGCATTGCTGCTTATTTTACAAAATCATATACCTACATAATTATTTGTTACATACATTTGGGTCCATTTTTTAATTGAACATACATTGAGTTTCAGAACCACACAGGTAGGTCATGAATTCTTTAACAATTTATGTTTTCGTTGTTTCATAATTTACTTCACAAATGTTTAACACTATTAATGCTACATATTGTGTACTATTAAGTATATGCTTAGTCAACTGTTTTTTCTATATTAGCAGAACGGATTGTTTCTTCACATTTACTATACATTATTATTATTATCATTATTATTATTATTATTATTATTATCATTATTATTATGCTTATGAAGTTATTATTATTCTTATTATTATTATTCATTATTATTATTATTCTTATTATCTTTATTATTGATTATTATTATTATTATTCTTATTTGATTATTCATTAGTATGTATTCTTATTATTATGTTCTTATTATTATTATTCTTATGATTTCTATTATTATTCTTATTATTATTCAATTTATTATTATTATTATTCCTTATTCTTATTATTATTCTTATTATTATTCTTTTCAATCCATTATTAGGAAAACGCTTATTATTCTTATGATTCTTATTATTATTATTTATTATTATTGGTATGATTATTATTCTTATTATGATTCTTATTATTCTTATTCTTATTAGATGCTTATTATTAGCTCTTATTCTTATTATTATTCTTATTATTATTCTTATTATTATTCTTATTATTATTCTTATTCACCATTATTATTATTATTCTTATTATTATTCTTATTATTATTAATATTCTTATTATTCTTATTCTATTATGATTATTATCCGCCTCAGATTATTATTCTTATTGGACCTTATTATTATTCTTTATTATTTTTATTATTATTATTATTATTATTTATTATTATTATCCGATGTCTTATTATTCTATTATGATTCTTATTGGTATTATTATTATTATCTTCTAAATTATATTATTATCTTTATTCTTTTTATTATTGTTTACAGTAGGATGTTATTCTAAACCAAAATTATTATACAACTATTATTATTACTACAATTATTAATGGTTATGTATTATTCTTATTATTATTATTATTATTATTATTACGTATTATTATTATTATTATGTCATTATAGCCATTATAGCATTATTATATATTATTATTCTTATCTATTCTAATATTACTTTATTATTATTATTATTATTCTTATTATTATGGTATATTATTATTATTATTATTATTATTACATTATTATTATTATTATTATTATTATTATTATTATTATCCAGGTATTATTCTGATTCTTATGATTCTTCTTCTTCTTCTTCTTCTATTGGAAGCAATAACAGATGGTCTTTATAAGGCCTATTTACAAATTCTGTCTTGAAACAATTGCCATTTAGAAGTAACAGAAATTCAGAATCCACTTGAAGTTAAAGGCTTTGTTTATGCACTTAGAGATATAGGAAGCAGAACTCAATCATAATGACACCAATATGGTTAAAGACTTGCACAATGAACTATGAATGATATTATCAGTGCAGTTAGCGAGTATGTTCTAATTAGTATGTGCATTATACAATCTTTCGATGGAATTTACAAAAGGTACTAGGCGAATCCTCAACAAAGTAGCAGTACATGAAGCAAGCAATGAATGATATATTTAGCTATAGTCACCATGTAGAAAACCTTTTTAGTTCGAAGAACAGGCTTAAGTTTGAATGACGAACTTAGTGTGGGATGGGAATTTATGCATCAGTCCATACCCAGCAGATGCAGCACTTTAACTCTATGTGATCCTTGATGAAACTTATTTGAGAGCTTGTGTGGAATCTAAATTAAAGTTGTTAAATCAAAGGGATTTTAACATGGCTAGTTAGGCTTTTAAAGTTATTTTATTATGTGGGTTTAAACTTGATTTAATTGAAAAGGAACAAATTAAATACACTATTTTCCTCACACTTAAAGAGTGATAAAACTTAACCTGACATGGGATTTGAAATTTTTCCATTGGATAATTTTAAAATGAATAAAGTATACTAACGCTCCAATGTGAAATGAAAATTCATTGACATTAAAGTTCTTTAAAGTTGAAGCAGACTGGCTGATTTGAAGCAATGCTTAATAAAAGTTGTTAACATCTTTTGGCAACCTCTTCATTTACACTAGGGAAACCTGCAAGTTGGACAAGTTTAGCATCCGATGCATTACTGCATTATCACTTTTTAATAGTACAAGAACACATGAGCAAATAGTAAAAAAGCAGAAGGATAAACCTATGAAATTGCAACAAAGGCATTCTATTAAGTCAAACCAGATAGTAAATTAAAGTTTTGATAGTTCTTTATTATTCTATTAAATCTTATAAGTGTTTTTTATTTGCTTTCACTACGAAAACTTTATTATCCTCCAAGAATTTCTGAGCTCTGATAATTTAAAAAATATTGCGTAAAAATTTTCTAATTACTTTTGCATTTTATTGATTGGAAATCAAATTAATAACTTCCAACTTAGTTTCAAAAAAAAGATTTAAACTTAAAACTAGTAAGGCATAAGTTTTCCTTAATTTTCTCTGTACTAACATCAAACCAACAATTTTGATAAATTTCTTCTACAATCTACTTTAATTGTCAAGCCAGGGTGCTCGGATGTTTTTGTCCAATTAAAAGCTGTGCGTGGATAGCTCTTTATCGTAAAAAAACTTCTAAACTAGAATAAAATGAAATGCCTAAAAATAAATAATAAATAAATTATACCAATTATTTTTAACAAGATTTGTAAGTATGAAATAATTCTTTCAAAAACTTTCAAAAAAAAGAACATCACATTGAGGCATCACACTATCTGCACCAAGAGTGGGGAGAGTAGCTGGGCCCAAATGGGACACCGGTGGTGGTGCACGGGCAACCTCAAT
This sequence comes from Brasenia schreberi, assembly GCA_036023115.1. NCBI lineage: Eukaryota > Viridiplantae > Streptophyta > Magnoliopsida > Nymphaeales > Cabombaceae > Brasenia > Brasenia schreberi. Next base: position 10,793,859 of record JAYKKT010000074.1, on the reverse strand, counting down.
AGTAGGCATGTGCGTACGATGTATGTGTCGTTGATTGAAGGGAGTTGGCTGCAAATCACCAGTTCGGGGTGGTGGTCAGCGCATAGACAAGGGCACGCAGAGGTGGGTACAACACTAGAACAGATGCCTCCATCTCTAAATGCAATGGTTTGAGCGCTCATGACACGCGATGGGTAATCCAAACCTAACTAATGGAGGACAAGCTTATTTGAGCCATGGTGGAGGACAACCGGGTTTGTCGGGGGCGAAATGCCCATCGACCGAGTTGGAGGATTGGTTCTTGGGCCCTATGGGTTGCAATTTCTGGTGATGGGTTCGACTGGGGAATTTTATATGAACCAAGGTAACTATGTTTCAGAGGGTATCATTCACAGGATAAAATTTGATGTTTTCCTATTTTTGTTTAGGTACTTACTTAGGTATTTGTCAAGGAGGTTTGTGTTCAATAAAGGGTGAGGTTGTGTCGCCTAATATTCTAAAACGCTATTGTGATCGCTCATAACATAAAAAGGTTACGAGTGACCATCCTCTAAAATGGTGAGTGGGGGTGAGAGCCATGAAAGATCGAGAGCTTCCGTGCCAAGCACTAGTGAGAGCTAAGGAGGGATTTTATGCAGTGTTGTTGACTGTTTATGGAATGGCATGGGACCGAAGGTGGTTTGTATTTCTTTGATCTTTTGTGTCACCTAACTCTCTCCTAGATCCATTCCTATCACCCTCCCTAATGACAATGCGTAATTTAATATCCACTCTTCCATAATGATTTAGAAAGCCACTATTTATAGACTCCATAAGCTTTGAAAAATCTTTCACGCCCAAAAATCTCAAGTCAATAAGCCTAGAGACCATTGTACGGTATTTTGCGCGAGCTCTCATTTCGCTATGGAAGTGTGCTTTCATATTTGATATGACTATCTTCTTGCAACCACAACGCAGTAACACTCTTTTCTACGTTGCTATCCGACTCTCTTTTTACCTTATCTTTACGTTGCAATCACAAATACTAAAGTAACAAAGAACTAACATCATCTTAAACTCTGAAGCTTGGTGTTTCCATTTTGAAAATTTAATGGCATCACACTTTTCCAACTATCTTTTCGGCAACATCATTAAAGTTCTGCTTCTTACCTTATGAGTACTTAAGTAATGGGATTTTGTTTGATCGATTAAAGGAAAGAGAAAGCTTTTTATCTTTTTTAATTTTTTTTAATGAGTTAAACCCACTTGAGGACCTAATGTGACCAATCACTGCCCACAAGAAGACTCACCGCACAATGATCTCTGAAGTTCCTTTTTTGTATTAAATGATTTAAGCCTTACAACATTTTTTAAAGGACGAAGATGAGTCACGACACGCTAAATACAATATAATTTGGGACTAAATAAAAATGGGCGATTCAAGTAGTTCAACTTATATTAATGTACTTCATTAGTTTCACTCATGTCATTGGGGATGTTTTTCAATTTTGGCCGTATTTCATACCTAGACAGGTTCGTTGTTCATCAAGTATCCCTTCTTTACTTGCTTCTTTTTGTGAGAATATGAACACTTGCCAAGTAGTAAATCTCTGGTGAAATTTTCAACTTATAAGAAGTGAGTAATTTTTTAACAGAACTTAGATTTATGTTCACGGGTTCCCTGCTTTAAGATGCAACCTTTAATACCACGCGCTTAAAAGGCAAATCGACAAGCTTCCCAACCTAGTTTATCAAATCAGATAAGATTAATTCTATTTCTAGAATTGGTTAATTCATTGATGTTTAGAAAATGTTTGTATTAGTGTTTTATGAAATTGCTACTTGATTCTACAATATAATTCTTTCAAGTCATTAAAACGGCTATTACAACTCCGATCAATTCAACCAAAACTAACTATAGATGGCTGCCGATGTTATCATAACTCAACTAATCCTTTTTTCATTATTAAAGGGAAAACTCAAATGTTTTTGTTTTTACCAAACTTTTACTAATGCAAGATTTTGATTGTTAAACAAAGATTCAATAAAGTTTTCCTCAAAAATCAAACCAAACCAATAAGAATAAAACAAAATTCCCTAAGACTGACAGAAATGGAAAACATCCGCCAACATCCGTCTACCCTTTGTCATCAATTCATTATTATTTTTTTTATTTTTTAATTTTTTTATGCTAAAGCACTCTAGTTTCTTTAGCCAAAGCTTATTCGATTAAAAGTATGTTGAACTTTTAACCAACCCATCCCTGTCTAACTACGTGGGTTGGTGGGTGCATCGTCAAGACCCAAAAGATAAAAATAGAAAAAAAGAAAGTGATAAATGGTCAACAACTGCCATGAACCTTGGAATTAATAAACCAAGCGGCATTTTTTTTTTCAAATCAATAGGCCAATGGAAAATTTTTTTGAAAGGCATCAAGTTAAGGACTTGAAACATTTGTAAAATATCAAACCAAGGGGACTTAAAATGTTTTAGAAAATATCAAGTCAAGTGACCTATTTTTATTTATTTATTTTGTTTTTCAAGACATCAAGCCAAGGACTTGAATTTTTTATATTTGGTATTATTGTAATTGCCTATAGTACTAAGAGCATTTTGATCATTTTGCGTTTAACAACCCATTTTATAAGGGTTGGACGTCTTGTATTGGGGTTAAGAGTTTTATATTAAGAAAGATAAAAAGAGAGGGGGGTGACCTCCATTGGAGAGTCTGCCCCCTCATCTAATCTTCACTTTTACTCTTCATTGTTTTTTAATATTTTTCATGTTTGATTATTCACTGCGCTTCCCAAAAAATTTAAACATGGTATCAGAGTCTTTCATCACTAAAAGTAGTGGCTATAGATGTGTGTCAAAGCAAGAAAAATATTGATGTTGAAGGAGATGAAAGAAGCACAATGGTATTTTCATATAGTCAATTTTATATGTTGTAAGTAACAATTTATATTCTTGTTGTTTTGTAAGGTATTTTCATATAGTCAATTTTATAATTAATAATTAAATTATATGTTGTAATTGTAGGTATAGATTTATAAGTATCTCTAAGCAATTCAAAGTAAGTATGTGACCAAAATGGATGGATGAAGAACCACAAGCATACTAGTGGATGAGAAATATTTGTGACAAACATTCTCCTATCAATCGATTTGCTAAGTACTATAAACAATTGCATTTGATAATGGTAGAATAAGTAAGTTATCAAACTACAACTATCTATATTAATTTTTTATTAAGCACAACATGTGATGTACATTTTTATGTTTTCCTTTATGCAATGCATATTGATTGACAATATATAACTATGTAAAGTATATTGATTCTAATTCATATAGATTGTCAACATATCATAAATATATTACGTGTTTGGATATTGTGAAGTTGTTTGTCCTAGATTAGGTATTTCAACAATTTGGTCATCATGATCCTAATTGCAATAAATAGATCCTCCTTTACAAATAGACATCCAAAACCCCATGCATATAAAGTATAATACGAGCTACATGATATGACTTAAGAAGCACAATGTTTACATTATTTTGAGCTTAAGAACTTTGGAGTTCCAATATCATATACTCATGTAGCAAGTTCTAAATGGAGTGATACATTGCTCGGAAACATCGGTTTGTTTTGAGATATTCTATGAGTCAATTGCATTCGGTTTCTCCTCCATCAACTAGGCAACAATGATACATCATTTTTCATATAGATAAATTAATAATTATTTATATTAATATAGTCTTTAACTTTATTTTAATTTGATTATAATTCTAATATTTCTCATAATTACTTTATTATATCAACATCTTATCATTGTGCGTGACACACTTACACAAATTTTTCAATATTCAGAGTGTGTGTCATTGCTATTATTGAGTGATCTTTCATTATTGGAGTTGATAGAAACATATGAATAATGCTACCAACAAGCACATCGATTGATTATATTTGATGAGATGGTAATAGATGAGGGTGAAGATCTATGAGCTTGGGGTACAAATGATTTATGTGTTGAGTTTACATATTGTATATGGGGTGTACATCTTGTATTTAGATTGTTTTTTGTATTATTCATTATATATACGTGTGTAAATGACATTTATAATATATAATATTTTGGTTTGCCACTTTTTGTTCTCAATAATTGGATACAACTAACATGAAATAATGCTTTAACACACCATGTCACAATCACTAGAAATGACAAATAGAAAGTTGTTTGAAATAGATAACTCTAACACACCTCAATAGACAAGCATAATTTTCTTCCTTCTATGCACTCATAAAAGTGAAGGCCATAAAAAAATTTATTAATTGATGTGAACACAATAACTTTAAGACAAATATCTTTTATATATATTATAGACTATGTAAGGAACTATATTAAATTATAAAACAAAACTCTTATATGTTTATTATTATTATTATATATATATATATATTATTAAACTCCAATATCCATGAAAATAAATATATTAGTTGTATTGAACGAGGATGTCCAAAGACAATGTCACTAATAATATTCGTGTCGAATATCTTGTGATTCTATATATGATACTGGTGAGTGTTTAGGTCATATGATAATTACTACAGAAAATTTTGAGAACTCTTATATTCCTTTTCATTTTTCAATCTTATATTGTAAATATATTTTATCATACTAACATTTGACTCATCAATCTATTTCAAATGCATTAAAATATATTTAAATCAACTTTCAATAGCTACTTTTGACAACACTTTTTCTTTTGTTAGTAAAAATAAATATTTTATTGTGTCCATCGACCTACTATTTTCAACATCAATATTTACAATCGTCCTATATTTATTACTCCTTTCACACCTTCCTTATTATGCATTTATTCTTTAAAAGAATATTATTATTATTAGTATACTTTCTCTTAATATTTCTTACATACTCAATAAACTCATTATAACTACAAAATGTATCTTTTATCGCAAATACAAGTGAATAATCAAGTTTATCACCTTTATCGTCAACAAATATATTATCTACTTTATCATCCAAACAATCAAAGAATATACCATTCACTGCATTATAATCAAATTCGCCCTCCTTATACATAGCATAATGATTATTTTCATTAGTTATCATCTTTTCAAAATCTAGTCTACCATAAGTGTTTTCATTCGAATTGTTTTTCATTATACAATACATAAAGAGATATAAGATTGAATCGTATATCCATATATATCATGAGAAATACATTTGAAACAAATCTCTTGTTTGAAGGAGACACGACTCAGGCACATCTCGTAGTTGTCGAGGTATGCACTCCAAACATATCTCCCAATTGGGAGAGATGAAACACAATTACATCATATTTAAATAGAGAGACGCGATTACACCATGTCTCTCTAAAAAATCTGGTGTCATCTTCGAAATTCCGGTGTCTCAATCTTTCGATCTAAAACATGACCAAACTTTTAAAAAACTGAAATCTAATACAAATGTACAAGAAGGAATCAACCTCAAACAACCTCGAAAAATCTAAAAACCCATTGAGGCAATCTTCTCTTTCTTTCTTTTTCTCATTTTTCTTCTTTAATTCATAAATATTCAATGAAATTCGTAAGATAATAATCATATATTCTTTGACTATAAGAACAAAAATAATGACCAAAAGTAAAAGAAATATCGGTTGTCGGAGTAAAAAGAAAAAAATACCAAAATTAGGTATTGAGTATTTTTGAAATTAGGAGCATTTGGATAGTAAAAAAGGTGTGCATGTAGAAATCTCCTTTTAAAATAGGTACAAAATTTAGGTCCCACCCATTTACGGGATGGGTTTGGGTTATCAGAGTGATTGCCCAATCCAATTTCTCAACTATTTTTTGGTTCTAGACTTCTATTTGTAGAAACACAGACCTATATTGATACCCACGTAGGGGTGTTCACAGTTGAGTTAGGTTTTGTTCTAACCTCAACCTCGAACCAAACCTCTACTAGTGATTCTTACTATTTTGAGAACCAAATCAAACCATGGCATGATCATAACCTAACCAAACTAAATCAACGGTTCTGATTTGGTTCGATTCTAAACCATAGTTCTTGGTGTAATGCAACAAAAGGACAATACTTTTTAAATGTTAATATCATGTAGTCAATGACCAACTAATAGATATTAAAATCATAATAACAAATATTACACTTGATCTTAGCCCCAAAAAAAGGATATAAAAAGTATGTCTTATTCGGTGCTCTACAACCATTTTTATAGCGCTCAACCCATCTTTCGTATGTCAATATGAGGCTAAACTCAACCATTTTATACTTAATTGGATTCGGTTTGGTTCTTACAGTTTTAATACTAGAACCGTGAACCGAACCGTTGATAAGTTTTTCTGTTAGAACGGTTTGGTTCGGTTCCAGCGGATCCGTGAACACCTTAGACCCACTTACTTTTCCAAAATGCCCTTCATACTTCCAACCTTTCTTCTTTGAAACAGGTAAGAGTCGGGTCCAATCGGTTTTGGGTCATCGGTTTGGTTTTGGTTTAGCCGACCTAGTGTCACCCTTATTTTCTCACAGAGGCACCAGCCGCAATCTCCTTGGGTTGCTGCAAGACTTTCTCCCTCTCTCTCTCAGAGAGATGGGGAGGAAGATGATGGGACTGAACAGCTTGGGGAGGTCGCCCTCGGGCTTTGAGCGGATGTTGAAGGCGCGGCTTGATCAATACGCGTACAACCACGACGTCTCTAACGAAGACGACGTCCTCCATCACCTTCGCACCTCTTTCCCCGAATACAGGCGCCTTAAACTCCAGCCCTTCCGCACCAACGTTCTTCGCACCCTCGACCATGTTCGCTCTGCTCTCTTTCGTAGGCAGTTGGACGACGACGACGATGAAGGCTGCTGCTCTACCCCCTCGGACAAGGACACCAACAAGAAGAAGAAGAAGCCGAGAATCGACTCGACCGAGGCCAAACTCGCTCTCAGAGAGCGTGAGCACCTAAAGAAACGGAAGATGATCGATAGTTGCGACAACGAAGAGAGTTCCAGCTCAGCGGGGTCTGATTTCTCGCAGCGGTTCGATCTAATAAAGTCGAATTTACGTGATAGCTACGCGAAATTGGGTGGGGTTTCCACGAAGGCTGAGGTGCCCAAGTTGGAGAAGAACTTTGAGATTGTGGATGATGGGAAAATGGAGGAAATGAAGATGGAGCGAAGTGTTGGAGCGGCGGAATTTGCTTTACCTGAGTCGAATGTGATGAATTCAACGATGTGGAAGGAACGGAACGGTAAAAGAGTACGTGATTTAGCGGTCGTGGAATCGGACCTGTCGAATTTGGTCGAGGAAAAGCAGAAGAAAGGGAGCCCTAATTTCAAGGATCTCGGGGGAATTAAGGGAATATTGGACGAATTGCTGATGGAAGTTATGATCCCGTTGTTCCATCCCCATCTGCTGGAGCGTCTCGGCGTCCGGCCGCTCAAGGGGATTCTTTTGCATGGACCACCAGGGTGTGGGAAGACGAAGCTCGCCCACGCAATTGCGAATGAAACAGGGGTGCCCTTTTACAAGATCTCTTCGACGGAGATTGTCTCGGGAATCTCAGGTATCGAAATTTCGCGTTGCAACTCGCTGGTGATATTGTGAAGTATAGTTTCAAGTCCATTCTTGTTGTTGATGCTTGTTTGGTGTTCTATGTGTGATGTGAGATTGAATCAAAAGGTATGAATATATACTTCAGTAGTTAGGCCATCTGCTACTTGGAATTATTTCTTGGTTTGTGTTTATGTGAGTTAAATTTTTGTTGGAGGTAGAAAAGAAGTATGTTTTATTACTTCACTGCTATCTTATAAGCTATGTGGGATGTAGGATGCATTTTTCCGTTGTTGAAAGAAATAAAATATGGTAATTTGCTCTGAGTTCCTCAACACTATGACCCAAAATTCCCTTGCACAAACTATCATGACGTACCGTGTAGTTGTGTAACTTGGTGTTGATTGTAACAAGTGTTGTGAGTACTTACTAGAAAGTTGAAGGTACGCGGCAAGCATTAGTGAGATGCAAAGTTGTTTAAGAAAATATGGAAGCGTGAAGCAACGCATCGCTTGTAATTAGTCAAAGGTCCAAGCTGAATTGCTCACTAACTGTTCTGCACTGTCATATGATGTTTTAGTGGGAATACCAGCCAAGAACAACCCTCAAGGTTGACCTATAGTGAACATGTCTTTTTTTTCGAGGGCATTGGAAAAGTTCATGAGTAAGGATAGCCCTCCAAGCGTGAACAATCCCATCACTCGATCCAGTAATGGTTCTTTTGGCAGCGGAGGCTGTATTATAAAAGAAGATTTTGTTTCAAAAGGAAGAATTCAAAATAAGAGATATTGAAAGCGAAAGCGGAACTAAATAAGGAATAAATAAAAATCCAACCAAGAGTGAGATAGAAGAAACTAGAATTTGTGATGCAATCAGACAAGAAAGTGTCAACATGACTAAACTTTTGTTGTCCACATTTGTTGTGTCATGTGTTATGATCTTCAAAATTGAAGCATGGTAAATGTGATGAAACCTTATTTTTTGGATTTGAAATGACAAAAGAAGCTTATCTAGTGTTCTCTTCTATATTTCTCGATGGGTCTATTTACAAGAAACATGAAGCAAACCATGTGATACACAAAGTATGGAAGAGAAAAAACAAGATATATATGTTGCAGAAGTGAGAAGGTTCACTTTTGGGTACCATGTGTTGCTTATTGTTCAATTTAATCATGAATTGACTCATTCTTTTAAATTGATCAAACATGTGATAGACTTGGCTAGTGTTACCAATGATGCATGTTTTTTTGGCTGAACTTGTTGTCAGCGTAATCTTGAAGTGTCTTGTCTTTACTTAGAACCTGTTATTGGATTTGTTAGTGGTGTTAGATATGGACCCTTGAAACTTAGCAATTATGGATTAGTGCAGGTGTATCTGAGGAGAATATTCGCAAGCTTTTTGCAAAGGCACACAAAACAGCACCTTCAATTGTTTTCATTGATGAGATTGATGCTATTGGTGCAAACAGGGACAATTTGCAGAGGGAAATGGAACGAAGGATTGTGACTCAGCTGCTTACATGTATGGATGAGTTGCACCAAACTGTCAGTTCCGTTGACCAAGATCCTGATTCAGAAGCTTCCTGTAAAAGGTCTGGTTATGCGCTTGTGATTGGAGCGACAAATAGACCTGATGCAGTAGATCGTGCGCTTAGGAGGCCAGGTCGTTTTGACCGGGAAATTTTGATGGATGTACCAGATGAAAATGCAAGAATGGAGATCCTTTCTGTACTCACACGCAACCTCAGATTGGATGGTTCATTTGATTTGAAGAAAATTGCCAAGTTAACACCTGGTTTTGTAGCTGCTGATTTGGTTGCTTTGGCAAATAAGGCTGGAAACCTTGCTATGAAGAGAATACTAGATAAAAGGAAGTTGGATCTCTCCATTGAACTGAAAGACGAGGAGAGTCAAGAAGATTGGTGGAAGTACCCTTGGTTACCTGAGGAGATGGACAGACTCGGTGTTACTATGGTTGATTTTGAGGTAATTGTGACTTTCAGTGCTTATTTTTCTAACCTTTGATTAACTCTTTTCAAATGTCATGTTCAGCCATTTGTAGTTCATCTACGTGATTTATGAGTCTTTTCATTGAACCTGTTATAGTCATTGGCATTTGAATTTTATATCCTTCTGAACTATTTGAATAAACCATCTTTCTAGCTTGACATAATTTTATTCATGAATAATTTTTTCTTATCTAAGTTACTGTGAAATTGTTGTTTACTTCACATGATCTTTTGTTTACGAGTTCATGAAAACCTTATTCCCAGACTTTGAAGATAAAGTAATACCATATCTTAGTTTAAATTTAAGAATACAAAGTCAAATAGATGCATTAGATTTATAGACATGTAAACCAGGAGCGGTATCATATGTTTTCAGATTTTCTGTTTGAATACTAGGGTATTTTTTTTTAATTTGTTATTTTAATGAACTAAAAAATGGGATGATTTACACATCGTAGCTAGAAGTGATACTGTATATGATAAAAACTACGTGTGAAGCATGATACACCTGTATCATGATGTACTATGTGATACAGAATGTATCCCACAGTAATAAGTAAAATCAATGTTTTGTCCATTTGTGATACTTTTCGATGATCTTCATATGATACTTTTTTTGGGGAGGGTGAGTTACAAAGGGAGGCTGAAACCTCACACACAGACACGTGCAGCCCCCTGGGAGTCATACTCCCCACCAGCAAAAGGGCATCAGAACCTCCTGAGCTGTGGGTGCTGATAGGGTTGAATTTTATCATAACTAGCCATAGTAAGAACGAGTATTATACCATATAGACGGATGAGAGGATGTGTTCCTAGTTATAAAGTTCGTTGTGGAAATGTCTTATTATGTGCAAAAAATTGTCCACCGGGAATGATAGTGTCATCGCTGTCCAAGTTCATTTTGAACTATGTGTAAAAGAAGGGAAGTTTATATATGCATTTCATCCCATTTTTCATGACCTGTTGCTGAATATAATTGCAGATGTATCCTGTTTCTGTAGTTTTTATATGTCGACTGATGCTTGTTTGAATTCTTCGGAACATTACTTGTGTCTCCAGGAAGCATCTAAAGTGGTTCAACCTTCATCCAAAAGAGAGGGATTTTCTTCAATACCTGATAAGACATGGAATGATGTTGGCGGTATGCATTCATTACGGAGGGATTTTGAGCTTTATATAGTGGGACGTATTAAACATCCTGAAGGTTATGAGGTGATACCCGTTTTGTCCTTGGAGAACCATCAAACTGATTTCAGCATCTTAGTAATGACCTGACAATGCTTCAAGTATCAAGTTCCTTTAATATGTTCATCTGTTTAGTGGAGAAAAGTTTTCTTGGTCTTCTGAATAAAGTTTTTGCCTATGCATATGATGTAAGAATTAGCATTTGAACAGTGTCAATAAGCTTTGTAATGCTTTGAAAGCTTGAGACAGCAATTGATTAGGGCCCTCGCCCTGGAAATTGTTTCCAGGGCAATTTTCTTTGTTTATAAGCCAGAAAGAGTATTTTTCATTCTAACAATCTCAAGGCTTCTATTCCGTTCGTCTACTTCCATGCATCTTGCATCCAAACATGCCCTGCACGTTTTTTCTTTTTACTGTTAAACTATCGATTGGGTGCCCTATGTTGTGATTTGCATGTGTTTGAAATGGCGCATTTTTTGAGTGATTTATTTTGCAGGAATTCGGCATGGATCTAGAGACTGGATTTTTGCTTTATGGACCACCAGGCTGTGGAAAGTCATTGATTGCCATGGCTGTAGCGAATGAGGCTGGAGCCAGTTTCATACACATAAAGGTCTTTTCGTGTTGTTCTTGTTTAGAGTCTCGACAAATTTGTTAAGCTTAGCACAATCTTGATCCTTCTAATTTATAGGGACCGGAAATATTGAACAAGTATGTGGGAGAAAGTGAAGCAGCCATTCGCAAAATCTTTCGGCGTGCTACTACTTGTGCACCTTGCATACTTTTTTTTGATGAGGTACTATTCCAACTATACCCATTGGAATGAAACACTCCTAGCTTTGGCTTCAAGGTACGACATATGTAGTAAGTACCTAAATTATTTTAAACTACAATAGTTGTGAATTGGAATGTGACTTGTTCTTTTAATCCACTTTTTATAGGACTAGTTTGTCAGTAGACATTGTAGGTTTTGGTAGAGGTGCATACAACCGTAAAAGTAAATTTCTTTGTTCAGGGTCGTATAGCTGTGAACTGAGAGTGCGTTGCCTCCACATTGCTAATTATTTAATACTCTGGAAATCTCTTCATATGTATTCATTGTAACCCTGTTGTTGTCTTTCCTTTTCAAAATTTTACCTACCTTTCTATAATTTCAGGTTGATGCTTTGACAACAAAAAGAGGAGAAGATGGCGGACGGGTCGTCGGGCAGCTTGTAAATCAGGTGAAGATTGCTCTACTAGTGATGGTCTTCTCTCTATTTTGGCTTCCTTGAGATTTAAGAATACAGCTTGATAAAGTGGGTGCTTATTTCTTCTTTTGTCGCAGTTGCTTATGGAGCTTGATGATGGTTCTCACAAGCGAAAGGGTGTTTATGTTATTGGTGCTACAAATCGGTAAAGTCATTGCTGATGAATATTTTGAAACGGCTACGAGAAGCTTGGATGTCAAGCTTAGTCCCAACAAGGGTGATCTGCCTCGTACTTTTTATGTAGATCTCATGCATCTCTTCGCTATATGGGGCCAGATCACCTACTTTGAGATAGAACACGACTTGTAATAGAAGACAGGCTTGTGCCCTCTCTGTTAGACTGAGATATCTAGCATATGGACTTTTGCAGGCCCGATACAATTGACAGAGCTCTTCTCAGGCCTGGAAGGTTGGGGAAGCTTATCTACGTTCCTTTACCTAGTGCCGATGAGCGCAGATCCATCTTGCAAACTCTGTCCCGGAAGAGGCCAATATCTCAAGATATGAACTTTGATGATCTAAGCCAAGAGAGCGAGAACTTCAGTGGAGCTGATCTTGCAAAGTGGGTAAGATTCTGTACGAGTGTATTCCTTGTCTACTTCCACATGCTTGTATGGTGCTTATTCTGGCCCTCCATCAATGATGTCAACAATGGTTCTCCAAGTGCTTGCTAGACTTCTTGCTTCAATGTCATGATCCTCCTACTAGCTGTAGCTGGCAACTGAGAAACCATGTGACCGGCCCTACTTAGTGGGGGGTTAAGGCTTGGTTTTAGTTTGATCTTCCTACTAGCATGAGTCAAATTTCTGCATGTTGGTCTGCTTCTGAGCTACTATGCTTTCATCTCTCAGCTAGCATTCCATTACTACTATTGAATCTTAAACTTGCTTCTCTCTAATGCATACAGGTAGAGGAAGCTGCTATGGCTGCTTTTGTGGAAAAACAGAAGCCTGAAAACAGGATAAAACCAGAAGGATATCGGTGGCTTATCAATAAATCACACTTTGAGGTGGCCAAGAAGAAGGTTACTCCATCTGTGTCGGAAAAGGTAAAGCATTGATCAGCACCTTTTATGATTTAGACTTGCAATTTGAGCTTTTCTCTGCTTGTTTATTGATTTCATGTAATTTTTGTCATCTTTGAGCAGCAAAGGAGATATTACGACCAAATATCTCAACATTTTGGAATAGGATGACAGCATGTGGTTCTCGACAGTAAAGATTGGTGGAAGAAATAAACAGTTGTATCTCCATGCTGCAAAACTGTCGGTCACAAAGTGGTGGTCAGAAACATATGCCTGGAACAGTCTGTTATAGAAGGAAACAAAAGCGACAACTAATGCTAGGCAGTGAGAAGTACTTAAATTTGGTCTTTGGTTATCACCTTGTTAGCTTTGATGTGCCCATGGAGCGGCCTACAGGCATGGAAGGAAGTTCGTTGTTTAGGATATGAATTGGGAATGCGCAGAATGATATTGCGCCTGCTCGTGTTTCTGGACCAACAATCTCTGTAGATCAACCTCACATTGTGTGGTATAAGGCTCACATTTGGTTTTGGTTCCATGCCTTTCACAATTTTATTTAACAAACTAAGAGCGCCATATCCACAATATATTGTCTTTATTTCTTAGTGAATGATAAAACGAACAACTTGTGATCATTTGTAGTTTGAATGTAGTTACATAATTCCTTCTCTTCAGTGATAAAATTGGTGATAGTTCTCATTTTGGTCGGCGGAAGCTTTCTTAGTTGGCAAATTGCTCTGCTCGTTGGTTGGCTTTTGAGCTACATGAATAAAGTCCATTGAAAAAAGGTCGTGCACCACCGGAGATTGCCAACTCTCAGCTTATCCGAAAGACAAGTTCTCAAGCCCTACGTTACAGAGATGGTTCAACTCTCAGCCATCCAGTTTTTAGCTAAACGCTTGAGTCTCGACTCTTGGTTGTTTCAATTATACCTTGATATTATCAGCAGCACGTTGCAATTCTATTTCGAAGAATCAAACTGAACAATACGAGTCATAACCGAACTAAAATGAACAATTAGATGCCATAACTTGTTGAATTACACCATTGTTTTCATTGTGTTACGGCTCAGACCATGGCTAAGTGCGTTTTAACATGCCATTATAGCAGACTTGTGTACAACTATATAGTAACATGACAAATAAACTTGGGAACGAGGCTTTTACAAATAGAGTACCACCATAAAGGACTAGGTCAATAACTATATAAAAGACTAAAAAGAGGATGGGATCGGTTTCAATTCAACCTTCAAATGGTACAAAAGAAACTTGTAACCTGACATCCTTACCAGCGTGGGGGTGGGTGGGTCACTTGTGTAACTACCAAGCGGGGTAGAATATAACTTTTGGAGAGACATCCAGAGAGTTGCAGATGTGAGCATACATCAAATTGCCATCTTTAGGAGAAGGTAACTGATGATACATTATGCTGCTAAGAAGCATCACCACACCAGGCTGCCTGCACATCCTTAACCCCTACACAAACGATAATTCTTCCCTTTAAATTCCCTTGTCGGATGCTTAAGAACAACTAAATTGCATTTGCTTCAATTGGTACAAAGAGTGAGGCCGCTAAGATACAGAACATATTTGATGACTGGAACTCAGGAGAAATTCTAAAGCTCCACGATATCTGTCACAGAAAGAAATGCTTCATCTACCTTTTTGAGTGCATCTTCACAAAGCTCATGGCTAAAAACCATTGTTTGTGTGCCATGGGCAGCAGCGACTGGAATGTTCTTCTCTGGAAACAATTGCAACTTCATCTCCACACAGATCTTTAGGTCCTCCTTGCTTCGAACCTTGGCCATTTTCTCGAGAAGATCGTTTGTTACTGCAAGTTTTTCATACTGGTTTCTGATTTTTGTGTTCAAGTTTTCAGGCTTTTCCACGCTCTCAGTGGCAATTGGATCAACATGGTCAAGGTTCTTACTGTCAGTTTCTCGTTTTCGGAGATCCTCTAGTGCAGCACTAACTATCCCTTGGATTCTTTCTTTCTGCCTTTCTGCTCTTTCAGGTGTGGACCTTAACCTTGCTTTCAACCCTGAGATCATTCTGGTCCAGACAATGTCGTCTGGGCTGCTTGTAGGAAGCATGGGTTCGCCGTCAGTAGTAAGTCCTTCCAAGAAAGAATTGACACCAAAGGCTTCCTCCAACAGCGAAACATTCTGCATGTATCGATCAAAGGCTTCATTCTCTGCCTCAATATTTTGTTCATTATGCTCCTTTAACTTCGCAAATCTCCAGGCATTAATCGCAGCAGCTTCCTGAAATTGAAAGCATTAGAAGGACAATAGAAAGCCAGACTCTTGCACCAAAAAGGTCCATAAAAATAGCAAGTATGAGAAAAAGGTGAAATGCACCTTTTTAGTCAATGGTTTTCTTGCTCGAAAAGGAACATGTACTCCATCGAGTGAACTTAGATTACTATGACGAACTGAAACAAGCCTGCTTGACCTGTTGAACGGTGGAAAATATGAACACAGCTTTCCACGTTATTGTGATCTAGTCCCTATATAATCTTCTCTAGAGTCAAAGTTCAGGAATTTTACGATAATGAAGGCGCATCTGTGAGACTCTGGCCAAACAAAGGAGAGCTAGAAGCAGGAACTTTGTCTGAGAAATTGGCATTAGGTCTAAGAACTGCAGGACAAATTGTGAAAAATAAGTACCAGCGCAGTAATTGATAAATAAACAGCAAAACCTTTAGAAACCTGTTGAGCACAATATACACTGACCAGGCTATGTACAATCAAACATGAAGATCAGAAGTTTCTAACTGAAAGCTACATACGTACCATGAATAGTGCAAGGGTTTTGAGCTTTAGAACAGCAGCTCTTACAACATTGATAAGGACACCTGCATCATTATCACTACATGAAAACTTTCTCATGTCATAAGGAAGCACAACTGAAGGGCAGTCCCTCAAGAACTAGGAGAACTCTAAATGATGCTTTATGTGCATGCAAGTGTCCACAGTAATTATCAGGTCCATATGCAAGATATATGGGACATTTACTGCTGGAGGGTACAACAATGAGGCATCTCAAGATCACAAAGATCATTTTGAGCCACAGATATCAATAAGAAGTAAATCTTATGTCCTACTTATAAAACAGCTAAAAGTCAACTGGACAAAATTCTCATTATAAGGACGCCGTTGCTTCTCCTGGCTAGAAAGGAGTCCACACTGCTTTCCTCAATGACTTTTGGTAGCATTTATTGAAGAG
This sequence comes from Brasenia schreberi, assembly GCA_036023115.1. NCBI lineage: Eukaryota > Viridiplantae > Streptophyta > Magnoliopsida > Nymphaeales > Cabombaceae > Brasenia > Brasenia schreberi. The sequence continues at coordinate 10,777,623 of JAYKKT010000074.1, read as the reverse complement.
GGCCCAAGCCTATGCCAATTGTTTTATTTGTTTTGAACTTTCTCCAAATTTTGTGTGGCTCAATGGGCGCACATGACAAGAAAGCGATACTGTGCCTACTCTTTTGAAGTATATCCAGATCTTAGGTTGTTACACAGGTAGATGCATGTGTTATCAACGTATCGCAAGAGATAGGATAGGATGGATCATTATCCAGATCTTAGGTTGTTACACAGGTAAATTCATGCTCTTAAGATGTATAATTGGACCGTCTTTAACAGCTGGGTTCTACACCTACACTGACGAGTTGTTGCAAAAAGTTCATCCAATGACTGTCTCCCAGATAAATTTGTTTATGTTGTTTCTGATGTTCTTGGAATTTTCACAGTTTACCCAATAATTTGTTAAGGGGAGGAGGAAATGACAACAAATTGATCTCACTTAAAAACATACAGTTGCCTCTCTTGTTGTTACTTGTACCAAGTAGTCATCTCCAATAACACGGTTTCACTGACCAGCGTCGGGACTAGAAGTTTAGGTTCAAGTATGTATCATCTAATGCTAAAAAGAGATGAAAATTAAGACAAGACTGGTACATAATGTACATTTGGTAGTGCATTCTGCACGGCATGCTGAGAACTATAATCAATAGAGTTCCATACCACAAGAAGTGTGCAAGCATCTAAACCACATTTGAGGAAGCAGATGATGAACCAAGCCAAATGGTGCAACATTATATATTCTTTATTTTTTCCTCTTTCCTAGCCACTTAATATTATAAATCTTCTCGCTCTTCTTGGAATATAACAGAGCCCACATCACAATTTTAGGAGCATTTTCCAAGACCATCTATTCAATTCCTCATAAACTTCAAGAGCTTCTTTCCTTCACATCAATATCAATGGTATACTTGGACTATGTTACACGGGTGCACCTAAACAACTGCTACCTGTTGACGTTGCATCATACTGTTACAAGATCAGGTTGTAAATATTATACGTGAAATCATACACTTTTCTCCATTATATACTAATCCATGTAGCAACACCTACCTACCGCATGAACTCATGATTCTCTCTGTGCATTGGTGTCTAAAATCATAATCTTATCATATTAGTCTTTATACCCACTTGTGTGTCCCTATACGCTGAATTTTTTCGTCCTACACCTGCAACTGTTTCCGCAACTAGTTTACATGTTTACCCATGCATACGGGCCATAGTACTTCGAATTTGGAGTAAAGTGATCATCAAACACGATGATCAAAATGGAAAGATTTTCCCCTTCCACAAAAATGATCACAAGGCTGCATCCTCTGGTCTACTACGACGAAGACAGGAAAAAGGAACTTTCACGAGAGGTTTTATGGTAGGAGATTCTTGCTTTCACGAGAGGTTTTATGGTTGGAGATTCTTGGAACGCCTTCCCTAACCAAATTCTCAAATACCTTTGCTTGATTAGTTATATTCAGGACATTCCGAAAAGGAAACCAAACCAAGACAATTACATGAAGAAATCATCCAAACTATCTTCAGGAAAGACCAAATACCTAACACTTATCAGAAATCTTCCGTTTCTGTTCATTGTGTAGGATCATATACGAACCAAAGCAGAAGTTTTCATTTGACGAAATCCAAAGAAAACAAGGATGAAGATGGTGAAGAGACCTCCGACATAGAGAAATAATCAAACCAGCAAGAAAGCCCAAATTTTGTTCGACACAAGCAACTAGATTCACAAGAAGAACAAAACTCGAAAATCCAAGCAGGAAAAATGGATTTCCACGCCATTGCAACTACGACATCTAAGAAACAAAAACTACCATTTCAGAAATTCCAGAAATATTAGAGATTTGAAGCGAAACACTAACTCCCTAAATAAAGAAACACCCGTTTCCCGTTGTGATCCACCAGAAGATCTCCTTTTACTTCAAGAAGCAACACAAACAAAGACGGGACGGAGAGAGAGAGGTGACCTGGAGCGAGCGACGTTGCCACACTTAGAGCATTTGGGCTTGTTCAGACCCCTGCCGCTGGTCTTTGGTTGTAGACCTTTTACAACGTTTTGATTGCCGGAAACCGGCGAAGCGCTACTAGCCATGGCCACGAAAAACACTCGAGATCGGAAAGATATATTTTAAGCAAAGCTCAAAAACCCCAACTCTCACAAATACGTTTACCCTTTTTCATTATTGCCACTCCATAGGGTTAAGCGTCGCATGTATGTAGGTACGGCTACCAACGGGTCGGACCTGCCTCCAACCCGAATAGGTTCACATCCGTGTCCAACTTAGAGATACTCTCTTACTACGCGCCAAGAATGGGGGTGACAATTTCGTGTTTCGGGTCTGTCGCATCATTTTCTGTTTCTGTCAAAACCAGAAGATAACCCGATGATTGTCACGTCGGGACATTTATAATTTTGATAACAAAATAAAATTGGGATAAAGAAACAAAAGTAAAGTTCTATACGGATTTCCAAATTGATAAACAAAATAAAATTGAGATTTAAAAAGCAATATCAAAAACTATATGGTGCGAATAAAAGTTAGAAATCCTTTCCTGTGAAAACCAAAGCTTGTGAAACAGCAGATAAAGAGAATGAGCTTAACGATATATATATACTTCATCTTGGCTCACATTCCTTTTTGTTTCCTCATTTGGTACCCACTGAACCTACATAAGGTCAGACCCCATAGTTTGTAAAACCGGACCAAGCCAGCCGGTTGAACCTCCAGTCCGGTCAGTTGAACACCGGTAGTTATTCTTGGTACTTTCTTCTTATTTATTAATTTTTGTTTAATCATTTTTCCAATAGTAATTTCCTTTTGCTGATTTAATTGGGTTTTCAAAGTATCTGCTTTATTGGTACGTGATTAATTGAATTAAATCTACTAAAACGGCATCTTTTGATACTTCTTGGCATTCTTTATTTTTTATTTTAATAAATAATGTGACATATAATAGAGTTGTAGAAATGTACAAATTTAATTGTTACCGGTTCAACCGCGGCTTTAGAACCCAGTCGAACCACCTTTTAGTGAACGAGTGCCTTCTCTGGTTCATTGATCGGTCCAGTTTCCTGAACATTATTGGTTCGACTTAATCCGGCCTGACGCAGACGTAAAGCCCTGAGCCTGTGACCCTTACTCCATGGGCCTATACCGGATGTCGGCTTGCACAAGGGGTGACACCCATTGGAGTTGCACAATGACTCGTTTAAGCTCGACACAAGGTTGCTCAATCGAGCATAACTTCAATCTCATCAAACCAAATTTGTGCTTATAGTTTGAACTTTGTTAAACCTCGAGCTTGCTTGATAAGAAAATGAGTGAAGCTTGATTGAAGCATAGGTTGATCGAACAATTGTTCTTTTTTCTTTTCTGTGCAAGGTTATCTCAAAGTTGAGTCTATTGATACTAAAAATATGTAACTATTAAGAACACATGGAGGATATGAATACCAGGAAACTGAAGGCAAAATGATTCTTTCCCTCATTCAGAGTCCGACACTTCGGCTTCAGTATTGTCGATATGCATCTCCATAGGTTCACTGCTCTGAAACTCTTCTACCTCTTCCTCTCTTCTTCTTATCTCCTCCTCTTCTCTTGCTTGTTCCAACGCCTTTGCTTTCGCAATCTCCAACCTAGCACTTGCGGCCTCCCACGAAACAAGCTTCTCCATGAATGTGGAAACATAGTCTGTGCGTTTGTTCTGCATTGACAAATACCAAACATGAGTAACGATGGGTGTTGACTCGCAAGAACCAAGTTTTTGTGTTGGATTGCTGAACCAACCTCGTAGTCAAGATAGTACGCGTGCTGAATCAACCAAAGAGACCAAACAGTAAGCATTCAGTAAATACAAGTGGAAGTTCTCAACCAATATAAGCATAAAAAATTACAAAGGAAAAGGAACGTTAGGAGTATGAAAGGAATGAACCATTTACCTCCCAGACATCAATAGTGAGCAAGGGCTGCAACAAAGATTTAACACTTGCATAAGGAAAACTGTAGCGATAGAAAAAGAGAACTATGAAGTCAACACATGGAGAAGAAAAATAGTGAATGATGAACCAAACGGAAGTCATCTGACTGCATTATGATTAATGTTCATGGAGGAGTAGGAAAGGCAATCTGCCAATCACAACTCAACCTGTAGGTACCGGCCTCACCCCCTGGTGGGGCTGGGCAGGTTGTATTGTGTTTGACATGCAGGGAGGAGTAGAGTGCAAACCCACCCCATTGCCACATATGAAGAGTAGAAAAAACAATACCGAGTAATCCCAGACGAGGGGGTTCACTGCATTGGGACTCTTTGCAATTAACTTATGATCTTCTTCTGTCGGGAGAGGATTCACTGCATTCCCCACATCAAGCTTGTTTGCCTTGTCTGGAACAAGGCAAGACACAGGTTCACTCAGCATATAGGCAGTGAATCTGGAAAACTCCATCAGACCGAATCTGATGCGCTATCAGAAGAAAGCAATATGAAATGCTTACAAGTAAACCAAGCCCACCCTGAGCCAAATTGTGTAGTTGCTGCTGCTTTAAATTCTCGTAAGAATGTATCATATGAACCAAAATCCCTCTCGATCAATTCTAAAAGGCTCCCAGTTGGCAGCCCTCCCCCTCCTGGCTTCATGGAATCCCAAAAAAATCATGATTCCACACCTGTACAGAGAAAAGAATGCTGTCACAGGTAAGTATTCTCGGTTCAAATGATCCAAAATTTATCGGAAACTTTGAGATGTCTCAAGAATTGCATCAACCAGGAGCATCACGTGTCTAAGTGAAGTTATAATAGTTTAGAAATTTGGACATAAAGCAGATAAAATGAAACAAAAGGCTAAAAGCAAACTTTAACCCGTATCCAACATTCACAATTGTATCCTATACCAACATGGGATAAAACCAGTGCATATCATGAGATTTGAGAGCCAGACAAGAATATATCCTTACTTCCTTTATATGCTTGTACGATCTTGATCCTTTGGTTTGCAGTTTCCTTGCCCCTTTCATTTTTGCCATTGATTATACTTTTGAAATCTCATTAAATCATTTTTTTATTACGTGCACAAATATTGTCAAGGTACATATATAGCTTCAATAACAACCAAGCATTTTCCACGCCAGGTAGGATCACCTACATGAATTCTTTGATGGCATAGGGCATCTTGAATCCATGGTATAATTCCAACAGAGCTTTATGCTGGTCATCCAAATCCAAGCTGTAACCCAGTAGTACCTAAATGATCTGGTTCTACAAAAGCCACACGTACAAAAAAGTATTATTACCCAGTACCCAATTGCATTGTTGCATGCCTAAAAGAGTTCTGCTGTTTCCATTATTCTAAAATATAAGAGTTCAAAAATAAAATATGATTCAATAGCAAACGATGCATAAGGGTCTGCACCTAGGCAGAATTGTTGAACGGAGGAAGAGGATCTCCTTTGTTGTATGTGGTAATGATACTTTCTTCTAACGGCATTTTGGTACAAAAAAGTACTATTACCCAGTACCCAGTCGCATTGTAGCATGCCTAAAAGAATTCTGCTGTTGCCAATATCCTAAAATATAAGAATTCAAAAATAAAAGATGATCCAATAGCAAACGATGCATAAGGATCTGCACCTGGGCAGCATTGTTGAATGGGGGAAGAGGATCTCCGTTATTGTATGTGGTAATGATATTTTCTTCTACCGACATTCCATCCAGATCAGTTCCCACAATCTGCTTGTTTAGATTTTCCACATATGCCCCGTGATGCTTTCCCCAATGATATTCTAATGTTTGACAGCTCATATGTGGCTCCAAAGCATCCTATATAAAGCAAACATAAGATCATAGTTCTAAAAAGAAGTCATTGCAATGAAAAGGGAGCAGAGATTATGGACATACCAGTCGGTATGGAGGTGGCTTCAACTCCAGTTGAGCAGTAATAGAAGTATATTTCTTCCTCAAATGATTTGTCTGAAGCATTGAAAACAGATTAGTCAATTAAAAAGTTCACAACACGCAATGCAATGGCATTCAACAAATGCATAGCCATATTCCTTTTTCACTATTCCCTGGTAGCAAAGAACAAGCTGAGTTCTGTGAAGATCTTCATAGAATGCAAGCAAAACACCCCATCATATCCAATATTTGAGATGTTGCTATATCTCTTCTGAAAGTTTTTCTTCATGAGTGTATCAGCATGTCTAAATTTTGGAATGTCGTTTATATTTCTTTTGAGATGTTCCTAACTCTGTTTGCTAAGTTCTTTGTGCCATGCATACAAAACCACATTATCTCTTACATGTCGGAAATTTGTTTGTATTCATATTAAAATGCGTGAGAGGGTTGTGTGTGTCTATGATCATCTCTAAAATTCCAAATGTTGTTTTATGTTTCTACCGAAAGTATTTCAGGTGTGTGTCTGTGGGAATGCATGTATGTCTATTTGCGGGACATATGTGCATGCATCTGTATGCGCGTTCGTGTTATCCATTCTCTGTGATTTTAGATAGAAACATGGTTCTTTTAGACTTAACCTCGAACAAGTTGTCCAGCACATAATGCTTAAGACGCCCAAATGGTTTGGAGAAAAAATCATGCGAGTTAGATAAACTTCAGATGATAACAAATTAACCCATCACATGCAAAGCAAAATATCTACTTCCATCTAGCTTATGCAAAGAAACATAATTTCATTTTCACAAAGGTCACAGATAACCTTGAAAACACACATTCGCTGTCATAGTGCTCAGTACCAAAGATAACAAGCACCACCAAAACACAAAAAAACAGAAAACAATAACAGACCTGCGGTGCTCCCCATTTCAGTTGGAGGGCTAACGATGAACTTCTCAGTCCTATGACAACCAAAACCATACACAATATAAAATTGCAACCCTCTTCATTACAAAAAAAGCACCAAGCATTCTCTCTCTGTAAGTAAAAACTAGAGTTAGAAACAAGTCCGACAAAAGAAATGGGAGCGAGGAATCGATGAACCTGAAATAGAGAGAGGAAGCCGTTGAGATGCGAGAGAAGATGGTGTTACTGTACAGTCCGTTCTTAAGCGAACTCTTCGTTCTTACCTGCTGCCTGTTTCCTTTTATTCTCTTTATTTTGAGAGACAGACAGAGAGAGAGAGAGAGAGAGAGAGAGAGAGAGAGAGAGATTTGGCTACGGCAGAATGAAGAGGTGCCACCGGATAACAGCGTTTCAACAGAGTTCGGTACTGCTACAGTCACGCTCCCTTCTTAGCGTCTATAGTTGGCAAATGAAGCGACTCGACGAGACACGAACCTGGACCCATTCTCTTTTCTTTGTAGTTTTAATGTTACCATTTTCTTGAATGAAATCATTTAAATATGAATTTAAGAAACATATTTTAATTAATAACAAAATGTTTTAAGTACATGTTTTCATATACTTTTCAACCATGATTTTATGGGCATATAGTTTAGATAGAAAATAAAATAGCTCACCTGGTTAGGAGGTCGACTCATAAGTTAAAGGCCGGGATTTTGATACCCCGAGGTATGGTTCTAACTTCAATCTCTCTATTGTCGAACAAAAAAAAAATCTCAAACATATTATAGTTTGAGGCTAGGAGTGAAAATTTCTAGGAAGGATCATCCACCATTGTTAATATTGTTTTATGTTCTTTAGATAGTAATAGAAAAGGATCCACCCAACCTTGCTCGCCTTTTCGGGAAGAAAAAAAGCTAAATATAGGTCTCAGTGGTATTTTTTCTGCTAAATGAAAGTTAGGCAGACCCCTACCAGTTATATTTCTAAAAAAAAGTATTTTGTGGGTGTTGATTTTGAAATAAATTCTCGAGGATCCAATTCAAAACGTGACACGTGTGTTGCTCGCCGTGCAAAAACCGATCCACTTTCCGGCATCTGCTTGCCACCAAGTGAATTGGATTCTTGGAAGTTAGGAGAAGTGAATTTGCAGGGAGGAGGGTGTGAAAGTTAAATCCATGAAAATGAATCTTCTCTTGCATGAACATCGCCTCAATAAGGTGAAGTCGATGCACCATAATCGTCGGATTTGGATTGATGTAAAGATGAAACTGATGGATCAGATCCGAAAAGTTGCATTGAATCCTAGTAGACCCAAATCCAATTTCAGCTACAGTAGTCCTCATCCGGGTCAAAACATAAATCTAAGTCCAAAAGAATAACATGTACATATTGGATTCAAATAAACTTGGTTTACAATTCCGGAACCGGAGATTTTTGTGTATTGATTCCAGACCCAGCTATCAAGTAATCAAGATTCAGTTCTACTCAGATCAAACTGACTCCAAACCACCACCACCTCTATGGCAACCAATTTGTGCCCCCAATTATTATACACGAAACTGATAGACGCTCTACATACTTGTTTGGCCAACCATATAGCTCTAGTGATCTACTGCTTGTGAATTCAGGTGCTAAACGAGGCAAACTGCTCGTTGTTCAACTGAGCTCCGGTTAGGTCGGTCAATGAGACAAGCGGTAGATTCGGCGGGTTCACCCCGACTCAACTTGGCTCATAGACTCTTGTACTGGGCTAGACATATTGCAGGTACATGCTAGCCCAATTAGACCGGTTTGCATTTTGAACAAGTTGAGCTTTGATTGCATTGAAAAGTTAAATTTTCAACGTAATTCTCATTTTACATGATTTGATTTTATTAAGTTTCAAAGCAAGCTTGTATATGTAAGCGTGACTGTGATCAATCAATACTACATGGTCACTACCTCCGGTGCAAGCCGACGGCTGCCCAACATAGGTCTTGTATAAATCCCTTAGCTCAAAGGTTTATGCTAACATTTTTTGTTTAGAACCGGACAAACCGAGCTCAAAACCAGAGACCACTTGATTCAGTTCTAGAATTGACGGTTTCAAACTGCTGGTTCCATTTTTTTTTTTTCAAAAGTTTAATGATTTTTTAGGTTCTGAAGGGTTGTTTGATACAAACCGGAATCCATGGTTCCAAACAAAACTAGAATCAGCTCAGTTCCAATTCGGTTCAGGTCCCTGTTTCCCGAGAAACCGAAACCGGCTTTGTATAGTTCCAACACCACAAAGGGCAGTTCCTTTCGAGATACCAAACGGAAAAACCATAAAGATCACATAACAATTATCAAACTAATGAGACGAACCATGAACAATAATATCGTCTAGTACAGCCCGTTTTGCAAACTCTCAAGACCATCAACAAAGTCATTCATTTAATTTCAGGTCAGGTCATGTTCATCTCAGAAACAAGATATCTCGAACACGACTCGATCTATTTCGTTCTCACATCGGGTTGTGTTCGTGTCTATCCTGAAACGAGAAAGTCTTTTTAACTTCATCGAAAGTCTATTTCGCGAGACACGAAAGTTGACTTTCCGGGTTGTGCTCGTGTTGTGTAAATCAAGTCAATTTATTCGGGCCTCGATGGGTTCAAAATCCTACCCACAGACATCCTTCTCTTCCTCACCTACCGCTTTACTCGCTGTTGTGGTGTGGTGCGGCAGTACAAAATGTACTACCACGCTACCCTGCAGTACAACCCAACACGCAAATAGAATACGGATCTACTTCGTCTCCCTCCCACTCAACGATCACACTGATCAATCACAGTAAACGAGTGCTTCAACAATGGCGTCTGAAACACGACCGGTGAGTTCACTCCTCTTCTTCTTTTCCTTTCCTTTACGGTCTCTCCGGATTTCTTTTGGCAACTAGATGCACCACCGGAGATATCCGGAAAAGCTAATGTCCACAAAAGAATATTTCCTGGATTACTGGATTATGCACACTACAGAAATCACCTCATACTGTCAGTCACTGAACTTTGATATATATATATATATATATGTGGGCGATGTCCTGCCACTTTGTTGCAAACTAACACACACACAATATATATATATACAACAACAACTAAGCCTTTTCCCATACTAGATGGGGTCGGCTACATGGATTCTTTGTTTCCACAGATCTCTATCGTGTGCCATGTTAGCAGTTAACTCCCAATAAGCTAGATCATTCTTTATTGTTTCTTTCCAACACTTTTGTGGTCGTCCTCTACCTCTTTTGATACTTTCCAAATTTAGGTTTTCTAACCTTCTTATAGGTTCTTCTTTTGATCTTCTTTCTATATGTCCAAACCATCTTAAACGATGTTCTCTCATTTTATCCTCTATTGGTGCCACTCTTAATTTGTTTATAATAACCTCATTATGTATACGGTCTTTTCTTGTATAACCACTCATCCATCTCAACATCTTCATTTCTGTCACAGACATCTTTTGTACATGTTGATGATTAACTGCCCAACACTCAGAACCATAAAACATGGCAGGCCTAACTGCTGCTCTATAATATTTACCTTTTAATTTTAATGGTATCTTCTTATCACAAAGAATACCTGATGCTCCCCTCCATTTTAGCCAATCAGCATTAATTCTATGTGTAACATCTCCATCAATTCTTCCATCACTTTGAAAAATTGACCCTAAGTATTTAAAACTTTCCTTTTGGGGAATGTAATGTGTGCCAATTTTAATTTCTATGTCCTCTGAAGTAGCCAAATGATCAAACTTACATTCCATATATTCTGTCTTTGTTCTACTAAGTCAGAGGCCTTTGTTTTCTAATGTTTCTCTCCATAGTTCCAATTTTCTATTAACTTTTTCCTTAGACTCCTCCACTAATACAATGTCATCTGCAAATAACATACACCAAGGTACTTCATCTTGAATATGTTTGTTAACTCATCCATCACCATTATAAATAAGTATGGACTTAAAGTTGATCCTTGATGTAACCCAATATTAACTTCAAAGAAGTCTGTCGTTCCTTCATGAGTCCTCACACATGTTTTTGCACCATCATACATGTCTCTTATAAGGTTAATATATGTCAATGGGATACCTCTTTTTTCCAAAGTTCTCCAAAGAACCTCCCTCGGTACCCTATCATAAGCTTTTTCTAGATCAATAAATATCATGTGAAGGTCTTTCTTTTTTGCTCTAAAATGTTCCATAAGACGTCTCAAAAGGTGAATCGCTTCAATAGTAGATCTACCTGGCATAAATCCAAATTGGTTCTTTGTTGTACTTGATACTTGTCTTAACCTACGTTCAATAATTCTTTCCCATAATTTCATAGTATGACTCATTAACTTGATACTTCGATAATTCGCACAATTTTGAATGTCTCCCTTGTTCTTATATACGGGTATAAGTGTACTTGCTCTCCATTCCTCGGGCATCTTTTGGTTTTTCCATATTTCATTAAATAGTCTTGTGAGCCAAGTGATTCCTATTTCTCCTAGTATTTTCCAAACTTCTATAGGAATATTATCTGGTCCTACCGATTTACCACTCTTCATATGTTTAAGAGCCTCTTTGACTTCATTCTTTTGAATACGTCGGTAGAAATTGTGGTTTATATACTTTTCTGACTTGGCTAAATCTCCTAAACTAATACTAACATCTTTATTTTCATTAAAAAGATTATAAAAATAGTTTTTCCATCTATTTCTTATATCATCATTTGCTACTAGAATTTTTTCATCCTCGTCTTTTATGCATCTAACATAATTAATATCTTAGTTTTCTTATCTCTAGCCCTAGCTATCCTAAAAATGTCTCTTTCACCCTCTTTTGAGTTGAGTTTTTTATATAAGTCCTCCAAAATCTTAGCTTTTGCTTCACTAACGGCCTTTTTTGCTTCCTTCTTTGCTTTCTTATAAGCTTCTAAAGTTTCACTAGTTTTCTTAGCATAATGTAATTTGTAACATGCCCTCTTTGCCTTGATTTTGTTTTGTACTACTTCACTCCACCACCAAGCTTCTTTTTGTGCCGGTACACCTCCCTTAGATACCCCTAACACATCTTTCGCCACTTTCCTAATATGTATAGCCATATTGTTCCACATATCAGAGGGTGTGCCAACATAATTCCAAACATCTCCTTGAAGGACTTTTTGTTTAAATATATCTTCTTTCTCACTTTTGAGGTTCCACCATTTAGTCCGAATAGCTCGATGCACTATGTTCTTCTTTGTCCATTTTTTTATTTGTAAATCCATAACTAAAAGTCGATGTTGGGTGGTTAAGCTTTCTCCTGGAATTACCTTACAATCTTTACAACACGCTCTATCTTTTTTTCTACAAATAAAGTAATCAATTTGTGTTTGTGATAAGCCACTCTTATAAGTAATTAAATGTTCATCTCGTTTTTTGAAGATTGTATTGACTATAAAGAGATCAAATGACATAGCAAAATTTAAAATCTCCCTACCTTCCTCGTTTATATCCCCATAACCAAAGTTTCCATGAATCCCTTGATATCCTAATGCCTCTTTACCGACATGTCCATTTAAATCTCCTCCTAAACAAATCATCTCCCTTTGTGGAATCTTTTGAAACACCTTATCTAACTCTTCCCAAAAAACTGTCTTTATACTATCTTTTAGTCCTACTTGGGGTGCGTAAGTACAAACTATATTCAAAACCTCTACTCCTAACACTAATTTCAATGTCATGATTCGGTCACCATATCGTTGTATGTCTACTACACTCTCCTTTAAATCTTTATTTATGATAATACCAACTCCGTTTCGGGCCTTTTCTTTACCTGAGTACCATAATTTAAAACCTGTATCCTCTATCTCCTTTGCTTTTTCTCCAACCCATTTTGTCTCTTGTAAACATAGAATATGAATCTTTCTCCGAATCATAGTATCTACCACCTCCATTAGCTTACCCGATAATGTTCCGATATTCCAAGAACCAATACGAATCTTATTATCTAAGACTAGCTTCCTTACCCCCCGCATCCGTCCATAATCAAAATGCGGAGACCCTCTCTGAAAATTTTTCACTACATTCGGGCGGCAATGTAGCGGGACTAACTTCTTTACCCACACCCATCCATGATGTGGGAACCCTCTCTGCAATTGATTCACTACATTCGGGCGAAAATGTAGTGGCCCTTGCTTACTTCTTACTGCATTCGGGCTCTGCAGCACGTCGCTAGGCGGGAACGCCCCAAAGCAATGCTCATAATTTTTGTAATCCATGTTGTAGAAATCCGATGAGGTTTTACGCTGGCTGTCGGAAGCCTAACACAACCCTCCTCCTTTATCCGGGCTTGGGACCGGCAATGCAAGGGTGATCCCTTACATGGGCGGAGTTACACAATATATATATATATATATATATATATATATATATATATATATATATATATATATATATATATATATATGCACACTACAGAAATCACCTCATACTGTCAGTCACTGAACTTTGATATATATATATATATATATATATATATATATATATATATATATATATATATACTATATATATGCACACTACAGAAATCACCTCATACTGTCAGTCACTGAACTTTGATATATATATATAAGCAAAAACAATAACCCTTTAATATCTTATACTTTGAGCAGGAAATAATCTTTATCTGCTTGAATGTTTTAAACTTGGATCACTTTTTGCTAAAAGTATATAGAAAAGATTAGTAGAGATCAACTAGCACAAGTGACAAGACACTGAATTGGCCGGTTAAGTCTTGGACTGAAGAAGATTCTAACTAAAAGGAGCATGTATGTTGCATAGACCGCTAAACCCTTAATTGAAATGCAAATGTTTCTTTTTTCAGATCTCATTGCCTTTATGTGCAATTAAGGCCTTAATGATGTTTCTATATGCAGGCTAGTGGTATTTTTGAGCTGAAGCCACCTCCATATCCATTAGTATGTGTCTCGGCGCTCTGTTATTTTCTGTCATCTGCTCGTGTTCTTAAGGATCTTGTATTGCAAGTCCTTTCAATAATAATAATAACAATGATAACAATAACAATAGTAATACGACAGAAAAGGTATGATGATAATTATAATTGCTGTTGCAACTTGTATACTGGGTTTGAAATCATTTAGGATGCTTTGGAGCCTCATATGAGCCGGAAAACGCTAGAGTTTCACTGGGGGAAGCACCACAGAGGGTATGTGGACAATCTAAACAAGCAAATTGCGGGTAATGAATTGGGCGGACTGTCTCTAGAAGAGGTTATTGTGAAAACATACAACAATGGTGATCTTCTTCCCGCATTCAACAATGCTGCCCAGGTTTATTTCTTCAGCCTTATCAGCTTTCCACTTCTTTCCATTTTTAAATCTTGTGACTGATAATCGTCTGCAAGTCACATCGATCGAAGTTTATAATGCAGTTGTTAGCAGTGGGTTCTTGCTACTTTAAGTACAGAAGTTGCCATTTATGTAATCATAATTCATGGTTTTCGTTCTTGGTAACATTTTTCTCAGTAGTTTCTTCCAAAGCTCACTTTTATAGAGAAGTCTTCAAATCAAACAAATATACAACAACAATAACAACTAAGCCTTTTCCCATACTAGATGGGGATGAAATCACAGAAAAACTGAATGTTATTATCTTGATTTCCCTAGATGGTTTCAATTTTTTGTGATATTCTACTGATTTTTTAATCAAAAGCTTGAAACAAATGGGCTAAGTTAAATATGCGGCAGGGAACAATGACTCTGATTTTGCCTCAAGATAAGGTACAGAAGAAATGAAATCTTGCAAATCTTTTGCAGGTATGGAACCATGATTTCTTCTGGGAATCGATGAAGCCAGGAGGTGGAGGACTCCCCATTGGCTCTCTTCTAGAATTGATTGAAAGAGATTTCGGGTCATATGGTGAATTCGAGAAAGAATTTAAATTAGCTGCTACCACACAGTTTGGTTCTGGTTGGGCTTGGCTTACATGTAAGCACCACCTCTTTACTGTCTTATGATTTGTTATCATAGATATACAAGTTTTGACAGAAATATGACTGAAGTATGTGTTTACTTTTCCAGACATACCTGATACCACTGAAGGGTCTGAGAAAGATTTCAAGCTTGCAATCATAAAGACACCAAATGCAGTGAATCCTTTAGTTTACGGCTATTCGGTATTCAGTTTTTCTATTTTATTTATGCATTTTAGCATGCATATGCATTCTCCACATTTATGTTAATTAAGGCAGAGAGTTAGACTCCTAAATAGTAGTTTAGGCATTGGAGTATTTGTACAACCTTGATGTATTGGACTTGCCAATGAATGCCATTTTCCCGCTATATGTGTTGAGACTCAGACTTCTTTGACTTAGCAGAATCATCTGTAGTAACAAGTCCAATAGCATAAACAGAGATATATCATACATTTGGTTATTGCAAACATTGCTGACTGCTATATGTATCTTGATTTTGGTGGCCTTTTCTGTATTGTTATACCGTGTTCTCATTCCAACCTTGTAAAATTATTGCAGACCTTGCTGACTGTTGATGTCTGGGAGGTAAGTAAAGTGCCTTCTCTTTATATTTTGTTTTTCTTTTGTATCTTTCCTTGTAATTTCTAGCCATTTTAGAGCATGTTTGGTAAAATTTCATTGATTAATTAATGATATTTAGTTTAATTTGTCAATGCAGCACGCATACTATCTTGACTACCAGGTTTGTTTCATGAACCAAGTGCAGAATTCTCAATCTTCTTCGTATTGAAAATTTTCATGCAGTAAATGTGTTTTTTGGTGGATGCAGAACCGACGACCGGACTACGTCTCAATCTTTATGGAGAAGCTTGTTTCGTGGGATGCAGTGAGTGCTCGGCTGGAGGCTGCAAAGGCGAAAGTAGCTGATAGGGCAAGAGCCAGGCAATGAATGAGAAAGATTGATAATTAGACCAATAAGATGCCATGCTTGCATCAATCCCTTGTGTGGAGGAAGTCCTTTAAGATCTTTGAGTTTTATGTCGTCCCTGTATTGACATTGATTTCTATGCTTTTATGATATTCGAGGTCGTCATTGTCTTGGTCCAGTGGGATTGCTCTCTGTTTCTGCATTTGCTTTTAGCCATGTGGTGAAGTTCTTGCGCTAAATTGCTGAAACAGATGCAACTTAACCACATCTTATACCTTTTATCTAAATTTTTCTTGACAGTTGCAAAGAGATATTAATGGTGAAAACATTCAGAACAGTCACAGTTCATCATATAAACGAGTTTCAAGTGGATGATGTGCTCATCACCTTGCCACCAAACCAATCCTTATCTCCCATCACAGTAAGTGAACCATGAATTGGAACTGAACTGGAATCAGGTTTTAGTTCTGTTTGACACTGCCAGTTCCAGTACCTGTTCCCTCATGTCCAGTTATAGTTTCGGCCTGGTTTGGTTCGGGCGGTTTATGTAAATGACCATTTAAAACGATGACTAACCCAAAAGTTAAGCCTTTTGAGAACGGAGAAAGCCCGAGCTGATTGATAAGAGACAATCAGGCTAAATAAGACAGTAAATTCTGCACCGTCTTCAATCAGGGCCTTACCAGATAAACTAAGGCTTTGCAAGAAGTGAACCCTACAAGCCAAAAATTATATCGTGTTCCGGTTACCTTGCTTTTGAGACAAAACACAAAATGACACGATATGAATGAAGTTTTGCCAAAATTTTCAGACCGACAAAAAAGCAAAATAAGGACAGCCTTTTGGGTTGTCCTCAGTATATCTAAAAGATTGGTTACGAATGGTTTGACCTGTTTTTGCTACAGACACAAACACGGAAACTGGACCTGAGTTACGAAATTGTCGCATCTACCCCTGTGGCATGACGAATTCGGGGTTCAGGTTCGCATACGGGTCGGAGCAAAGATCCAATGAACTGTTGAGTGGGCTCGTGTGGATCCAGGGCTCATTAGTGACTTGGATCCACGTAGAAGTAACTAAAAGGTCCCAGCTGGTTAGGGGGGAACGAACAAAAGAGCTAAAGCCCACCGGACCGGACGGATAACAAAACCCTGGAGGTGTTGTATCTCCCCATTTTCATGCTTTCGTCCCAACTGCATTGTGCATTTCTCTGTGAAGCAACAGGGAGAGAGAGAGAGAGAGAGAGAGAGAGAGAGAGAGAGAGAGAGAGAGAGAAAGAGAAAGAGAGAGAGAGAGAATTTTATTTTTGCTGGGCAGGCATTATGGCGACGGCTGCTGGCTTTACTCTCGTTTCGGCTCTTCCATCATGTGCTTCTTCCTGCTCTCTACAGAGAACCAACTTTCTCTCACATACGCCCCTCTCCCACAAAAACCCAAGTGGTAAATCTCTCCCTCCTTCTTTCTCCCTCTCTCCCACAAACAATTTGAATGATTTTCGGGGTTTCGGGTAGGTGGACTTCTTAAGCTTTCTAGGAGAAGTCAAGCTTTCCGGAGAATAAACGCTGTCGTCAAGAAATGGGATCCTTCAAAGGTCTCTCTCTCTCTCTCTTGCGCTTGTGTGTGTTGAGATTGCATCTGATTTACGGTGCTTGAACATGAGCAGGTTGTGCCTCAAGCGGACAGGGTTCTGGTTCGCCTGGAACAGTTGCCCGAAGTAAGGACAGTGATTGTATTGTTTTATGTTTGCCAACCGAAATATACTTCTTTTCTCTTTCCAGTCTTCTCTCTAGACAGTTTTATGATTTACTGCGTCTTCATCACCATTTGGATGTTGTATATGACCTTAAACATGCACGAGACCCCATTAAATAATATTTCTTAGGGGATATCTCAGCATTATGGAGCAGTTGGTTTCTTGAGCATTGACATCATCATTACCTTCCATTGTATTATCTTCGTTTCATATTCCTTCTGTTATGAGTCGAAGTCTTGGTTAAATATGCCTTTCCCAATTCATGATTTTGTTGATTTTCAAGCTCAAGTCAGAACTTGTGCCTGCTATTTTCGCTTTTGATTGTTTGTGTTCAGTTCCTGAGTTGAAAAGATATTCAGCTATAACGGTGTTTCATCATGTTGGTTATTTGTCAGTTGTTTGAGAAGGCTATGTCAAGGCATACTGTACCATTCACTAAGTTTGTCTTCTGTTAACTTGATTATTCTCGCGAGCTTCTTAGTTCTTACTGTTATAATTTTCATACTTCTTTCTTATTATGTTCTATGGTTGGAAGTTATCTATATGCCACTTATGTTTCCAACCATTTATATGCATAAGATGTAACGAAATAGACACACGGATTAACTTTGATAGCTTGGTAGGTGTAACTCGGTGAGAAGACTCGGTTTCTTGTGTTTTCTGTGGTGCATGCTGATTGCATTGATATAGAACTATCAATAATGTGATACATACTCACTGCATCCAGTTATATGAAATGTGTGAAGTGCAGGGGTTTACGCTCTGCTGCATCGCTGAAACAGAAAGACATTCAAGTCATTTCGTTCAAGTAGGTACGCCCATTTAGAAATGAGAGCGTTATATCATTCTCTCAAGGACCTCAAGGTAAAACAGAAGGGTTCATACTCACATAGATACTGATCTATTTCTGGAAAACTCTAAGCTTGTTACTAACGTCAGATTTCAATTAATCCAAGTCACATAAACAAATCAGAAAACTCCATACATACCCCCCATGACTAACAAATTCAGGACATCAAATTTAAACATGCTTCAAAGAAGACAAAAAATTGTTCTTTAGATTAGTTCATACTAACATTTCATATCGTGTATGTAGAGAGGCATGTAGAACCGTACACATAACAAGTTTTTAAAATTGATGATATCACATGCTAGAAAGCAGTTTGCATCCATGGGTTAAGAAATTACCGACAACAATTAGCAACTTCTCGGTGCATGGGACCAGTTACCTGCATTTTAACAGTAAAAAAACTCAATTTAAAAAGGTAGAAAAAATAATAAGAGGAAAAAATGGCAAGTTTAATGTCATACTTGTTGAAGTATTGAGAAAGCTTCAGAAAACAATGTGTATGCTTCATCAAACATGCCCTGTGTCATGAGAGCACATTTTCAATAGAATTTACTATCAACGGCACAACTTGTACAACTAACCATCATATCAACATCAATGCCACTTTGGAACACTGATTCTTTACCTCGGCAGGACGAAGTTTTCCTGTTCCAATAAGATCTTCTTTTTCCCTGCATACTGGAAGAGAATGCTTCACAACAGGTTGAATATCCAAAATATCAGAGGTTTGGAACGGGGATGCTGCATCAAAGGCATACTTCCTTGCTGCTATAGATATGCCTATCTGTTCCTTTAAAATATATCAGTATCAGTGATACACTTGCATGCTGTTGCATGGATACACTATTCTTTTACTTTTTTAATATTCTATAACCATTATACCTTCATGAATAAGAGATGATCTTGCTTGGGAAGGGCATAACATGTGCCCCTATTGCAAAATGGATCATGGAAAGTGCCTGTGCTCATTGATTTCTTGCATGGCTGCTTAAAGATGTCCAAATCACCATGAAGGCAGACCATGCACATTGCTACTGATTTCAAGTGGCGCCACAATTTTATTTTTGTGTGTTCTTAACTTCTTATGATGTTGAAAATGAGAGATTAAAATATTCACTGCTTTGACTTTGCTTTTTAAAATGAGGGATGAATGAGACACTGCTATAAGAACGTATAGCCGCTTTTTAATCCCTCATGTGTCTGACGTTGACATCAGGGAGTATAAATGTCAATTAAATGCATAATGTTGCAGAAATCTGCTGGTGGAGTCTTGTTGCCAAAAGCGGCTGTCAAATTCGAATGCAATCTTGTGGGTGAGGTGAGTCAAAGGATTAGATTTTCTGTGTTGAAAACTGAGTGCTAATTCTAGCTTTTATGTTTGTATCAACAGGTCTTGTCTGTTGGAGCAGAAGTCACTAACATTGATGCTGGGAAGAAGGTACCTAG
This sequence comes from Brasenia schreberi, assembly GCA_036023115.1. Classification (NCBI taxonomy): domain Eukaryota; kingdom Viridiplantae; phylum Streptophyta; class Magnoliopsida; order Nymphaeales; family Cabombaceae; genus Brasenia; species Brasenia schreberi. The sequence goes on along the minus strand of JAYKKT010000074.1, from coordinate 10,757,887 downwards.
AGAAACCCTCGCATTGTATTGTATAACTGTCACTATTAATTTGTGGAGTTCATTGCACTGGTATTTAGATCCTCTATATCTGAAAGTTCAGAGGTTCTGGACACTTTTTGAATTTAGATCCTCCATGTCTGAAATTCAGAGACTCCAGGCACTGTTTGAACTTGTGCTGCTTCTTAAAGTGCAAAACTGAATTGCACAGGATATTACATGATAATTTTCACATTGATAGGTTATTATGTGTCTCAAAACATGTTTAAGGCATCTATGTTCAATTTTTTCTTTGTTTTCACTAATAATTTTAAGGGTGCGAAAATGCATCTTGTGCTTCTGAAATTAAGTCGTCTAAAACACATGTTCATTATCTTATAGTTTACAAGTTTTAATCATCACATGCATGAATCAGTGCCTATGCCTTTTGTGGCATTATTTATGTAGCCATACATCACTTCTGAACTATATCAGTTATGAGCCTACGAAAATTGGCATTTATTTAATGTATGATGGTGATAAACACGATGATTATTGTCATTTCACATGACGGTTTTCCTTTTCACTTGCAGGTTCTCTTTTTTGACATTAATGCTTATGAGGTTAGTATACTAAAGCTTGAAATCTATTGGATTCAATGCTCAGGAATTGACCTGCTCGTGTGGAAACCATATAATGTTACAGACTTCATCAATCAGGCTTCTAATTATGATTGTTCAGTCCTAAATATAAACATGGATGCGAGTCATGCTAAGTCGCCCAGATACATGACTTTGGCTAAATTCCTAGTTAATGAGACCAATCTTTTGAGCTAGCCTTGCTTGTTTGCAACTTCTCAACTATCGTATCATGACTTTATATAGCTGAGGGATCAAGCCTAATCAGCTCTTAGGCTGTGGAGGCCGGTGGAATCCATGCTAATTCATTGCTCACTGGCTTAGAATGCTTTAGGGATTCCAATTTCCATAAGGAGAATAGTGGTCCTGTACCGTCAGGTGCGTTTACAAGGGACTGTAAGACTGTAATTCAAGCCCATCGTCTCCATTAGTCACCCGGGCGCTTTTGCCACTCTAGGAAGTAATGGCTCCTTTACTTGTTATCATGTGTACTGTCGAGTTGGTTGAATCTTACTTGGAGCTTTGTGGGACTAAAAGTTTCTGATATCTTTACCTTCTGATGATGGATTTGATCCCTAGTCGTAGTTGTAAAACTTTCGTTCTCGTTGTTAGCGGAAGCTGGAAATGGGGTTTTGATTGTTAGGCTTGTTTTGTGCAGGTGGATCTAGGAACAGATACCAAGCACTGTTTTTGTCGTTCTGGGGATCTACTAGCGCTGGTTGAATAAGCACGTGAACAGAGCCTTTTTCAAGGGCAGACAACGAGTGTTTTCCTTAGATGCGGTAGTTCTTGCGAGTTCTGCCACATTCTGATTTGCCTGTTTCTGGACTGTTACAATTATGCTGTTCCTTTTGGGCTTTTCGCTCACCCGATATGTCTCTATGTGGGAACACATTTTTTTTTTCAGGCAACATCATATAGTATTCATCTCTCTCTCTCTCTTCGTGTGCCTGTGCGTGTGTACTAAATTGAGTTACGCAGCGCACACAGAATTCTCAGTAAACAGTTAGATGACAAGACAGAGACGTAGATTTTTTTTTCTCGTGTCCTCTTACCTGATCTCATAAACTAGCCCCAAATACAGGATATTTCAGCACCATACTCAAGCTAAATACACGTATCATTTTAAAGATTTTCCTGAGAGAAGGAAAACTTCGAAGATCTCCAAAATCGACTTCTTGACGAAAATGTGTGTTTCACAAACTGTGGCGTTTGAAAATAGACTAAAAAAGCTCCCAGCCTTTTGGTTGCTTGAGGATCCTGAGTGTGGTGCACAGGAAGCTGGCTGCAAAGCGTAGTCCTGCATAGCTGACAGTATTTTGGAGTAAATTATGGGTACTCCGAGTGGATGGACGAAGGGAACGACCACTGTGAAAGACACTCCGGGTGGATGTGTCCCTTTTGGTTTGCCTAACGCTAACTGATTTGCTTGTAGCTCAATGTTCGGCATTTAAAGTTAAGCGTGTTGCTTTTTCCTGTGAGGTCTACCAAGAGACGCTCAAGCTGCATTAACACCTTAGAACACTCAGGATGCTGCAGTGGCAGCAACATATGAAACTGTCATATTGGACTTCCTGAAATATGTCAAATGTCATAACATCTTTCTCCTAATACAATGGGGTGTTTAAATGTTGGCCCATATCTTGACGCAATAACAAATGAAGCCAGGATTAGTGAAAAAACACATTTTTGCTCACTTGCATCTCTCCAGCAAACCCGATTCTCAGTGTGTCAATCAGATTACCCTAGTACTAGGAACAAGCGGAAAGAGAGCCCGACTGGTCTGTATGTAGCTAAGTTACTTGCCAAAATTGTGGGATGTTAATAACACTATCGTGCCTACCCGTTTTTCCATCCTCTCCTACGTTTGGTACGATAAATCTGATTTGAGTTTGGTGCTTAGTGAAACAACAATTAATAAATGTTGCTATAAAAACATGTGATCGATACATCAAAACACCAGTCCCAGAGCAACCTCCATTTAAAATGAAGACAAGCCAATAGGACAGAGCGTAAACCCAATGGCGATTGGCAATTAACACATACTCAGCCAGTACTTGTATATGTGACTCCAGCCCTGAGCCCTTCCAAATGCCATCCTAACATGCCTCACAACGGCACCAAAGGATTGCCGAACAAGAAAATTGGTAAAAGTTAGTCAACTTGATGAACATAGCAAAATTGCGCACCTTAGTTTATCAACGCCTCACACGGCAACAGCTAGTTAGATCATAATACTGCAATTTGCTCTTATCCGCTCAAGATTTCACAGTTTCTACAGCACTTTGTTTTTTGTCACAAGGGAAGGCAGAAGCCTAACATGCATACCTGTGTGTTAGATTCAACTTTAAAGCAGACGAGCGCGAACTGCCGTCAAACTAGCTACTACTACACCTTTTCCATATCGATTGCACCGAGAATGCATTACAAACTGCACTGAAAGCATTAGCTCAACTACAGAGCGCTCTACCACTGTTGCTGCTGGTGGGGGAGCTCCCTCTCTCTCTCTCTCATGTATGTATCCATAAGAACCATGACCCACAGAGAAAAGAGACAAAGCAGCTTGAGTGAAGGCAAACGGCAAAGCAAGATCCAGCAAAACCAACTCTATGAACATATATAATAACAAATACCAAACTGTAGCAGCAAAATGATCTGGTGGCTTGGAGTGCAGGGGCAGCAACATTAGTATACATGTCTAATACTTTCTTACCCAACAAAATGTGGAGTATAGAGGTTTTTGATAAAAGCCCGAGCAAATGGATCCAGCCTTACCCTGCCATAGCACCTCTACATAATTGCAACCACCAGCATGGATGTGTGCGTGGGAAGGTCATGGCAAACCCCATCAGCGTTGTACTTTTACACTTCCCCTTGCTTCTTTCGCCACATGCTGAATCCAAGCTTCAAAGCCAACGATCTTCTGCCGGCACAAGAAACTGGATTGCAAGCTTGCATTTACGTACCATACGTGCTCACTCCCCTCCTCCGCATATTGCTAATTCTCAAAACAACAGAAAACTTCCAGGTATGGTGTGTGGGGTTATTCTTTCTCAGCTCTGGCTGTGCCGACCGTCTATTACCCGCTTTTCCATCTGTAGATCTTTTAAGTGCTGATCCTCTCAACATCCATCGGACATACTCTGGTTGAAGCAAGCAGCCGATGTTCAACAGCAGCATCACAGACACATGAATGCGAAGAAGCAGACATGCAGCAAAACCAAAAGGCTGATTTCAAAGACTATAACCCATCTCATGGTCGGGCCCCATGTTGGCTCAGCCATTGTAATGGAGTTTCTGGTTTTGGGCAGCCTGACCCTGATGATGTGGAGCGTGCATGTTCACTGGCTGGCTGGCATACTGTGTGAAAGGCTGGCAATATAGAGGGTTCATAAGGCCCTACAAAAAACCGTCATCAACTTCAATGCTAGTAAAGAACCCAAATGAAGCGCAAAGCATCGAAAATGATTTATATGTTTAAGATAACATCCACCCAGTAAAACTCACAAGTCACATTAAAGCAGTTACAGCAATGTTATAAAATCATATTGTATCGTACGATATAATTTTATCGCGTATCATGCTAGAATACGATAGGATACATGCACACGTATCACAATAAACGATTTATCGTGCCATATCATACTATACAAGACTGTGTAGTGTCATATCATATGATACAACCCATATCGTACGAGTCCATATTGATTTTTTTGGGCAAAAAATCTTAGAATCTGAAGTTACGGAAATCATGTATGCTTCTTCCCAAACCTTTTTTGTCATTTCGTTGCTTCCAAATCCTTTTTCCATCATTGTTCTTGTTGATTTTGTGATTTATTTATTCACAAGATTCTCAAGTTTTTCACCCAATCAAACTCTCCATCTTTAGAACTTTTGTCAAATCTGTGACAATGTATGTCAATTTTAATTTTCCAGTCAACTACAACAACAACAACAACAACTAAGCCTTTTCCCATACTAGACGAGGTCGGCTACATGGATTCTTTGTTTCCACAGATCCCTATGTGTGCCATGTTAGCAGTTAACTCCCAATAAGCTAGATCATTCTTTATTGTTTCTTTCCAACACTTTTGTGGTCGTCCTCTACCTCTTTTAATACTTTCCAAATTTAGTTTTTCTAACCTTCTTACAGGTTCTTCTTTTGATCTTCTTTCTATATGTCCAAACCATCTTAAACGATGTTCTCTCATTTTATCCTCTATTGGTGTCGCTCCTAATTTGTTTCTAATAACCTCATTATGTATACGGTCTTTTCTTGTATGACCACTCATCCATCTCAACATCTTCATTTCTGTCATAGACATCTTTTGTACATGTTGATGATTAACTGCCCAACACTCAGAACCATAAAACATGGCAGGCCTAATTGTTGCTCTATAATATTTACCTTTTAATTTTAATGGTATCTTCTTATCACAAAGAATACATGATGCTCCTCTCCATTTTAACCAAGCAGCATTAATTCTATGTGTAACATCTCCCTCAATTCTTCCATCACTTTGAAAAATTGACCCTAGGTATTTAAAACTTTCCTTTTGGGGAATGCAATGTGTGCCAATTTTAATTTCTATGTCCTTTGAAGTAGCCAAATGATCAAACTTACATTCCATATATTCTGTCTTTGTTCTACTAAGTCGGAGGCCTTTGCTTTCTAATGTTTCTCTCCATAGTTCCAATTTTCTATTAACTTTTTCCTACTCCTCCACTAATACAATGTCATCTGCAAATAACATACACCAAGGTACTTCATCTTAAATATGTTTTGTTAACTCATCCATCACCATTATAAATAAGTATGGACTTAAAGTTGATCCTTGATGTAACCCAATATTAACTTCAAAGAAGTCTGCCGTTCCTTCATGAGTCCTCACACATGTTTTTGCACCATCATACATGTCTCTTATAAGGTCATCATACATGTCTCTTATAAGGTTAATATATGTCAATGGGATACCTCTTTTTTCCAAAGTTCTCCAAAGAACCTCCCTCGGTACCCTATCATAAGCTTTTTCTAGATCAATAAATATCATGTGAAGGTCTTTCTTTTTGCTCTAAAATGTTCCATAAGACGTCTCAAAAGGTGAATCGCTTCAATAGTAGATCTACCTGACATAAATCCAAATTGGTTCTCTGTTGTACTTGATACTTGTCTTAACCTACGTTCGATAATTCTTTCCCACAATTTCATAGTATGACTCATTAACTTGATACCTCGATAATTCGCACAATTTTGAATGTCTCCCTTGTTCTTATATATGGGTATAAGTGTACTTGCTCTCCATTCCTCGGGCATCTTTTGGTTTTTCCATATTTAATTAAATAGTCTTGTGAGCCAAGTGATTCCTATTTCTCCTAGTATTTTCCAAACTTCTATAGGAATATTATCTGGTCCTACCGATTTACCACTCTTCATATGTTTAAGAGCCTCTTTGACTTCATTCTTTTGAATACGTCGGTAGAAATTGTGGTTTATATACTTTTCTGACTTGGCTAAATCTCCTAAACTAATACTAACATCTTTATTTTCATTAAAAAGATTATAAAAATAGTTTTTCCATCTATTTCTTATATCATCATTTGCCACTAGAATTTTTTCATCCTCGTCTTTTATGCATCTAACATAATTAAGATCTTTAGTTTTCTTATCTCTAGCCCTAACTATCCTAAAAATATCTCTTTCACCCTCTTTTGAGTTGAGTTTTTTATATAAGTCATCCCAAATCTTAGCTTTTGCTTCACTAACGGCCTTTTTCGCTTCCTTCTTTGCTTTCTTATAAGCTTCTAAAATTTCACTAGTTTTCTTAGCATAATGTAATTTGTAACATGCCCTCTTTGCCTTGATTTTATTTTGTACTACTTCACTCCACCACCAAGCTTCTTTTTGTGCCGGTACACCTCCCTTAGATACCCTTAACACATCTTTCGCCACTTTCCTAATATGTATAGCCATATTGTTCCACATATCACAGGGTGTGCCAACATAATTCCAAACATCTCCTTGAAGGACTTTCTGTTTAAATATATCTTCTTTCTCACTTTTGAGGTTCCACCATTTAGTCTGAATAGCTCGATTAACTCTTTTCTTCTTTGTCCATTTTTTTATTTGTAAATCCATAACTAAAGGTCGATGTTGGGTGGTTAAGCTTTCTCCTGGAATTACCTTACAATCTTTACAACACGCTCTATCTTTTTTTCTACAAATAAAGTAATCAATTTGTGTTTGTGATAAGCCACTCTTATAAGTAATTAAATGTTCATCTCGTTTTTTGAAGATTGTATTGACTATAAAGAGATCAAATGACAGCAAAATTGAAAATCTCCCTACCTTCCTCATTTATATCCCCAAAACCAAAGTTTCCATGAATCCCTTGATATCCTAATGCCTCTTTACCGACATGTCCATTTAAATCTCCTCCTAAACAAATCATCTCCCTTTGTGGAATCTTTTGAAACACCTTATCTAACTCTTCCCAAAAAACTGTCTTTATACTATCTTCTAGTCCTACTTGGGGTGCGTAAGCACAAACTATATTCAAAACCTCTGCTCCTAACACTAATTTCAACGTCATGATTCGGTCACCATATCGTTGTATGTCTACTACACTCTCCTTTAAATCTTTATTTATGATAATACCAACTCCGTTTCGAGCCTTTTCTTTACCTGAGTACCATAATTTAAAACCTGTATCCTCTATCTCCTTTGCTTTTTCTCCAACCCATTTTGTCTCTTGTAAACATAGAATATGAATCTTTCTCCGAATCATAGTATCTACCACCTCCATTAGCTTACCCGATAATGTTCCGATATTCCAATAACCAATACGAATCTTATTATCTAGGACTAGCTTCCTTACCCCCCGCATCCGTCCATAATCAAAATGCGGAGACCCTCTCTGAAAAATTTTCAGTCAACTATTCTAACCAAATATCTAAACTTGCATCCCATATATTCTATCATTGTTCTACTAAGTCGAAAGTCTTTATTTTATAATGTTTCTCCCTGCCATTCCAATTTCTTGTTACATTGTAAAATGATTTGGGTAGGTAATCCTGCAGAGGAATCATTGCCATTCCTAAGAAGCATGTACATGAATTATATGACCTTCACTTGCTAGGAAACCAACAATAAAAATGATCTAGCTTATTGTGAGTTAACTGCTAACAAGGCACATGATAGGGCTCTGTGGAAACAAAGAATCCATGTAGCTGACCCCGTCTAGTATGAGAAAAGGCTTAGTTGTTGTTTGTTGTTGTTGTACTTGCTAGGAAACCCCTTGTCCTTGCATGGATATCTCTTGGCTCACTGTTGCTCTACATCCTTGCTTGAAGCCAAATCATTTGGTTCTGGTCGAGCATTCATGGTGAAGTATTTGCAGTTTAAAAGGAAAGGCTGCAACATACTGCTGCAGGGTTGCAAGTAAATACTGGGGCCCCGATGAGAAATGGGGGGATGACCTTCATCTAGAACACGACTACTCTTGGTAACAGATATCTTATGACATTGAGAAATGGAATTCTTGATGTTATTGCAAAATTATCAAGGCTATGAGCTCAAATTGCACAGTAGACCATTAGGTTGAGTTTACCTACCAACTATTTTTTCTTTGAGTTTTCATAGCTCTTCTCAAATTTTGGAAATGTGTATGCATGTGATTGTCCTAAGCTTTCACACTAAAAAATTGAACCGTATCGTACGATATGGTGAGATTATCGCGTATTGGTGCGATACACTTTTTACAACATTGGTGACAGCCATTATAAGGACATGCACCTGAAAACCTTGTTTAATAAACTACAGAATACCTGGGATTGAAGAGGCCCAGGTCCAGCAACTCCAAACTGCGCTTGGGAGGATTCATCTTGAGATGGATCATTAAAACCAACTTTAGTAAAAAGGTTCTGTGATCCATGAGCCATGTAGTCCTGTGCAAATGGAGAAGGAACATAACAACATGAATGACATGAGAACATACGCATGAGAGAGAGAGAGAGTCGACAAACCTGGGTGATGAAGTCACCCCCAGCTCCCAAGTGAGAGTAACCAGCTTGAGAGCTCTGGTTCAAAAAGCTACCTGGAAACCCACCTTGTGTCCCTTGAGTTACGTAATCAACACCATATCCACTTTGAGAAGCCTACGGCACAATCGGATTCTGATTCAGAGAACACAAAGAAACCACTACAGCCAAACTACCATAGGACATCATCCAAAAAAGCACTTTGTACACACAATTAAAGTATGAAATGTGTTACAATTCAAGCATCAGAAGTAACTTCAGCAGGTCATTTTATTTCACTATAAAGAGCAGTAATAACTTCAGCAGGTCATTCTATTCAAGCATCAGAAGGAACTGATTAATTAGGACATGAGATCTTAGAGGGAAAAGTATAGACACAAAGTGACGCACTCAGAAAGGAAGAAACTCTCCACTGCAAAGTAACTCCCAAAAGAAGGACGCCAGTAAACGTCATTAGGAGAGAAAGGCTGAGGATGACCTAAGGTCCACTTCAGGAGGAGAGTCTCACATACATCCTCCTTGACTTATTAGCCATCCTCCAATAACTTATTATTATTCTCATAGATATTATCCTCGAACAAATCAACGTGTAGGCACTTAATCATTTAAAACATCCGCACCAGAAGATGAGCAGAAGAATATTTGCTTGTAAACCGGCAGAAAACATCTAAAACTCCACTCTGATGTTAAGGGAGCGAGAAATGGTCCCACTTCTTCTGCCATTGCATTAACACAATCCATACACTTCTCGCCTCCTCGATTATGTGCTTCTACACATAACAGCTAAGCATTTGAAAAGGATAACATGGACAAGGAACTAGTCACTATCTTGAAGAATTGACAATCTTTGAGATCTAAGTGCTCCTTGTGAAACAATGTGGTCTTGTGGAAACCGATGAACTATAGGACAAATAGCATGCACAATGTAATTCGGTAACGCCTGGCAAAAGCCATAAATAGCTCGCCTAGGCAAAATGCTACAACGCATAACAAGTTCTGAGAAATTCATGATTCAATGCGCAAAGTTTCATGACATAAGTTATCTTCATCACTTTCATCGCTAGAAATCCTCTCACAGAGCTATCAAACAAAATTGAAGAACCAACAAACATTCAGGTATGACCAAAAAAGATTGCAGTAACAAACAAAGTTCTGTCAACCATAATCCTTCAAATAAGAGCCTAGCAGGTGTATGTAAACAAATGTAAGGACGTCACACAACCCTTCAGTGACAAAGAACAGAAAGAAAAATAAAAGAGGGTAACGCGATCATGTTCTACCTGAGTTGAGAAATCAGAAACGTTATAAGCAACATGAGAACCTTGACTCTTGAAATCATCTCCAAAGAAATCCTGCCAACGGACAACGTGAAGAAATAAAAAACGAAGTCCTACTATGTAAGGATAAAAAGAGTACTAGCGACTTGCAACTGAAAGTACCTGAGACATGCCTCCAAGAGAAAATCCCTCGCGAAAGCTCTGATTCAGTCCTTGAACTGGTGGTACCTGTTTGCACCAAAAAGGAATTATCCAGAAATCCTAGTAGTTTAGCTGAATTATAAAGAATATGACTTGCATTCGTAACCGTAGAGACCTGACTCAGCAATCCACTCTGGGATAGCGGTCCACCAACAGAAGGCTGACTATTCTGGTTGTCCATTGAAGGGTAATTAAATGAAGATCCCATATTTCCAAGAGGTTGTTGTGATCCTTGCTGGAGAGAGAGATGTCCACCAATAGGGCCACCAGAATTTCCACGACCAGCACCAAACCCCCTATTGCCAGGCTGAGGGATTGGAGGCACAGCTCCAACAGGTCCATGAATCGCACCACGGCTTGGAATTGCATATGGTTGTGTGTACGGCCCACCTGGAAACGGAGGATGTGGCATGTGTTGAACAGGAAAGCCCCCAGGATGCATGCCCGGTTTATGGTTCCCATTTGGCGGACCAAATGACATATACGTGTGTCCTGCTCAAACAGGAAATCTTAAATTAACATCCATAAACAAAAAAAACATAAAGGAGGTGAAAGTTCTTGTCAATCATGATCATGAAATTTTTAAATGAACTGTCCTTGAGGAATAAGATGTTAATGTTGCTTCAACAATAGGCACTCATTGTAAGAGAGTAGCACGCAAGGAGGCATCATGCGAATAACATGTACCAGAAGGGCCAGACAACCAGACTTAACAGTTAATCTGACTGATGACGAATAGACAAGGTTCTAAAGAGAATTTGAAATTTCAGTCATTTTATTGCCCAGAAAGAAGATGAGCATGGGCCCAAAAGATGTGATATCCACATAGGAAAATAGACAATAAGATGCATATGTCCCCATAAGTCAGTAACAGATGACTCACAACATCAACAATAGACAACTCCAAAGCATTTCAGGAAAGCTAGTTCATCAGCGTAAAATATTTGGCGTTATTAGAAATCTATGTAAAACTGCAAGTGTTGAATAAAGTATCAGACCCAAAATCACCAGAAACTGACAAGAGGGCATTCCACTGCACACGTTCTAGCTAACCATTTTCAACAACCATGGAAGAAGAAAATGATATGAAAGCCCTCCATGCAGGAAATCAAAAGTTGTTAGTGGGAGAACAGGCTTCTAGTCAACTCAGTAAGGACAATAATGAAGCTCAAAAAGTCAAAAAGAAGAAAATTTACAACAAATTGTTAGAACATGACTATGGTTACAAACTAAGTGCAATTGGGAAAAGCATTGCAGCACATGCTAAACACACCCAAGAAGATTTCAGAGCCTAGATAGCATTATAGCTACCAAGGTCTTCATTCACAAAGTTATTTGCACCCCTTGCTCGGGAAGAACAGTTTACCGGTCACAACCTAGGCAACATTGTAGGCGCTAAGGTCTTATTTTGAAAAGCGTTTTCACTCCTCTCACAGGGCAGCATCCCTTAACACACTTTATTCCCTTTATAAAACCCCACTATAGAAAAAAAAAGAACAAACAAAATTGAAAAAGTCAAAGAGAATAAACATGTTGAACAACTTTGGTCAACCCAGTGGTCCCCCACTTCATACTGGTTGGTAATTTGAAAATTGGGAGCATGATAAAAGGATCACTTTGGCTAGGGATCATTTTATCACTGCATACTTTATTTCCCCAGCATGACTTGAAGTGGTACATCAACACTTAATACAGATTACGCAGCATTGCTTAAGTTATACACAGGCCACTATAAATTAAGTGGCATGTTAGGAGTCAGAAAACAAAACCTTCCAAGCTAGGATGTCTGAACAAATGTGTCCCAAAGAAAGCTTACCTTTACTACGAGCGCTTCGTTTATCAGCATTAGGACTTGAAGAACCAACTGGAGGAAAATTATCACCAGGAACAGGTGCTGGACCACTGGCAAAGACAAGTCTCCGGTCATTGTAGATCTGCTTGCACAAAATGACAAGATTTAGAGAAGATACCTTAAGTACAGATAGAAGCATTCCTTGCCAACATCACCAAAATTACTATGAGAGAAGTCATCATCCAAGAACAACAAAGACATATCTGTTTACAAACCTTCTTTGGCTTCTGGAACTGAACCATACTTTGTTTCAGATTATTCAACGGGCCTTCCACCAAGCATTCATTCTCCTGATAACAAAATAACCACCAAATGATCTAGACATTCCAATTAATTAAGATGCATGTCAACAAAAATTTAATTACTAATGCAGCTCATAAAATCCATAGGAACTTTATCATTCACCTATATTTACTACATTACAAACCTCCCCTGTGAAGCCAAAGAGAATCCAAACTACATGCAAATATGAGATATATTTTATAGATATACAGTGACAATTGGTGAGAATGCAGTACATTACATTAATAATTTAAAGACGGTACTAATCAATCACATACACACACTCACTTGACAATCACTGATAAGACAAACAACAAACAAACAACTAAGCCTTTTCCCATACTAGATCAATCACTGATAAGACATTACATATTATTTTATAGACAGTGATGACCAACGATGAGTTCAATAACAATACAAACATGAGTCTTTTACAGAGTAAAACCAGTGGTATATATAGACATCTGAATTTTAAACATGACTCGGAGAAAGAGCAAAGCTCTAACAACAACTGAACCGTATCCAAGATGCCATTTTTGGTTCAAGATAGTGTCCAGGGAAAATATCAGTGTCAAGTGTCGTGTTTGACGTGTGAATCACCTTACTAGAAGTGCCCACGTAACAAACCAAGTATCTCGATGGAGACATAAATTTACATATCCTACAAATTTCTCATGCAAATCTAACACAAGACATCCCAGAGTATTTCTGGTGGTACCTAATACCCATACTAATGATACATACTACTTGAATAGCAGAAGTGCAGAATTTCTTCAGAAACATTTCTTTCTGGGTTTGACAGATTGATTATTAAATGCCAGATGCTTCCCTCAAACATATACAAAATAAGGGAATTTTCGAACAAGTCCCATTGACATACATAAAGCTTATAAGAGACATGTATGATGGTGCAAAAACATGTGTGAGGACTCATGAAGGAATGACAGATTTCTTTGAAGTTAATATTGGGTTACATCAAAGATCAACTTTAGAAAGTAAATATTGGGTTACATATTCAAGATGAAGTACCTTGGTGTATGTTATTTGCATATGACATTGTGTTAGTGGAGGAGTCTAAGGAAAAATTTAATAGAAAATTGGAACTATGGAGAGAAACATTAGAAAGTAAAGGCTTCCGACTTAGTAAAACAAAGACAGAATATATGGAATGTAAGTTTGATCATTTGGTTACTTCAGAAGACATATAAATTAAAATTGGCACACATTGCATCCCCCAAAAGGAAAGTTTTAAATACCTAGGATCAATTTTTCAGAGTGATGGAAGAATTGATGGAGATGTTATGCATAGAATTAATGCTGGTAGGTTAAAATAGAGAGGAGCATCAAGTATTCTTTGTGATAAGAAGATACCATTAAAGTTAAAAGGTAAATATTATAGAGCAGCAATTAGACCTACCATGTTTTATGGTTCCGGGTGTTGGGCAGTTAATCATCAACATGTACAAAGGATGTTTGTGACAGAAATGAAGATGTTAAGATAGATGAGTGGTCATACAAGAAAAGACCGTATACATAATGAAGTTATTAGAAATAAATTATGTGTGGCACCAATAGAGGATAAAATGAGACAATATCGTTTAAGGTGGTTTGCACATATAGAAAGAAGATAAAAATAAGAACCCGTAAGAAGGTATGAAAAACTAGATTTTGAAAGTATTAAAAGAGGTAGAAGATGACCACAAAAGTGTTGGAAAGAAACAATAAAGAATGATCTAGCTTATTGTGAGTTAACTGCTAATATGGCACATGATAGGGCTCGGTGGAAACAAAGAATCCATGTACCTGACCCCGTCCAGTATGGGAAAAGGCTTAGTAGTTGTTGTTGTTATTGTTACCCAAGTTAAGCAAATCAAACCATGAGTCTGCTCTTCTTAAACTTGCATATTCAAACAGCATATTTACATACCAACTATCCTTGCAAAAGTAGTTAAAACCAAACTTCTCAAAAATTCAAAACCATATATCTGCCTTGATTATCTCGTCTTAAGAGTGTTTTTGCTGTATAACTTTTTTCCTAATCCACTTGAAAAATTGACTGATGAATAATTTGATTTAGTTATGCAAATAAAGATTTAGCAGATTCAACCCATTCAATTTATTTTATTTCAGTTATCACCATGATAACCACCTATCATCACTACCCCCCCATCCATCATCACTTGTTACCTATATTGGCCAAATGGCCATCACCCATGACTGTCTTCCATATCTGCTCTAATCATTCACAATCAATATCATCATCATCACCACCATGATCTATCAAGTTCCATCCAACCAACCACAGCCGATGCCACCACCATGGTCAACATTGCTGGTCCCACCACCAAGACCCCTGCTTCCCGTTATGAAGTAATTTCTATCAAACTCCTTTATTTTAGTTTTAAAATAAAACCTCAATGTTCTATGGCTTAATTTGTTGACTACAAAAATTAAATGTAAACACGTCAAAAAATACTGTTAAGAAACTGAGCGATAATTGTTAATGTTACCATCAAACCCATGACATATAAAAGAATCAGATTTTCATTCCCAAAGTTGGAGCAGGACAGAAAACAAAAAGCAAAGGACTTGATGCCCCTAGCCAATGGAACATAGCAATCCAGTCATAGAAATGGCATGTTTAAGTAATGAACCAAAGATCATAAAGAAGAACATGTAACAAAAACAACCTACCTTATAGTGTGTCAACAAGCCATTCCACAACGGCTGCTTGCTCAAAACCTTCGGATTTCCCAAAATCACAATCCCAAAACGAGCTCGTGTAAGAGCCACATTTAACCTACGTGGATCGTTCAGAAACCCAATGCCCTGATGAAAAACAGTAAGTCATACAAACAGCAATTTCAAGTGGGGATCAACAGATAATAAGAGAAAAAAGTATTTCACATAAAGTCATGCTGATGTCTGTAACACTATAGTACCTATAAATTGAACACAGTAACAGCAATATGATAGGATGGTTCAAGGTATGTAAATTCCAGTTCCATGAATAACAACTCACACAACTTAATGATAATGTTGTTTCACATTTGTTAACTTATGGGGAAACAGAAAATAGATGTCCACAATTATGAAGTCACACACTTCTAAAACCAAGGAACCTTTTCATATGTCAAATAATATGAAATAAAACTTTGTGGAGTATAAATGGTGCAGCAGCAGCACATTTAACTTAAATTTTGGGTTATTTATGAGACTTCATGAAAGAAAAAAACAATATTTTATCGGTTCTCCCCTTACCAACCATATATTTGGTTCATTTACAATATTACATTAAGGGGGGGAAATTCTTATCTTTCACATCTTCCAAATCAGCTCAAGTAAAATGGATATACTATTATGCACATTCAAGGAAATAAAACGGCCTGTGATTTTCAATAAAACAGAGAACAGGATTCTAAGATGACGGACAAGAAATAATACCAAAGCATCTCGCAGGAACCCCAAGACAAAGGTTAAAAGATTCACCTGATGTTCATTGCTCCTAACACAGGATAGTATTATATAATCCTTCTCTCTTCCTTGAAAAGAGTCAACACTTGCAACCTACAGAAGAGGTGCATGTCTAAGTGAAAAAATTACCGGTATCACTGACATGTATATCCTTTCAGTCTTTAAAAACAGAGGAAAACCTCAATTTCTTTGTAAAGCTGCTGCCTCAGAGATCCATTCCGCGACATATGATTCACAATGTATGCCCTTTGTCCTTCATATGGTGTTATCACCCCAATCTTAAAATTGTAAAGTAAATGAGTTCAGAAATGAACACAAAAAGTAAGCAAAACAACTAGAAAATGATAAAAGATAGAATGACAGCCAATGGTACACATAAAGCAAATAGAAACTGAACCTGACTGGGAACTACTCCACTCCTCAAGAATGTAGTGACAATCTTTTCCACGTTTGCAGCCTCAGTTCTATTCAGATAAGATGTCCCACTCGCACTTATCTCTTCTTGTCCCATCTAAAGAAAATACATGGAAATATTGAAGTAGTGGCTACTACTGATTTATGCGGTTTAAGATCACCATATGTAAAAGAACTCGATAAATAAAGTGATTCACACCTATCATACCTGAACATAGAAAAACATTGGGCGATTTGGAACTGGCCAGGGAAAATCAATGCCAGGTGACTGCCGTTCATTCATAGTAACCCCATTTTGTAAGGTACCTTCATAGAAGCTGTTTGATGGGAACTCTGACAGTGAAGGATGCATACGATACTGAACCTGAAATCAGGAACTATAGTAAAACATCGGCAAACAAATTTTTGTTATGCCAGTAGCAAATATTCATGACAAAAAAATCTCATCAAGACTAAATAGAGTGTTATACCTTCTCGATTGGACAGACATTGATTGATATCAATGTAAAAACATAATGGTTAGCAAGTTTGTTGTAGACAACAACCATTTTGTGCGTTAGATATAGTTCACAACTAATAGAAATCCACTTCCACACACAGCTGAAAATAATATAGCTCTCCACTTTATGAGAATATTGATTACAAAGAGACACAGACAACAATTTAAACTGTTATATCCTTGGTACTGTCTTGGAATTCACATTCAATAACTTCTCAACAACTGCTCAAGTGTTGTTCTTCTCAACGTCTTTGAACCTATCTAAAATGCCATCACCAGCTACAAGGGAGGCATGGCCCAAACCTGCAGGAAGGCAGTTCAACCATTCAACCAACCAATACTTTTCATAGCTTCATAATTATCTGTTTCAGTTTCCTTCTTTTCCTTATCTGTCATCTAATTAAAATGCTATTACTGGGCTATCAGGAATGTACAAACCAAACCTGTTGGCACACAGTTCAAGAGTTTAAGCCTGCACAAACCAACCTCAAGGTGCAAAATATGCACCAATGTGTTTATTACAACTAAAAGTATCTTTCTGGTTTCTAGGCTACTCTGACATCACTTGAAATGAGACTTGAGAAAATCTGATCGCTAGAAAAGCTAAAGTTGGGACAGCTGAACAGGGAAGAAAGAAGCAGGTGTGTATGACCTTTAACCACTTTGAGTATGCATCGGTTTCATGATCAATCGTCCTTTCCTTGCATGTATTTCAACTAGGCGGCTAACAGATGTTGAGCACCGCACAACCACACAAGTTCTTTTTAAACCACATTTAAACTAAAAGCGCAAGAACAAAAATAAATAAGTTTATCCGTTCTAGTTTGAAAAGGAAAATCCTTTTCAATATGGCTTTTGATTCTCTTTGTTTTCATGTAATGTTTTGAGGTTCTCCATCATTAGAGAAGTTTTCCACTTGATTTCAACATAATGTTCGTTCTTTCTCCTCTCTTTTTGGCCAAAAGTTTAGTTCTTAGCTTCTTCTCTGTTTTAGAAGATCAGTTTCTTGTCAAGATATCACCTCCCTCTGATTTTCTTTTTACCTTAAAAAATAGATACTTTTTTCCATGTAATGTTTTTGGGTTCTCCATCATTAAAGATTTTCTTTGAAATAAATCCTTGTCATCTTTATAAAATAGTTTTCTTGTTTCTCTGTATAGAAGTTTTTAACAGTTACTTTTCCTCCTTATTTTTAAAATTATTCTTCTTTATTCAATTGATTTGTTTCTCTTCATTTTTTATAAAAGTACTTTTGCAGCTTTTTGCTTCTCTTATGCTACATTAAAAATCATTTTTTTACTATGTGTGTGCATATGCACAACTCCGCCCTTACAATGCACAACTCCGCCCATGTAAGGGATCATCCTTGCATGGCTGGTCCCAAGCCCGGATAAAGGAGGAGGGTTGCGCTAGGCTTCCGACAACCAACGAAAAAACTTTGTCGTGCTTATTTACTATGGATTCTACACAAATTATGATAGGGCTATTTGGAAACAAAGAATCCACGTAGCTGACCCCATCTAGTAAGGGAAAAGGCTTAGTTGTTGTTTGTTGTTGTTGTTTGTATCCGTAGTCTTCTCTCACACACACAGTTGCCGGAAGAAAGTGTGAGAATTACCTGTAACCGAAATGGCTTCAGCCCAAGCAGGACAAGGCGCTCAAAAAGAGACTGTGCAAGACCAGAACGAGCTGCCTTCTTGCACATGATGACTGGACCAAGCTGGCAATGGTCTCCAACAAGAACAACCTAGTATGGCAATATTTAAAGTGAAAGGAATCGGTAGATATGACAGGCAATAGGGAACACAAGCATATAGCGCAGTTGTTTGGGAAGAGATTGACATCTACCTGTTTCACACCAAGAACCAGAGGAATGAGACACTCTGGTTCTGTTGCCTGAGTAGACTCGTCAATAAGAACCTGAAAAAGGAACTCAATATGAGTGTGCACAAGACAAAAAAGGAGGGATAAATAACGACAAAACAAGCAGCTTCATACCTGCCGAAATCTAAAATTTGCGAGCCGTGGATCACCAGCGCCAACACAAGTGCAACAAATGACATCTGCACTCTGGGTTATCTCCCTCTCTGTTGCCCGTTTAAGGGCCTTATACTTCTTCTCATCACTGCTGGAAAGCTCCCCTGTAAATAAGAAAATGTCAGCACCAAAACTTATTTTACCAAAACCACCAGCTAAAATGAAAACATATAATAAAGTGTTAGCATCCAAAAGATACAAATTTGATAACAGCACAGAGAAGTTTGCGCCAGCAGAAGGTTGAAGCAAACACTACCATGAAATCATCCACAAAGCCGCCTACTGGCATCCTATTCAAAAACAAAAACTAAATGTAGCCCAATGTTGAATCATACCTCAAAGGAGCCTCCACCTCAATCCTTAGCTAAGCTCATATTTTAAATGCACCATTTATAAATATTTTAGTTTTTAAAGTTTTTTTACTTTGAACAGCGTCATATTTAGGATTTCAATTGGAAATCCTTGCAAGTCAACTGAATGCCAGTTCAAGTCTTTTTTTTAAGCAACTTGAAACATTGCAGTCAATGTGAAATGGAAAATTGGGGGCTAAGACCCAGCTCTCATAAGTTCCCAAGCAGGAGTTAATAATGACACATTCTTAGCTAATTCACCTCTCCACATAATAACCATTCCTTTGGCACACTTCTACATGTCAATGTGAACATCAGATAGGAAGTCAAAGTCAACAAGACCTCTGCCATCCTAGAACTAGAAGAAAAATTACTCTTCAAGACCTAAAAATATGAAGGCTACCTATGTTTTTGGGAATTATGAAGGGATCTTTGGACAAACTACTAAAGACCAAAAAATTATCTGTTAATTTTGGTATATTCGGATGGATGTGATTTTGCATCTATAAATAGGGGAGGCTACCTATGTTTTGGGAATCACGATCTCAAGTTTCAATCAAATTCAATATCCTTAGTTTTCTCTTTTTTCCCCTAATTCTTTCTCTTACTCTGTCTCTCTTCGCCTATGTAGCAAAATTTTTTCCAGCTCCCTTAGCTCTAAACCATGAGTTCCTGAAAGGGAGAATATGGGCTGGCTCCCTTAAGTTACTCATATCCCTGTCTCTCATTCTCGATTTGGATTCCATCTTCATAAGGCATGGCTAATATCAAGCTGAGTCTCTACATCATGAATCTAGATAAAGGGCCTAGAAAACTGGCTCTCTTATTTCGACATATTGGGGAGATGTAGTTTTGCCTCTATAAATAGGAGAGACTAACTATGCTCTGGGAAACATGAATGCACTTCCAAGTTTTCTCAGCTCCCAAGTTCTCCCTCTTTCATCCAACCTCTCTCTATCTCTCTTTTACAGTTTTACTGGCTCTCTGTACTTGTATAACTTAGCTACATTTTTCCAACAGTCTTGGATCCAAACCATGAGCTCCATAGAAGCCTTAAAAGGAGAATATTGGCCACCTCTTTTTTACATACACTGCTACCTTACAGCAAGGATAGATTATAATAACCCTTACCAAACAAGCCAACACTCCTACCTTACAATAAGCTTTAAGGTAGCGGGTAAGATAGGGAGACTTGTTTCACAAGGTTCCTAGGCGCCTTTGAGTGAAAGGTAGGGTTGCACCTATAAGCTACTTTGGTTAGTATTTGCTTGTTAGTTTGTTAGTATAAAGTAAAAGCGCCTACAAGAACCATGTGACT
The DNA here is from genome assembly GCA_036023115.1 of Brasenia schreberi. Classification (NCBI taxonomy): domain Eukaryota; kingdom Viridiplantae; phylum Streptophyta; class Magnoliopsida; order Nymphaeales; family Cabombaceae; genus Brasenia; species Brasenia schreberi. The sequence continues at coordinate 10,737,541 of JAYKKT010000074.1, read as the reverse complement.
TCATCTTCAGAAAAAGCTAGGATAAAAAACGTAGAAGAGAAACATGATGGTAACTATAACTGTCAAGTTAATATTTTAACAAAAAAGAAAATGTAAAAAGAACTCTCATATGCTGCGAGGGTAGCTTATAATAGCCCTTGTGAAACAAGCCACCACTGCTACCTTACAGTAAGCTGTGAGGAAGCAGGTAAGGTAAGGAAGCTTGTTTCACAAGGCTCCTGGGTACCTTACAGTGAAAGGTATGGTTGTGTCACAGCTTATAATAGCCCTTGTGAAACAAGCCACCACTGCTACCTGACAGTAAGCTATGGGGTAGCGGGTAAGGTAAGGAGGCTTGTTTCACAAGGCTCCTGGGTACCTTACAGTGAAAGGTATGGTTGTGTCACATAAGCTACTTCAGTTAATTTTTGCTCATTACTTCGTTGATATAAAGTAAAGACGCCTAGAAGAATTCTGTAACCGTTTTCATAAAAAGTTAGGGTAGAAAAGATAGAAGAGAATGAACCAACGTGATGGTAATTATAGATGTCATGTTATTATTTACAAAAACATAAATGTAAAATGAATTCCAGATAAATTCTTTTTTGACTTTTCCAGATTTTTTATATGTAAATTCTCAATGAAGTCTGTGCACCATTGTTTGTGAGTCGTGTGTTTTCAATATTCAAATATTGAAGAATGGGTTTTAGCCCGCTAAGAATCATTTGAAGTTGGATTCACGCATTTATTGTATGGCATGTTGTCCCATGTAGAAACACTAAACAGGTGCAGTCACTTGATGAGGAGATGCTCGATGAAATTATGCCCTCTTAAACCAGCCTAACTAGCAAACAACAAGTTACGAAAAATCCTAACACGCTCAAACCATTGCAAGAACACCAAATAGATGCATTCACTTGATGAGGAGAAATTGATAAAGAAGGAAATCTTTAAACAAATATTGCAGTTGTTCCAGCCAACAAACTAACAAAGGGAGCATACATGAAATTGCCCAGCAAGATGGCAAATGAATTTGAACTTTCAAACGAATTGGCACATGCTTTTACCACCAGGATAACAAAGACAAGAGGTTGGAACTTGGAGCATCTGGCATCTTCCGTACCTTGCTCATCTTTCAGTTGTTGAAGCTTATGGAGTTCACTCTTCTCTGATGTATCAAGGTGGCGGACCTGAAATGACTCGAGAAATTTAATGTAGCAGCAATGGCATCTAAGTGACGCATATCACCAGACACAAGAATATGAGACAAATAACAGGAATACCTGATAATGCAACGTTAGATGTTCAACAGGCGAACTTACAGCTTCCCTTGATTTTGCACAGAGCCTAACAACCTGAAAGAGAAGACTTGCACATAAATACCCAAATAGAAGGAAGACAGACAAAAAGTATGTTAAACATTGAATATACACCAGGAAACAGAAAACTGCATTTAGAATTGGAACTGGTAGCACAAATGAACAGAAAAAATTATAAAAACCCGACTAACCTACTCCAGATTTTCCATAGATAGAATGAATCATAGCCAGTGTTTCAACTGGCACAGATTTGAAAAAGTAACACAGAAATAGAATATTCAGGCACTAGGAGGACCTAGAAGACGATCTGAAGAATAATGAAGGGAAGGGGGAAAGAATACTTGAAACTGAAATAAGCTAATGCCAGATCTGCATCATCAGTTACTGGCTAATCACCATTGTATGACTAAAATAACGTCCTCCAAAAGTATGAAATTGCTACCTGAATCCATATAGAGCAGTATCTTAATTTAGAAGACTCAGGTTCAAGCCTCAGTGGTGACTAAGCCCCAACTAGAAGATTCAAAGAGAAAAGGAAACCACAGAAAAATGTCTGGAAATCCAAATTAGACAAGAAGCAATTTTGTACGGGGTTCTATTTGACCCAAGGCTTAGGGCAAAATGGTTCAGTCCAAACTGATGGCCTACAAGGGCAAGACTCGCAAGGACATATGTCAATAATATGAGCTTGAATCTTGGTACAAAGGTTCTTGGAAAGAATAACTTCAACAACCTACAGAATAACCATTTATGGAAAAGGAAAATTGACCTGAACAAAGATACTAGTCCTATCAAAAGATTATCAACGGGAGACAGTGCATTGTACCAGTTAGACAATATCAGGAAGAAAGAGAAGAAAGACATACATTTAAGAATTTTATATTAGAGCCAATGAACGTCAATTTGACTTTGCTAAGAGAGAGAGGAGATACCTTGTTTGGCCATGTGATACACAAGTGCTGCAGAAGTTACAGTCTTACCAGTTCCAGGCGGACCTTGAATCAAACTAATTGGCCTCTGAAGAACACTTTTGGAAAAGTATCTCTCCAGTTTTATTCTGGTTTTTTAATCCTTTAAATTATGAAGTTATGCATAACAGTATAATTCCAAAAAGAAAGTAACAAACTCCTCCACTTAAGGGCATGTGCCATGTCAGATAATGGAGGGAAGGGAAGGTTAAAGGGAAGCCCTCTCCTTATTTTGAGATTTCTTAAGGAGGGAGGGAAAATGAGACACTTTCACTTAACCCTCCAAAATCCTCCAGCACTTACATTTCAAAGTTCCGCCAATTAGGGGATTTAATCATACTTCTATATTTAACCTAAATATCATTCTAAAAATATAATTTATTTTATAAAGAATTGTTAAAATATAACGTTAAAATAATAGTTTATTAAAAAAATTAAAATGTATTATACTTAATTATTTCTGTTTTATTTAAAGCTCTGTTTTCTCATCAATTTCAAACATCCAAGTAAGGACAAGGAAAATACCATTTACTACACCCTGCCCTTTCACAAATATGTTCCCTCCCAACTCCCAGAACATACTCTAAAAACAGCAATGAACGGAAGCAGATAATCCGCCATGGACTATCAGCAGGAAAAAGACAGACCAATATCAAACATGTTATCAAGAAAATCATAACACAATAGGGAGATAAATGATCAGTAGAAATAACAACATACTTGAGATGCATTGAGCTCTGGAAGACCGGGTGCACCAAAGCGACGAGTCGTGCTCAAGGCTCCATAAACGTGCTCTACGGTGTCCATGCAAGCCTCCTAACTCGGATTTGGGTATATTTTTAGTGTTTTTCTTTATTTTTTCCATTGTATTTATTGTTTTTTTATGTTATTTGTATTTTTCTTTTTTTGAATGACAAAATATGAAGTTATTAAGTGTGTGGATATGATTTTTATTGCATTCATGAAGTGGGAGACACTCTATTTGATTGTTATTTGAAGATTGGGAATTTACGAAGTGCTTTTATTTTCAGGTTTTTTATTGAATTAAAGTGCTCAAGTGAGAAGGGGTGGTAGAGACTCCCATTCTAAGTCTGATGATCCGGCATGACTATGGGGTACACCAGTTGAGGGTTCCAAATTAAAGATCAGATGTTTATTTTGTGAGAAGGTGATTAGTGGTGAAATTTCAAGATTTAAACCAGTGTTGTCTGACGCATATCGTATCGCGTATCACTGGGCTCCACGATACGAGCGTATTGTATCGTACTTTAATATTAAAATAATACAAAATTTATTTAAAAAAATAAAAAATAGTAAAAGTCCTTAAAAAATCTGATAATTGCTTTAAATTCATATAATGCAAAGTTTAGCACAGATTGAACATTCAACATTGAACAATTGCATCCAAAATTATATATTTTGAAGCAAAAAATGAAATACATTTACATTTTACATATTGTAAATTTGTATCAGGATCATTAACTAAATAATCTTCATCTTCTACTTGATAAAGATTCAAAGTTTCTCATCACCTTCTACTTTAAAATGAAAATCTTCATCTCCTTCGTGATGTTGTTGCACTTCAAATTAATTCATGCAATTTCTTCGGTTAGGAGTGCATTTTCTTCGTTATCTTCCATAATCCACTCATCTAATATATCAAAATTAACAAACTGCTATCTTTGTACATGTAGTTGTCATATTTGCTAATTTTCATATGTGAGCAAAACAATGAGCTCAATTTCTTTGATTATTGACTCTATGACACCTCAGTGATGTGATATTATTACTTGATGATATCCCTTTTTCTGTTACTAGAGACTAGCTTTTTAACTAATGCTTGAGCTTCATTTATCACTTCACAGACTGAGTTAAGCCTCACACACGTTGATCATGTTCAACTCAATGGAAGTCACGCAAGGTGAACCCTAAAATAGTGAAGTTGTGAAATGCTCGCTCAATGAACCGAGACAACCAAATGTTTTTAATTGTTTGCGATCACATGAAATTAGAAACTGCTAGCAGAAATATACCTAAAAGCTGGCAACATAAAGAGAAATGATTTTGTCACAATTTTTATTTGTTCATAAATTATTCTTATTTAATAAATAAAATTATAAACCCAAATTACAAGCATAGGGAAGTGAAGAGAGGCAAGAAACCTGCAAAAAAATTAGAAAAAAAAATTTAAACTTTTTTTTTTTAGCGTATCGCTCATATCGTATGATACGGTATCGTATCGTCTTCCCACGATACGATATGTATCGCACCGATACGGATAACACTAGTTGAAACACCACCTAGTAGAAACTAGGAAAAAAGTTGCTCCTTGAACAGGCAGAGTTAGAAGTTTGTCAGAAGGCATTAAATGGCAATGTCTTCAAATGATTAAGAGTATACAAGAGAGGAGACAACAAAAGGATGATTTCAAGATCTTTGAAGAAGATGATGATGCTGTTGGATTCACTCATAGTTTGCCTTCAGATGCTAGAACAGAGATTGGTAGTAGCAGTTCACGAGCACCTAGCAAGGGAAAGAGGGTTGCTGAAGACTTTGGAAGTGATAGAAAAGAAAGTTCAGGAAGGAGTCGAGGAAAAATTGCTTCTAGCATACATTCATTTTTTCCTCCTACTATACACCTGATGCTCAACCTAGAATTCGTGTTGTTATGGCTTCAGAACAATTGTATGATCAGGCAGACCTTGCAGTGAGCAGATGGTTTTATGATGGATGCATTACATTCAATGCAGCAAACAGTTTTCATTTTCAAGCAATGGCACATGCAATTGCTAACATCGGTCAAGGATACAAGATGTCCTCCTATCAGAAGTTGAGAGGAAAGATCTTAGATAAGACCGTCATTGAAGTGCAAGAATATTGTTCAACATTGAGAGGGTCATGGAAGGAGACAGGTTGCACTATCATAGTAGATAGATGGACAGATAGGCGAGGAAGGACCTTGCTAAACTTTCTTGTCTACTGTCCTAAAGGACTTATGTTTTTGAGATCCCTAGATATGTCAGAGGAGAGGCACACTGCGGATATCTTACGGCAAGAATTTGATAAGGTTATACAAGAAGTTAGGCTAGAGAATGTAGTCCAATTGATTACAGATAATGCAGCTAACTACAAAGCAGTTGTGAAGGAGTTAGCTTATATTTATGGGACTTTCTACTGGACACTATGTGCAGCCCATTGTTTAGATCTCATCCTTGAGGACATTGGTGAGATGGATGAAATAAAGGCAGCAACTGAGTGTTGCCAAGATATCACAAAATTTATTTACAACCATGCATTTATTTTGTGTACGATGAGGAGATATACAGAAGGTGCAGAGCTTCTTCGAACAACTGCAACTCGGTTTACAACAAACTTCTTATCTGTACATAGTATTGTGAAACAAAAGCAAGCATTGAAGAGATGAGTGGCAACAATTTGCAGAGTTGCCTCAGAATTGAAGAAACCGAAAGTTGAATGAGATTTTCGAGACCGTCTTTAGGAGTATATTTTGGAATGCATGTGTTAGATTGTTGAGGATTACATGTTCATTAGTAAAGGTTTTGAGATTGGCTGATAGCGAGGAGAAACCATCTATGGGCTACCTTTATGAAGCTAGGGATAGGGCAAAAGAAGCCATCAGAAAATAATTTTAATAGAAAAAAGAGAGATTATGTGCCCGTGTGAAAAATCATTGATAATAGATGGAATAAACAATTGCTTCAACCTATTCATGCAGCACATATTATCTAAACCCATCATTCTGGTACTCAGCAACATTCAAAAGGGACGGTGAGGTTAATCGAGGCATCACTGATTGTATTGATAGATTAGTCCCTGATGAGAGCATAGCAGATGTTATACATCGAGAGATGGAGATCTATGATAATGCTCTTCACTTGATGGGTTTAACTGTAGCAATTCGCAATCGCACTACTATGCGTTCAGGTAAATTATTTATATTCGTATTTAAGTTTCTTAAATCAACTTGTCTTATATTATTATGGATTATGTCTCTAACGTTTATCTTTTTCTATAGATGTTTGGTGAAATAGGTTTGGAACTGATTGCCCGAACCTTAAGGATTTTGCAGTGAAAGTTTTGAGTCAAACTTGTAGTGCAATTGGTTGTGAAAGGAATTGGAGTGTCTTTGAACACATCCATATAAAAAAGCGCAACAGGTTGGAACATAAGAGATTGAATGATTTAGTTTTTATTCGTTGTAACATGTGCCTTCGTGAAATGTAATGTTGTATTACCTAGTACTTAAATGTTTAATTCAATAAATTGTTTGACTTTAATTGTTAATATTATTTACTAATTGCTTATCTTTCTTTGTTGTAGGCAATTAAAAAAAGTAAATAAACAAGAAAGTCAATTTGATCCAATAAGTTTGGATAATTTTGATATATTAGAAGACTGGATTATAGAAGACTGTGAAGAAAATGCCCTCCTAACTGAAGAAGATATTGCATGGATTAATGCAACAACAATATCAAGGAGATAAAGAATTTGATTTCCATGGTGTTGCTAATGATGATGAGGATCTTCAGCAAGGAGAAGATGAAGATTATTTAGTTGATGACCTTCATTACAATTTGTAAAATGTAAATGTATTTCATTTTTTTTATTCAAAATATATAAATTTGGATGCAATTGTTCAATGTTGAATGCTCAATCTGTACTAAACTTTGCATTATATGAATTTAAAGAAATTACCTGATTTTTCCTGATTTTCTTTGTTTTTTTGGATTTTTACTAATTTTCTTGATTTTTTAAATAATTTTTATATTTTTTTAATATTAAAGTACGATATGGGAGATACGCCCGTATCGTGGAGCCCAGCGATATGTCTACTACCTAAATGAAAATTGGAGGGAAAATCCTATCCTACATTCTCCACACAGCCAAAGCCTAATGACCTCCGGCCAACTGGCATACAATTATGCTATACAATACACTGAAGTGATTTATAATTTTATACTGGCCAAACAAGCACGTAAATGGAACTCATTTGTGGTATGAGCATGGATTAGTAGCAAGACTAATTATCACGTCAAAAATGATATTGAAGGTTCAGTGCTGGGCAACAAGCAATGGAAATATAAGCCCACCCGCTAACACTGGTTTCATCAACAGCGAAAGTCTTCATTGCTCCCTGCATACGATCAAAACTGGTGCTCTTCCAGACAAAGTCTACACTGAAACCATGGTTGACATCAACTGGAACCCCCTATATGATATTAAAATGCATTCAAGCATGTGAAACAGGGAATCTGAAACAACTTACTCATACCATAAATGCAAAACTTGCTCCATACCTGACTAGCTCGGAGTTCAAGAGCTACTTCTTCTTGTACAGTGAGCTTGATCTAAGACCAAAATATGGACATAGTTAATGTAAGGGAACTAACTAGATAAAATTGTTAGCAAGCAATAGACCAGATTCTTGAAAGTTAACCTCCTTTGCAAAATCAATCACAGAATCAAAACATAGATAGAATTACAAGATATAAGTACAGAACCTACCACATGTCCCACAGATTGCCAAGCAGGGTGGGCAGCATCACCTGAGTATCTAAGTCGTAACTCATCACCAGGTACCAATCGCAACTCATTGTCTTCCTTTAGAAATGTGAAACAATAGAGAAATTGTTGAGAAGTTTAACACAGGATGTGTTTCGAAAATATTCACATAATCACCTCTCAATAGAGAAAGATACCATTACATAAAGAAGAGGATGTTGATACACAACACTACCTTTGGAAAGATAAAGTACGCAATACGCTTCTTGTTAAGACCAATGTCCCAACGAATAGTAACATTGTCCTTGCTTTGTGATTCTTTCATCATCTACAGAAAAGCTACTGGTGAGTGAAAACCAATTTTTAACTAAACCAAATAAGTGTTCAAAGTAACCCAGGCAAGTAAATGATAAAGTTTATGAAAATCCACCAGCGGGATGAGGGAACAAGCTTAATATGACTTGTACCAAATAATTAAAAGCAAAAGCACGATCTATGCTTACTTTATCATAATCTGCCTCCAGCTTCACAAGCGGTGCAAAAACATTTTGATACTGCAATGGAAGTCACTCTACAAGTCAGGCTTGCTAGAAATATTAAGTAATAGAATATACAAATAAAAGCCAGATATTTTAAAAATAAGAAAGAGCTGCAAAAGGAACTTGTAACAAGAGTGAGGATGCAAAAGACATAAGGAAGTGAAGCAAGAGATATATTTAAGAAAAAAAACACCAAGGCAGATTTGAGCACTCATCATATAAAATGAGTAGAAAGATTTCATGACGTATGTAAGAAAAGCATGGTCATCCAAATACCTGGTAAGCATCTTCGTACTTGAGGGCCACAGGTTGAGGTTCATCATCTACACCAGGTTTCTCTAGATCCTCAAGAGAAGCATCAGGATTAGCCTTCCAAAGTTCTTCAACTTTGTTTATTTGTTGAGCACTGATTTGCCGTGCTCTCAACTGCTCCTGCTCGGAAGGAACCTGTGGCCACAACAAACATTATCAACCACACTACACACCCAATAATCCAAAATATTTTAGAAACAAAAACCTGTGGAAAATGCCTTATGTCCAAATAAGCCTCTCAAGGGACTAAAAGTTTACCTTAACAAGCCACGAGAGAAAGCATCTATCATCAATAAGTGGGCACCACTGGCTCAGATCCCAATTCATATCCTTCAAGGCATTGACATTCAAGCAAGGTTCTCTGCATAAAAGGACCACAACACTCTCTGTCTTGGCAGAAATGAACCCTAGAAGAAACACGTTTCTACAGCCACAGTTATAGCATTCAAGGATGGTTTCTCCCAATGGGCTGTCTTTGTGAAGGCAGACCTCCTTATGCTTTGCTCTTACCTGCCAACCACAAAAAAGTGTTTTAAGCGTGATTGCTTAATAAAAAAGAAGATGGATAGACAACCTAAGTCAACACCTATGTTAAAAAGAATCTCATTGCACTTTCCACGCCCAAATGCCCACACTCCTAGGAAGAGCAAGTAGAATTTCATGTAAACATTGCCAGTACACAAAGCACATTTCACACAGAAAACTTAATAAAAGCAAATTTCACGAAGTCCAAAAGGTTGATAAACCAAAAGGCTTAATCATGGATAAGCTAGCAAATATAAGCGTTATAAGGACTCAAATGATGCTTTTTATATGATCATCAATAAAAAGAATGATCTGACGAGCTCAGCCCGCAATGCAACAAATCAATTGCTCAATGTCATGTCTTTCTTGAATTCTTGACCCTTTGAGACCAATGGCCCCACACAAAGCAAGGGGGAAAGGAAATTACAGATACGACATCTGTGTCTAAGCTTTATTTGATGAACCTGCTCTGTTAACGGGTACTCATTTTGGAACTTATCTTCCTCTCAGGATTTTTTTATTTACAAAAGAGGGCTCACCTTGTATGGGGTCATTCTCTTTTATAGAATTTTGATGTTTTAGGGTTATATAGATTGGAACTTAATCCACAACCACAACTAAGTATTCTAGATTTTAAAAGCCCAAGAAGTACACTTTGGCATCAGAAATTAAAAAATCTGAACTGTGAAACAAGAGAGAAAGCAAACCAATTCTTCCCACTGACATATTTCGTACACCTCAAATTTTACAATAAACAAAACCAACCCAACTTGAAATCCTTGTCTCCAAATCCTAAAAATTGCCTCCATGAAGCAATAAAGCAAGCCTGAGCCGTAGACAACCATTCAATCAGTAGTGGTGATTGTAATAGCACTTTATTGAGACATCTCATAACTAAGACATATGGATAGTTGTTGCTGCATGAGCAGACATGCACATAAATACCTAAATCCATACTTGCATCCCCCCCCAAATTTTCTCTCTCCCCCACTCTAAAGTCTAAACATATATATATATATATACAACAAACACATCGTATATTTATACACGCACTATATGTACCATGCAGACAAGGATTGCCCTATCACTAAGGCCAGTAAATGAACCAGATGCTCTAGATCGGTTCATTATCATCTTGTTGTGGTTTGATTTATCACCTCAGTTGAACATGAACAATGCGTGTTCAGCTCAGATCAGGTCATGGACCTCTCGAACTGCCTGTCTAGCTGTAAACCTTTATAACTTGGTTACAGTTTATGAACGGATCAGAAGACCCATGTCCATATCCATCAACTCGATGAAAATACTCTGTCTCTACACATGTGCATGTGTGTGCATGTGTTAAAGCAGTGGAAGGTATGCTTGATTGGGGTCAGCATCAGCAACTGAATTACTACCAGGATAAGGCTCTCGTTTCTTTATTGCTTTCTTTCCTCTTCTCCTTCTCTTTGTCACATGTTTTGGAGCAACTCACGATGATTACTCTATTGTGACTTTGTGCAAAGGTTTATGATTGTTGTTGCACATCCTCATGGCTCTGTTGAAAAAACGTAAGATACAACATCGAGAACAGAGAACAACCTCAGACAGAGATGAGAAATGGTAAATCGCTCCAGTGGGCTGTTTGGCATAATCGTAATATAGTAATATACACATGTAACACTTCCTTACCTCCAAAATGAAAAAAGAAATAAAGAAATAGTTGGTTTGCTTGGTACCGCGAAGACAGGCATGGGAATGGAGTTACTTTACTCCAAACTCAATAGAAAATAGAAAGCAGACCAAAGGGCCTCAGCGGGATCCCCTTTCCACGGACAAATGTTTCTGTTAATCCCTTCAACGAAAAGGGCATAGACTTTTTAACGCATGTCCGGCACTGATCATTTGGTGTTGGATTTATCATAAGGTTGCTACAAGTCAAAGATGCTCTGTCTTTTCTGCAGAAAAGGGATCCCTTGTCCCTAGCTTTTGTAGCCTATGCGGCTTTACAACACGATGAATACAAAGTCTAGGAGGCTACAGGTATATGAACTTCCCGAACATGACATTCCTGTATTATACTAGTAATGGTGATCAAGATTTGGGGCTCTGCAACAAGATGGAATATATTTCACCAATTTCTATACGTAAGACGAAAATCAAGCAATGCGTGCCTTTGTGACATATGCAAGCCAAAGAAACCAAATGCTTGACTGCTTAAGCTGCCATGTATTTAATAATCAGTGGTATTTCACCTTGTCTTGTCAAGACATAACGATGGCTCCAGGTAACGGAAAACGAAAGTTAGCAAACGAGGCGATCTTGGGTCTTTCCCGGCCCAAAGTTTGCCCAATCATAGATTACGGGCTCCTAAATTTGTGGAACTCCACCCAACAAAATGTCAAAATGGTGAAACGACAACCAAATATCTCGTATAGTATCAAAAGAAACATGGTGTCTGAAAAACCCTAGAAAGGAAAGAAATTTACGAGGAACCAATATGTTTGTGAATGATGAAATCAATGAAAAAGATAAGCAGTCTAACCAGATGATTGACAATGTGAGACCCCGATGTATTGCCCCTCGAGTTGCAGAACCACTTCCGGCAAGAGGGAACGTTGCATCGTACGACGCACGCCGGATTCTGCACCCCGCAATAACGGCAAGCGTGCTCCGTGAAATTTCCTCCCTTACCAAATTCAAGCCCCTCCTCGTCGCCCGCCTCCTCAAAATTCAAACCGGCGATCCCCGAAACTAGGGCATCCGCTACTCCCTGGTTCGCCCGTCCCTTGGAGCCGGCCGGCCTTGGTGACGACGCCGGGGCAGCCGCAGCAGACGAGGCGTCAGAAGCAAGATCCAGGTCGCCGGATTCGCTCGCGGCCATAGTCGTGGAGAGGTCGGGGGTCCAAACGGGGGGCCTGATTGGCTGGCTGAGCTCCCGGAATTCCGTGTAGTCATAGTCGTCGCCCTGCGTGTTGAATTCGAGGAAGGTATAAGCGTCCCCGGTGTCTGGCTGCGACGCTGTCTCGTAGAGATTGGGAACCACCGGCTGCGCCATCTTCCGGAAGCAAAACCCTACTTTCCCCTCCCGTCGATTTGATTGGGGGTTTTATGGCTCTCAAAATTAGGGTCACGGTGAGGTTTTCTCCCCCCCTGAGAGACAGATCAAAGAAGGGGTTGTGGTTGAATTTGATGCAGTCTCTCTTTCGCAGAGGAGACGGGGGGGGAACGTTTTGGTAATCGGGGTAAACAGTTGGTATTCACCGCCCTCGACCAGTGATCTTACTCAAAGGTCGAGCCCGGATACCAAAAAGTAATTAACTGCAGGATTCGGCCGATCCAGATCCAGATCCATACCGAGACATTTTTGTTCTCTGTCACTCCGACTCATTGATCATCTTTACGTGACTCACCTTCAACATCGTTCACAGAGCTAGCTCACCTGTCATGGCTCTCAACTTGTGTGATGTTGACCGCGAGTTCCATTCTCGAGAAATGCATACCCGGCTTTCGCCTTTTGTTATAATATATATACATATATGTTTGTATGTATTAAATAAAAGTTTTCACACAAAAATTAAATAGCACAAGCCACAAGGGTTCACAGTTTTACCATGAAAACGAACTTAAGTGAGAAATATATTTGTGCTAAAATGTTGTCAAAATCATGTTGATTTCGATCGATAATTTTATGTGGATTCTCATGTGATATTTCATAAATCCAAACTCAACTCAGTCTTGCTGAGCTTGAGCTTATTGATACTCAACTCGAGTAGTTCAAGAGCCTATTCGAATTTTATATAGATGAGGGAGTGAAGATGCTCTAGCACTGTTACGGTTGGTGGAGAGTTCAACTCTGAGAGGGTGCATGTGTGGTGTGGGCTTCAACCTCCTCTTGTAACCAAACAAATAAAAAAAGAGAGAGAGAAGAGAACAGGTCCCACCGGTCCCACTTTAGAATTTTACTATAGGTGAGGGAGTGAGGACAGCACCGTTACTGTTGGTGGGGAGTTCAACTCCGAGAGGATGCATGTGTGAGTGTGAGTGTGGGTGTAGGCATATGAGACTTGGGAAAATTACCTCTATGTCCCTCAATAGGTCGGTGGTGGACCTAGTTGAGGAAGGTGCTGGGTCAGGTGTGCTCGAGAGTTCAAATCTTTGCTTCGCTGCAAAGCAACTCGGACTCCGGTCAAGTTTTTTTTATCCAAAAAAGTATAAAAGTATGTCTGGTTGTATTAAGAGTGTTAGCTCAACGGAAGGGCGCTCTAACACCATTGTTGCTAGTGAAGAGTTCTACTCCGAGAGAGTGCATGTGTTGATTGTACCAAGAGTGTTAGCTCAATGGAAGAACGCTCAAATGCCATGGCATTTAGTAGAGAGTTAACTCCGAGAGAGTGTGTGTGTGTGTGTCAGGCTTCAGCCCCCTCTTGTAAACAATAAAATAGTACGTCTGGTTTGGTTGTGATATTTAAGTTCCGAAAAGGTGACCAACCTAGCCGGTGGCTCACGCCGGCTCAAGCTCAGTCAACCAAGGTGATGTTAGACGTAAGTGCAAAAGACTGGGGACGGTAATATTTTGCGCTTTGGGTCGTGTAGTCTCATGCTTCTGCCAAAACATATCAACCCAAACGTCACCCTCACTTTGGTGGACACGGACTTTCCCGGTTGTGTTCGTTTCATGTTTCTCCATTGTGTCTAAAATGGTCAGCAAGTTTGTATTTCGGATTACGTTCCAAATAAAACAACAGATCAAACACAAGTCAACCCATTGTTTCGTGTCACTTGAATAGGGTAAAAACCACAAACACAAATTCACTGACAATTGAATGACATGAGGACCCAACACAAACATGACCTGAAAAGTCATCCATATCCACCAGAAGCAACACAAGAAAAAAAAAACGTGGAGTTAAAATGCTTCTGCACCCAACAGGAGCACAACCCAATAAGTTCGTGTTAAAATCCATCCAAAGTAACATAACATGACAAGACACGAACACTCGTCTCCCCTCAATCCTTTTACCCACCGGGTCTTGATAGAGAGAGAGAGATCATGTCATATGCCAAATAGACCGATCCGTGCTCCTTCAAATCCCCACCTTTCATTGACTGAAAAAATGCAGGTAAGAGTCGGCTAACGAACCCCATCCAAAAAAATATCGATTTGAATCACTATAAATCTGATCATTTAGCGAGTAATATAATTAAATAAGACAACTTAGGATTTGGATGTAGAGAGTAACTGTTTTTGCAAACTTTCACAGTGTCTAATCATACTTCTCCTTTGATGTTTAGGAGCATAAGAAAATTAAAGGGTGTTTAAAAGAAGAAAATCTTATTAGTCATCCCCTCGTAAGATAAAAGAGTCACGAGTGCACAGTCGGAAGTCTTTAGGAACAATCCTGAATATATATATATATAGAGAGAGAGAGAGAGAAGGGAAATCGCTAGACAACCTCCATGCTCTGTGCGATCTCTCTCTCTCTACATATATTATATATATATAGAGAGAGAGAGAATGAGAGCTGCTAAGCAGCCTCTCACGTTGAATTTTGCTTGACGATCACCGCTGTCCACCACCATCCGTTAAGTGATGATGTATCTGCTCGTCCACGTCACACGTATCCATATACATTGAAAGCTTGGAAAGCGTCTGAAACACTCGATACTTACAGAGTGTGTACGTGCAGCATGTGTGCGCACCACCAGTAAGGAAGGTCCCATTAATGAGGGAAAAAGTAATAAAAATCAACAGCAATATAGTCGTGAGTCCTTGAGAGATCTGCTCATGAAGACCAAAATACGCATCTATGCATACCACAGTGGCTCTGGTGATCACAGACGAAAGACCAACTTAATTAATTAATGGTCCTCTCTCTCTACTAACAACTAACAACCAGGCTGGATATGAGCATTGGCATACCGTTCACCGTCGTGTTGGATGCTCTCTCTCTTTCTATATCTATCTATCTATCTATCTATATATATATATATATATATATATATATATATATATATATATATATATATATATATATATATATATATATATATATATATATATATATATATATATATATATATATAAGGCCGAAGCCTAACACATACACCCACGCATGCATTCCCTGAGAGTCAAACTCCCCATCAGCAGCATATGCACCAAGGTGTCCTGCCGTTGAGCTAACACTATGGGTGTTTATTTACTTATATTTCATTCATAAAACTTAAAACATATATATTTAATGTTTTTGATTGATTGAAAGCTTATCAAGATGTGGAATATGTGTGTGCAGTGGCAGATCTCCATTGAGTTTAGGCGATGTGGGAAATTCAGAAAACCAATGAAAAAGTTATAGGGGACAATTGAATCAATGGCCACAATATATAGTTCGCCCAAAATCAAATGGTCAAACAGACAGTTTCCCCTACCCCATGAAAATTTCTAGAGCCTCCACTGTGTGTGCAATCGATCATCTTTTCTTATAACATGATACTTTTGCTCCCCCACTAAACTTCTATATAAAAAATGTCATGCCCTCCCTGGCTGAACGGCTAAACAAGCAAAGGCATAAAGTGAATGAGCTTGCTTCTTATATAAAGGCTTTCACATAGGTTGAAGACATGCAGCCAAGGACCCAAAGTAACAAATTAGGAGAATTCCCACTCTTTCATTTAGATTTCTTCTAATTAGTTGACGAAATTAGCAACTAAATTAGAATTTCCACTCCTAATTTAGATTTCTTCAAATTAGGAGTTGACCATTTGCAAATTGTTTATTTTCTTGGGGTTGACCTTCATGCGTTACTTCGAGAAGAACAATTAAATTATTTACTTGACGAAATTAGCAAAGTTGGACATGAAGAAATCTTAAAACGGCCTTCCTCCCGACTCATTTCTATCTATTGTTATATAATTTGTACATCATTATTTTGATAATAATACATCTGGTAGGGGTGTGCCTAACTCCACTTGTCTTTGGGAAAAAGTCTTCTAAATGAGACACTCGAAATAAGTCCAATGACAACAGTTGGAATTGGGTCCTATTGTAGAGAGGTACTTTCTCGAGTGATCAAAATCGATGTATAACAAATCATGTGCATCTTTTCTCTTACAGGACCTGCGAACTTTTGACAACTTTCCATTTCCAAGTAGGGTAAGAGAACTTTAAGCTCTTCACATCATGTTAGACAAATTGAATTTCAACGTTGTTGAAAATTTCACTTTTTAATAACATATATATATATATATATATATATAAAAGGTATTGGAACTATGAACCGTAAAGGAACCACGTTCTGGTTAAAAGAAGAACCCGTGAAGGTAAAGAAACATCCAAAACGAACTTATAAAACGGAACAGAACCAGTGGTTTGGACTGCTGGTTCAATTCGGTTCCATCGGAGGAGGAACCAGAACCAGGTTCGGGCCGTGGGCCTTTTCGGAGAGGCCAAGGCTCGGCTAATATCGATGATTATAACTATATGCTTTCTCAGTCAATAGCCTACGGTTTTAAGCAATGGATTATTTCTATATCGACAATATCTCGTGACACAGATGCCTTTCTCCACCTTAACGTAGATCTGCCATTGAATGAAAGAATATCATTTCCATATTGTAGAGGACTTCATGGATACCATCATTACGAATTAATGGTTTTAATAAGAATTTGAGGTGGGGAATTATTATGCACACATATATATATATATATTCCTAATTAAAAGCAAGCAAAAGTCGTGCCTAGTCATGGTCATTCTTGAAATAGTGTGACACAAAGAAGTTGCGGTAGTATTTAATTAACTGAAAAAAAATCAGGCCCTTCACTGATCCATCTTTTTTTTTTAGCCTTAGAGAAGACTTTCCTTCTTTTTTTTGTTACAAGTTGCAACGGAGAGGCCGAAGCTCGGTATACACGCCCCAGGAATCGAAGTCACAACCTGAGTCTTGTAACAAAACAGTCATCTTCTTCCTCATGAATTACAAGGCTTTAATTCTTTGATGAGGTCAGAAATTCCTCGAGCACGGTGCTCTGATTGTGAGTACGAGCAATGAAAAGGGCCAGGAATGTCATTTCATGCACACCGTTCATGTTAATTCTGATGAGTGTGGAGCTCAAAACTGAGTCCGGATTGTGGGCCATCAAAGAGTTGTCATCGAGCCCCCCATTTGACTATAGTTGCCAACGAATTGAATCATGTGACATGCAACCCAATTACTCTCTCTCTCTCATGGGCCAGCTTCACACTCATATCTTGAGGCCTGCAAAATGGGCTTCAATACACATCTGGATTGCCAAATTTTTTAATTCTTAATGTCTACATAGTAGAACTCAAAGCACCAAACATTTTACTTATCTACTCTTTCTCTTCCTGCACACACACACACACACACATATATATATGAGAAGTAATGCTAAATGCATAATTTCTTTCGGTACATCATCTTGTTTTCGATTTTAAGACTAACAGTTGAGGTGATAAAATACTTTGTATTTATATATAATATATAGAGAGACAAGATGATTGGATCTTGTGTACTATTGCTACTATTTACTCATACTCAATCATTTTTTTAACTTAATTTTTTTAAATTATGCGGATGCTATTAAAAAACAATAGGTGAGTATGTAAGAGAAGAATATGATTGGGTTTTCATATATATATATATATATATATATGTATGTATGTAAAATAGTTACACTCCTACCATGCTAAGAAAACAAAGAGCGAAAAGGTACATGAATTTTGTACTTCTTGCTTTTTCAATAAACAACTTTTACATCTTGCATCTTTCTTTTAAACCATCCAACTATCCAATGTGATGGTCAAGCACCGATCTAAGTCTAGTGACCCTCTCTTTCTTTCTCTCTCTCACATACATATATATATATATATATATATATATATATATATATATATATATATATATATATATATATATATATAAGAAGAGGTGCAGTTATAAAGAAGATAATTTTTAGGGGAGGATCCAGTTGGATTAAGTGAGTCGGGTGGTTTTGGTGCATTGGGTTGCACCAAACATGTGCAAATGAGTGGCTGCCCCCCTGCCTATAGTGTAGTTGTGCCTCTTGACCATCTTCCGGGCCGGCCCTGGGTGCGTCCTTTCCGCTTTTCCTCCCTAGCAGGCATACTAAAAATATATGTTTTCTTCGTTTTTTTCTAAAAAGTAAAATTACAAAAATTGACGATGCATTAAATGCACACCGTTTTGTATTAAATCAGCGAGATTTGTGTAGATATAAGCAAGCGAGACGACAAAGTCTGCCTTAGCAGCTCCTAGTTTCTCTCTCTCTCTCTCTCTCTCTCTATATATATATATATATATATATATATATATATATATATAAATAGAGAGAGAGATGTTTAAGTTGCACAACTGGAGAATCATCCATGGTGTTAAAACGGGATAATCAAATGTCACGACTACATGCAAGAAACCTGTACACTCACAAAAGGGCAGAACACGGCAAAAACAAGGCGGAAGAAGAAGAAAAGGCTCACCTGATGTCAATCGGACTCAACACACAAAGAATCAAACTCGAAAAGGCGAAGCTCCACCATGCCTTCTTTCCTCTTTGGTGAATACCAAAATACAACCTTCCCGGACTCCAGTAACTTCAGTGAGTAACATAGACTATAAACCACATCTTCCACATGAGGCAAACACTTCCCACTTGATGGAGACTTGGGAGAAATCCTCGAATCAATCCGGAACACAATGGGCCCAGCAACCTGAAACTCAATTACATGTCATAGTAATCTGCAAGGATGTGAAAATTTATTGAAACACCGAATTCACCAGACAACCAAAGTGTTCTAAGTGCTACCTGTTGTTGAAAAATGAGGTTGAGTTTTGGTGATGCCAGTGGGTTCGCTTTCCTTGACTCAGCTGGTTTATGAAACATATTAGAGAACAGATGTGTGGCTCCCTTCGCAAATGCAGTGCCAGAGCAGATGTCCAACCGTGCATCAAGTCGAGTAAAGTCATTGAAATCCTCTCTGAACTTCCCATGCTGGAACGTGTAGCGGAGGGAACCGAATAGATCAGCACTGAAAGGCGATCTTCTCACTCGATCTAAGCAAGCACTGGAGCTGTTGTTGGTCCTTTCACCTGATAGTGCACTTGAATCACCATTTGACTTGACATTGCTCCCGAACCAGGCTGCGCAAGTACCACCTGCACATATAGGAAAACAAGGTGATGATCAGCAAAACAGATTTTCCAGCTTCCTTTCTTTTTCACAGTGAAAGTGCATTCAATAGTTGGTCTTCAAAGCAAAACCGGGCCAGGTCAGGAGATAATTTCAGTCACAAGGCAAAAAGATAAAAAAGGAAAAGAAAAGGAACTTGATCGAGAGACGTCCATTGCAAAAGCACCTTCAAGATGAAGATCCTGATTTTGATACCCAAGGTGTGTATATCTGTAACGGATCTTACTAAACCCAGGTTGCTTATCCAACGTCAACTGTAAAATTAAATTTCTAAAGAATTGAGACTTGACTGTATCTTATCAAATGCATGTCATGTTTGACGCCTTTTTCTAGTTTGCGCCGAGTAAAGGTGCATCTACATCACTATTTAATTAACTAGGACCGTCTTTTAATAAAATAAACTAAGATTAGTGGATTACCTCCAAAATGAAAACATAAAATAAATCCCTTAAAACCTTTGACCTGTGGCTGTCTTCCACCAAAATGGGGCATCAATCTTTTAAGATTTGATGATCCACAAATAGTTCCTTAGGAATACATACCGATAATTGCTGAAATGGCAGAATGAGGTTCGCTCAACTGTGAATCATAAGAGACCCTCAAGAATTTTCCCCTCTGTGTCTTTACAATCAAGTCTTCTGGATTCTCCTTTTCCCTCCAGATATCCCTGTTCTTCTCATAAGAAAATGCAGCTTTGGCACACCACCCAGGCATTAGAGATGCCGGTATGTCATCACAAGTCACACCAAGCGACCGAGCAGATCCACCATTTTTGTGTATACCAATCCGATAGCGCAACCCAGAGTTAGAAATAAGGGAAGACATGTCCAATGATACAGATGAAGGCATTTCCCAGTAAGTTCCGTTCTTGTCGATGAATAGTTCAGGAACTGCTGCTTCCAAGGTAACATCATGATGTGAAAACTGCAAACCTGATGAATTAACTTGCAGATACAATCTTTCTCATGACAAGAAAACTCAAAATTTTCCGTAAAGCACAACGTAAGTGGTATACGATAGCTTGCACGGTAAAGCTATCAACAGAAGCAAAAGATATGGAGAAGTGTATCTTCAAAATAGTTCGGAATATAGCAATAAGAAAGATCTTATGTTAGAAGGTGCATTTAAGAAAGCACTTGATTACAAAAGTATTTGCTCAGAGGACAAGGGTCAGTCGTTCAACCAACTCACATCTCGGTCAAAACACTTGCACTGTTCAGTGGATCGAGAAACAAAGCAAACAACTAAACCAAACTGAACTCATATTAAAAGAATTGGCCCCAAGAGCTTTACTGAATAGATATTCCTTTCCCTCTATACGGTAGAAGAATATAAGGTGGTACGGTTTCAAATTGTTCCAGTAGTAATTAAAAGTACTCAAAATACTTGCCTTACGAAAATAGATAGCTTTAGAGCGCTTCCCCTGTCCACCATGAGCTTCTGAGCTAAGTACTAGAGAGGAATTTGTTGTGAGAGGCAGATGTGAACAAAGGCCCAAGGCATACATTGTTTTGTCACAAAGCATTTTCAATATATTCATCATTTCCGGGATTTCCAACTCATCACCACCCAAAATTTCTGCTTTCATGGAGGAAAGAAATTTCTTTGGACGAAATTGTGTCATTAAAGTAGCCCACCTGAGTATCATACATATGGAGGAAAGATAAAAATGCCCATATGCATATAAACTAGATATAGTCACAACATATGAGAAATGTATCACAGAAACAAAGTGGCTCCCAAGAGAATTTCTTGAAGACCCGTGAATCATAAAACACGGGGGTGGGAGAGAGAGTTCTCTCGTATGCACACACATTCATGCAAGCCACTTATCTTTAAATAAACCACTTTGTGCAAATTACAAGATCTTCAACGTAGAAGTAGACTTATATAAAATTATATAATCGTTCATGCCATGACCATATTATGTTCTCATATACATAATACATAAGCAATATGCTTATCTGACCATCCTGCATGCACAACCCAATATTATCGACATGGTATCACAATAATTTCAAGAATATCAGGAGAAAACATATAAGGCTAAAAAATTATGTCGTACACCCTTTTTCCTTATTCCAAGAATGTTCTTCTGTTGTGTGTTATTTACACGGCTGATTTTGCATCACCTTATCCTAACAAAATATTATTCACGACTTCAATAAGATGACCCAGAGAAGCTAATTTTTAAGCTCCAAATGAGCTTGGACGGTTGGACCAAGTAGAGGAAGCTAAAACGAAAGGAACAATTATCGAAACTAAAGAACATACAGAGAACATACAAAACGTTTTGTTTCTGATGGCAAAATAACCCGAAAATAACAATCATCACAAAAGAAAACCGTACTTAGTGGCTCAAATGGTACACCGAGGAGGATCATTGTTGGACCCAACGAATCCGTGGTGGCACAAAGGTTGTTTCTCCTAGGGGATGGAAAACTCTCTTTCTCTCTCTCTCTCTCTCTCTCTCTCTCTCTCTCTATCTATCTATCTATATATATCTCTGTGTGTGTGTGTGTCAAAAGCATAATTGACATACATACTGAGCAAATACCCAGTAATTTTGGTGATTGCTTCGGCAATTACAGAAGCTCTACAACCTTCGTGGAAAACAAGAAGGTTCCGCGATACTAATACGACAACAAACAGTGAGCCTCTCGCGATTTTTGTGCGACCACAAACTGTGGGTCTCTATTTGACGCTCTTCTAGAAATGTATCTGTTAGAAAACTGTGTTTTCCGTCCCATTCAAGGAGCACAGTCGCCAGCAAGAAAACCCCTTGACGTCACAGAGATTCGAGAGAGAGCTCAGATCCCTCACGTCGAGGACGACTCCTTCATTTTTTCCCTGAAAGTACGACGGAGAAAACACATTCCTGAATACTTCATGGCAAAATCAATGGCTTTTTCTCTAGCCACAACGTTTTCTAGTCAAAAGTGTCAAATCAACTCGGAACTACAGGGTCGAAAAAGTACAAGCATTTCTTGTCGATTTAGGCGTATCCGTGTCCGTATGCCTCTCTCTCCCACACACAGAGGGAGGGAAATGATGGAAAGTAGGGAACCGACAGCAGTTTCTGTTTCGTGTTAGTATGCATCGCGTTCAAACCAGCACAAACATGAGTCTCTCTCCTCTCTCTCTCAAACACAAACACGCGTAGAAAAACACACAGGCAAGAAATGTAGAATACACTTCCACTCCACCACGTTCAAAACAGCACACATATGAGTATCTCTCTCCTCTCCCCCTCTCTCTATCAAACACACACGCACACGAAAACACACAGGCAGGCAATGCAGAATGCACTCCCTAACCGCACCACGTTCAAACAGCACAAATATGAGTCCCTCTCTGTCTCTCTATCAAACCCACAGACGCACACACAGGCAAGCAATGTCGAATGGACGCCTTAAGAAGAGAAGAAGAAGAGGCGTACCAGCTGGAGGAAGAAGGGCTAAGGAAGAGGGGAGTCTGCAGAGAGAAGGAGCCAAGAGAGGGATCTCTCGTTAGCGGAGGAGAGAAGTTCGGGATCACACGGAGAGGGAAACCTCTCGCCAGAACTGACATCTGCTGTGGCCTGAGTATGCTCCCCGCCTTCGCCATCGCAACCGGAAATGTCTCCCCGGGCACCGCCCTCGCCATCCCTTCCAGCATCGCCGGCGTTGACACGTTGACTTCCCAAAAGCCCATGTCCATCGCCGTCCTCAGCTTCGCCATTACTCTGTCTCTCTCTCTCTCTCTCTGTGAAAACCCTCCCTTATCCCTCTCTTGCCTAAGCAAAGAGGGAAATCAGCACACTACTCCGGTTTTCCCGAGTCTTATGGTTTCAAGTAAGTTTACCATTTTCCCCTAGTAATGTCCCATAACTTGCTGATCTGCCACTTTGTACTTACTGAATAAGAGTGACCAATCGGGTCCACAGGTCGGGTCACTTTCAGTTCGGATCCAAAGCAAGTTCATGAATTGACCTTGTTTGCTGAATTAAGAAGCTAATGCCACAGTGAATCTCCTTCGCGTTGAACCCCAACCCTATTCGAAAGGATCTTGGCTTGCGTCAGTGTGAGGCTCGACATCAGTTCGGATAGCGACCGGTTGTAAAAGCGGAGCAATAAGAGCAAGTGGAATGTGGGTGTAGAAAACAACAAGAAATAACCATCCTCTCTCTCTATATATAGATATGTGTGTTCTACGTTACATGCTTGCCTGTTCTTGAAGATCGATGATTGGAAAAAAAAAAACTAAAAAGAAAAAAACTCACATATATTATTATAGGTTATTTCTCATGATACCTTTTGCTTTTTTATTTCAACCATCATATAAATTGGATGTCCGAGTTGAGATTTATAATGCAAGTATGTATATATCTATCTATCTATCTATCTATCTATATATATATATATATAAACCAGATCTTATCCACCTCTCACATGCGCATTAATACCATTCATTGTATTTAAGTGGTATGAAACTGTTAACTATGGCTATAGATGTTGAATGGTTTGGTTCTCATATATGAGATATATCGCGCATACAATAAATTTGGCAGTGTAATGTAAGATGGTATAAAGAAGGTGAATGGCTCCATTAATTAGTTAAAGAAAGCTGTAAAATATATTAGGCAATGTAGGTATTGCGACTAGATGAAATTTTACTTATAAAATATGGAATATTACAAAAAATTTGATAAGGCATTTAAGTTATTTGATACAAAAAATTCATGTTTTAAGCACAAATGATGATGATGGATATGTTTTAATTGATTGAAATTCTATTATGAAGTTGAGTAGCTTATTCTAACAAATTTATGATACCACTGTGTGCATTTTAAGGTTAACTTATATCATATCAAATACATTTTGGATCAAAATCAACGATTTAGTTGAAACAATATTAAAGTAGACCGAGAGTAATGATTTGGATGTAAATGGTATGGGCACAAAAATGAATTCAAAATTTGATAAATATTGGGGTGACCATATAAAGATGAATACACTTATTTTTATTACTGTTGTACTTGATCCTCGAGAAAAAATTGAAATTATGAACTTTATTTTTTACAAAATCAATGGTAAAGAACAAAGGAAAGAGTTATTTCAAGCAGTGAAAAATGCTCTCTTTGATATATTTGATAATATAGAAGGATATTTTAACCTTAAAATGCTAATATCTCTCAATCAAGTATGCAATTTTGTATCAAGTGAGTCAGTTTATATGAGAACAAAATAGAAGGCTAGAGTTGTTTTTAAGGAAGAATACATTAAAACAAATATAAATGAAGGTATAAGAGAAAAAGGAAATCTGAAGTAGATGTTTATTTAAGTGAAGAAACAATAGAAGATTTTGATGATTTCAATATTTCAAGACGTTGAAAGAATAATTCAGTGAGATTCTCCATTCTTGCATGTATGGTGAGAGTTATCTTAAGAGTTCACATATATACAATACCTTCTCAATTTGCATTTAGCACGGGAGGGAGGGTCTTTGATGCATTCAAGAGTTCTTTAACACTCGAAAATAGCTGAATGCTTGATTTGTACATAAGATTAGTTATGTGGTGATATTATTTTGAATACTAAGGAATAATTAGAAGATGTTGAAAATTCTGAAAAGGGTAAAACATACTAGCTTTTTAATTTCCTTTATCTTTTATTATCTTATACTTTGTATTATTGAATTATTTCTTATAACATTTCAGTCTTAGAAATTGTTGAATTGGGACAGAGTGTGGTAGCATTAAGTAACAATATAATTCATTAAGTAATTATATTGTATTGTATCAACTATTATTTTATTATCTTTTTCATGATTATACAATTTACTTTTTTATGCTATTCAAATAGAGTTGGATGAAGAATGAAGAATAAAGATGGTGGCCAAACAAAGTGAGGAATAGTTTGATTAATATTGAATATTTTATTATAGATTGGTAATTGAAATGGTATACAAAACAAATAGTTTGGTTTCTCTTATCATAGATGTTCTTTATAACTAGCTATTAAAGTATTCTTATGTAATGACATACTCTGCGTAGCATACCACAAACTCATTATTTGCTTATTACGACATTATTTTGTAAGGAGGATATAGTTCATTGATGACCATAAAAAAAGGCATATCTTCCGTTAGCTGTACTTTTATAGTTTTACTTTCATCAATAGAGCAACGAGAAGTTGAAAGTGTATTTTATAGTTCAACCTAAAACTTATTGTGAGATGTACTTTTTCAATATTGCTTAATGTGAACCACACTTATTATAACATTTCAATACAACACAAGGATGTGCTTGGAAGGGAATTTGTGTGACCATGTTCTGTACACAGATGTTACAGGTGCATCACCTCCTTATACTAATGTGATACTTGAGACATTGAAGTGTTCTTTGGTGAAATTTCTGATGATATTACCGTCAAATTTTTCAGATTTTGGATGATGCCACATACGTAAATGATTCCTAGTGTTTATTGATGATTCAGTTTGGTAATTCATTCTTTTCTCTATCATCTAAAAGTTTTTGGTTGTCTTTTATTGGGAATCGAATTTAGATGCATCTTGACCAAGTTGATGGTTGTTTCATTGAGTTTCACGGTTTGTTTTGTCTGATTTAGTATCATGCAGATGAGTTTTGTTAGATGTAATGTTTAAGTGAGTTATAAATAACGTTCTCTTTATGCAAGTAGTGAAGTCAATGTTTAATTTTCAAACTGGGATTTATGGATTGAAAGAAAGTCTCTGCTCTGCTATCTTTTTCATTTCTAATTGTGTATAAAACCAAAATAAATAATCAAACCGAACCCAACCAAACTAATTCGGTTCAGTTTAGTTCAGTTACCTAATGCTAACAACTTTATGTATCAACATGTCTATGCAAATTACAAGCGTCTCATTAAAAACACAGACGGTTGATATTAAAAACAAAAAGCAAAAGTTACCCTCTTAAATTTTCTAAGCGTCGTCAATTGTTATTCACTTCAAATGGGCTTCATCACAATCTTTTACAAACTCTCGAACCGTTGAAAACATATACCACATCTAGCCAGCTTGGTCAGCATGTTTTTGTAACATTTACTTGTTGATATATGTTAGAGCTGTAAATGTTGATATATGTTACAAACAAAAACATGCTGACCAAGCTGGCTAGATGTTTTTGTAACATATATCAACAAGTAAATGTCATACATAATCGCACGAGCTCAGGTGAGAGGAGCCGGAGAAGATCTCAGCTCATGACTCCCCATGATGTCTCACTTGAGCCATAACTAATTCCCTGAGTCTCTCTAGCAGCGGCATGGGGGAGGTGAGGTGGGTGCCTCAACTGAAGTCCAACAAGATCCCCGAAAGAGAAAAAGATCTATACTGGCAGATTCCATTTTCTTTGAAAAAATTACATCACCACTGCTCCCTAAACAAGAGCAGTTCAACAACTCACTTTGCAGACCTAATCCTAACCAGCTTTTGAGCTCAATATCCTCTCATCAAAATGAATTCCAAAGGAAAGGGAACAGAATATTTTAAGTACATAGATGGGTATTCTATAACTTATAATGCCTCGCAAAACAAGCCTTACCAGCCCATTATCTTCCACCTCAATGCAGACAATGGCTTTCAATCAGCTGGGTGTAAAAACTTGTGACACCTTCTGTCCGGTATCTGCAGATAATCACTCTAACAACGACAGGATTTCCACACCTTACCGGAGAAGCTTTTCAATTGCATTGGCCATGCTTTTATATGCCACCTAATTCTAGCCTACTCAGAATCTCAGATCACTGCCTTCTTGTCTCTTCCTGTTTCGGAGTTGCTTGTGTATTATTATACCTTCAATGGCTCTTCTGCAGCTTCTGTCGGTTCGCTGCTTTGACCGTGTTTTGTGAAGACCATTCATGAAGGGTGAGCTTCCCCTTCATGAACTCAAAAACAGTAGCAAATTACACTCAAAAAATGCATCTCGGCAATAGGAGACTTTGTAAGTATTGATCAGGACCTACAATAACCTGATCCATCTTGCCTGTGGCTGGCGTCATCAGCTGTGTCGGACTTCAAATTAACTAGAACCTTCTGTAACTGAGTATCTTCTGGTCACAGGAAGTTGGAAGAGACGAGTTCAGCTAATGCATTTGAGTGCTGGGCGTAATACCTATATTAGTCAATCAAGCACGAAGATACTCTACCTGAAATAAAAAAAATTAAATACTTAACGATGTATAGTTTGAAAAAGATGAGGTGAATAATGGCTTACACAACAAAGCTATGAAATCGAGTACATCAAGATGTTAATCTGAATGTTTTTCTTCCTCTTCTGTTGATTACCTGAGATATAACGCATTAAGATTTGGTACCCTGTAGTGATTTCTCAACAATTTTTTTTTTTGTATCTATCACTTCAATCCATCTAGGGCAATGTAGTTTCTACAAGTCTAACGTGGCTCTTTGCAGCTTACAGAACCTGGTTATGTGGAGAGCAAATCTCATGGTGATGAGGATTGAAGAATATAATGTTTTGAACTTTTAAAAATTTAGTACTATATCTAAAATCTAGTGAAATATTACCATTATATAAGCAAACCTGATGACTTTATAGCACCCGAGCCATTTGATTCGGTTTCATATGTTATCCGAGGTGTTAATTGATTGGGTTAACTTTTGCCATGTAATCACTTATTCACTGTCAGCCAAGTAGGGCCCCATGTCAGACAGTGCGATAACAACGTTAACCATAATGGCAGAAAACCCTATACGCCAGTTTGTAACTTACCACAGTATACCAAAGTGCAGAGTAATTGTTATAGAAAAAATGACCATGTTTGGCTTATCAAAGTCTCTTCGAGAGAGAGACTCCTACAGTTTCTTTCAAGAAAAATAAATGACAGCCTTATTGTGCTTGATATCATACATGTGAAATGTCTCAAAGGTGCAAAGATGGTCGGAACCATAAGAGAATGGTCTAATATATGCAAAATGTGTCAAAGTTGCAAAGATTGTCTGCGACAAATAAGAGAATGACTTGCTTGGATATATCAAACCTTCTATCCATCAGAAACTTTTGCAAATCATTCAGTACTTGAATTTTATCCAGAAAAGGTACTGGTCACAAGAACGAGTAGAGTACCATGGTCCAAGCTAAAATGAGGAGGAACAAAGAGGTGGAAATGTAGTGTAATCTCATGTGGTCTTTGTGGCAAAACTCAGCAGCAAATTGATACCAGCACTTTCTACATACACCATTAAATCTTTCCAGAAACGTCT
The DNA here is from genome assembly GCA_036023115.1 of Brasenia schreberi. Classification (NCBI taxonomy): domain Eukaryota; kingdom Viridiplantae; phylum Streptophyta; class Magnoliopsida; order Nymphaeales; family Cabombaceae; genus Brasenia; species Brasenia schreberi. The sequence continues at coordinate 10,708,924 of JAYKKT010000074.1, read as the reverse complement.
CTTTTAAGTCAACATGCACCAAGAGAGTTTCCCAGCTTTTGTTCAGACACCATTGATTCAAATCTGACACCAATTGGTCCAACCCCATTTGGGCAAAATTAAGTAGGAGTTCAAGGAGAGCCGTTTTATAAAGATGAAAATCAGATTACATCTAAGGAGAAACTAAAGAAACCAGAGAAGTTACACGAAAAACACAAGAACTATATAGGTATAGCATCAAACTGCAACCTAGCACCACAAGTGTAAGTATTTGGTTAACTTTGGAAAGTAAAACATGTCACTGGATATCAGGTGGCAACTTTCGGATGTATGTTCAGGGGAGCAAAAGCTATCATGTAGTTGGTGGTATTAAAAGGGTTCAGCGATTGCTTGAAAGGTGTGTTCTGAGTCATAGTTGCTGCCTACAGTAGAACACAACAATGAAGCACCGAGCAACTGTACGGCTGCAACTGCTGCACTGGGAGGTGGAGGATCTACATGGAGTCAAATGCCCCACCCAGCATTTACAAAGTTAACAGCAAATGTGTAGGCCACGGTTTGAAGGCATGGGCTATACTACGTAGATTACCCCATCCAGAAAAGTCTTTGGCCCTTGGTTGAATATGTGGGCATGATAGGGGCCTGTCCGCCCCACCCTAATTTTTTTTCTAGATCTGGCACTGTGCATTGGCAACAGTAGGGAGATGTAGAAAAACCACATATAGACACATGTGATAATAGCTAATGTAAATGAAAAGCAGGCTTCCCCTGGAGACAGAAATGACTTCTGGCAGTTAAAATTGCAAATTTATCTATACCGAGTTATTTCTACCAATCTTCGACACAACGAGTTCCAAAATGACCAAACTATGAACAGATTTATCATTGGCTGAGTAGGATTTAACTAGATCCAGACACCAGCAAGGCCCAAACATTGTTCATATAAGCTCATCTAGATACTATTTCATGTACATAAAATCCAAAGCACATAGTTTTCCCTGCACTCTGTTAGCCAACAGTGATACACCTTGTCTGATCGGAAGCAGGTCCCTATCTGGCAGGGAATTTGCAATGCGATCAAAATCAGAAGTTACATAAACACCACTCTTGATTGCCACTAGAACCTAGCAACCAGCCCCATGCAGGACCAATAACTCAAGAATGGGAAGTAAACCACTAAAATATAAGTAACAAGGATGGGCACATCAACTAGCTAGAATATTTCAAACTAGATAAAGGAGAAATATGAAATAGAAAAAAAAAAAAAAAAAAACATAACTAGAAAGTAAAAAGTCATCTTCACCAGCAAGAGTGACTTCATGGATCGGTCACTAAGGCAGAATTGGAGAGGACACACCACTTGATTCTATTAAATAAGGAGATGATATAAGAGGGGAACGACTAGGTACTTACAATCTTTGTAGACAAAACAACTCCTTAAGCCATATATCCTTAGTTGATTTTGATAGGACCAAGATGGGAATCTAATCTATCTCACAGTTATGAACTTATTTCGTTCAAAAACAAACTTCAAATACATCATCCTACTTTCTTTTGTTATCAGCGCATCATCAGGAAATATCTACAGGAGACCCTCATAACAGAGGAGAATTAGCTGATCCAGGTACCAAATTACTTCAATTTGAATTATCTGGAATTAAGATTTGTTATGGATCATTCATTAAGGGATGAATATGAAAATGAACCGACATACAAGCAAAAATAAATTAAATAAGAAACATAATAATGAAATTTCATCAAACAGAGAATTTTGTGGATCATTGTCATGATTCGAACTAATGTTTCCTTAAAAGGTACAGAAAAGCACAATGAGTTCAACATTGAATAAGAGCAAACTTATTTTTGACTAACCATAAACAAAGTTGTTAATATTTTTGAGAAAACACATAAAAAAACAAAAAAGGAAGGCAGAAGATTCCACATTACCATTATGAGTATATGAAGAGCTACAATCTCTATCACATGTGTGCAGCAAGCGTAACTCCCTCTCCGCTCTCTTCCTCCTCCTTGTCCCTGTTTTTTGACATTAGACTGCTAGATCCAGACAGAATCTCCCTCGCCTTCTGGTCAAGTTCTTCAATTGTCATGGCCTGATTGGAAAATATAGCATTCCTCTTGTAGTTCCATACTAGCATAGAAATGTAATCCTGAGGTGTTACAAGACCTTCTGCCCTAAGAGTTTCCCTTTGTTCCTCCAAGGTCTTTGGATTCTCCAGCCTTAGGTACTCAAGAATAACTTTCTCATGTTCGGGTCTCCAATCTTTTGGAAATGGTGTATAATCTGGTTCAGGCACAAAAGACAGCCGTGTAAACAAAAGACCATCTATGGAATCAAGGAGGCCCATCCTCATAAGATTATGGTACTCCGGTGATTGCCCCTTCTTATCTTTCAATGGTCTGCTTAAATTTCGAGATGCAATCTTGTAAACCTTTGCTCGAGACCTCAACTTGTATTTAGCAGCATATAGCTTTGCCAGAGACCCTCTGACAATATAGGAACAAAAATTCACAACTTTCTTCCTGTTATCTGCATAACGATACCACTCAGCCATGGTAGCTAAGAACTTGTTCATCTGTTCATTGGTGTGTGCTTGTGTTGCATGGAACATCCGGAAACAAGGTTGTGGATCCGGATCACGATCCCCCTTGAGAAATTCAAGCTTCCTGAACTGCCTAATACATTGCTTCAAGCTTGCAGTTACTGAGAGAAGAGTACCCACACCCTTTTCACTAATGATCTTCCCACCAGTTGCAGTGTATCTCAGAGTTGGATAAACAACCCGACGACACAATACATGATCAAGAAACATGATCCCTTTAGTAATGTGCTCAATTGGCAAATCCTCATTATCGAGTTTGAGTGCATATTTTTCATCACAAAACTCAATTAGTTGCTTTCTAATGGTGGCAGCATCAGCTCTAGGGCCCCTCACTCCAATCAAAATATGTCCCCCATACCGAATATAATCCATCTTCCTTGTTTTATCCGGCCCACTGGTCGGCACAAACTCTGGCCAAGAGGTATTCCCCTGTTCCTCCTCGGTGCTTGAACTATTCCAAATCACATCCGTCTTTGAGGGATGGAAAAATTCCTTTATCTTCCCTTCCACCCAATGATCTAATTCATCAAGGCAGATATTAGCCAACAATGGACTCAGTACACCACAATGCCCCCAAGAAGGCACTTTCTCTGCCTCTTCAGGTGCAAAACCAAAGAAGGTAGTAAGCCAATAAGGGTCGGGCTTAGGTTCATCCTCTTTCAAAACTCTCTTCTTCTGATACTTCCTCTTTTTCTTCTTCTTCTTGTCCTCCTCCGGCATCCTGCTGGTGATCACTGGCATAACCAATGCTGATTTGATCAAATCTACGACCAACTTGTCCCTCACATCTCTCATTAAAGCGCTGATCACCATCCCCACCTTGACACCATCCAAGATCGTGCTTACATCCCCCTTCACATACCAAAGATACCCGGCGAAATTCCTTCGAATCACTCTCAACACTGTATGCGCATTCCTTCCAGGCCTAAATGCATATGATTTCTGTGAAAACCTCGCCTCATAAACAGGTTCTAATATCATTAACAAAACCTCCTGCACAATCCTATCCTGGAAAGGTTGAGGCTGAGTTGTGGTCAAGAGAATCTTAATTTTCCGCTTTGAAAGTGAACCTAAATCAGTTTTATCCTTCGGGGACCTAATGAAGAATTCCAACCTAGCGCCCCATTTGAATCTGTTCTCAAGGACTGCGTCCCGGAGAGAAATCAGTCCCTCATACGCCGAGTCCTCGATCGAACTGCGGGGCATATATGAGCCTGTTTCGTCGGCGGAGACCTTCTGGTAAGCCAAAACCCACAATTCTAGCCGCCTGAGATAGGAGGAAAGATTGGTAGCAAGTTTGTCGGGTTGGCGGAAATTTTCGATCCATAGTCTCGAGCAGATGGACACTGCGTCCTCCCTGAGAAGAGGAGGCCGATCGTTGTGGACGAAATGCGGAGTTTTAGTGGAAAAGGCAGAAAGAGGGCGTGGTTCAAAGAGGATTGAAACTTGTGGGGATTTTGGAATTGGGGTTCTGAAATGGGTTTGAAGGTTTATGGAAGTAATGAGTGCTCCTCTGAATATGGTTAAACGCCGATGCATTTGACGGATGGAAATTTGAGGGATTTATGTGATATAAGTGGCGGAAAAGACCATTGTTCCAAACGAGAACGCAACTGAAACGAGAGCGATTGCAAATAAAATGCTTCGAAAATGAAGGAAATGGGAAGTAGAAACGGTACCTGAGAGTTGCCCTCAGAGAGAGAGAGAGAGAGAGAGGGAGGGTTTCCGAAGAGTGCTAAAACCCTTTTCCTGTCCCAACGATCGGTGTGAGGGGTCCCGGGTGGCAATTTCGTGTTCCAAGTCTAGTTCGTTCACGTCATTTTGTGTCAAGTCTCAGAGCAGGCAGGGCAAATGCCATGGCCTAGGTTAGACGGTTTCGTGTTTTGGTTTTCGTTTTATCGTCTGCCCTCCCTGGATTTCGTGTTTGGATCTCTGAATTGTGGTCCTGAGTGCTACATGGTACACGAGTCTGATACCAGTACCAAGTTTCTTGATGATAAGATTCGAAGACACGCTTTGCATGAATGCCCAAATATTTCTTAGTATGAATGACGAATTTCTTTTTCTTCTTTGATTTTTAAAAGTAAAACAATGAAAGTTGCTCCTAAGGTTTTGATCTAAGTTATTTTAAGAGTCCTTCGATTTTTCAAAAAAAAATACTCCCCAAAGTTTATTTTGCAAGTTTTACATTGCACTGAAACAAAAAAAAATGACAATAAAAGCTGGACAAGGAAAATGATAAATCTGAAAAATTAAGAAACAGGAAGACACCACTATGTTTATATACATATATAATAATGATTTACATATAATATAAGCATATATAAAATACTATAAAACTAAATACATACTTAAAATAATAAAAGCAAAAATTAAATTAAAGTTGCAGGATTCTACCAAGGCAGTTCTAGGCGCATCCAACCACTCACATCAAGAGAATCTAATTGTATCCCATTGGAGATATTATATATAGAGTCATGCATACATCAATTCATGTTTAACTATTTTCAAGAATCCCAACCGTTTGATTGATACTTGAAATTTAATTTTTAGAAAACAAGAAAAATACCTTATGTAAGTACAATAAATGAGCCTTGTACTATTTGTTTTTTTTTTACTTAGAAACTTAATAGTTGATCTTAAAGGTCGAACTGTTCAGTTGTTTAAGAAGATTGGAGCATGGATTGATGTGTATATAAACTAATTTCTCTCTCTATATATTATAATTTAAAGTGAAGCAAGGAATGTTTTAGCGACAAATCCCATTTCAGTATCTTTTCAGAAGGGGAAAAATTCCCTGCAGAACATTTCCAAGCGACCTTGCTGCAGATCTAAACTATTCTACCATGTTTTTAGATATGCAAGTTTTAAAAAACTTGTAATCTTCTTTAGCTGAAGTCAAAGGCATCTGATTCATCCTTTGGGTGCTGGCACCAACCATAGTAGTTAAAATCATGATCTCAGAACATAAAAGTTTGCGAGTTTATGATTCTCCCTGGCGGGTTCTCATGATAAAATCGGTTATCGCCTATAAACTCTTCATTGATTCGATATCGACAATGTCTAAGTTCAGGTAAAGTTATACAAGTTTACATTGTGTGGTTAACATTGAGGTAGACCTGAACAAGATTACTCCTCCATTAATTCCATCTTAAAACTCGATTCTAACTACCTTGACACCAACAGCTTCCTTATATCGACCTTCTTGTTGCCACATTGTCATACTGCTGAAGCGAACATCCCCAACAGTCAGCGGCGGATGTAGAAATTGGTGTCCGATGAAGCGAACTGTCTTATAACCATGAATTTAACTGCTAGCTATAGTTTTTCCAATTGACACTTCAAATTTCAGGTGAGGCGGCAGCCCTACCTCCTCTATGTGGATCCATCACTGTCAACAGTCTCATTGTTCTCTAGTATGTTTGCAAGAAATGAATCCGAAACCTCAATTTGGATGCTCATCAAAGAAACCATAAACTCGGGTCTTTCTTTAGAGCTAGTTTTTCTTTCTTTCTTTTTTATTCAAATTGCTGAGTTTTAGAAAAGGGCAGAATAACATAGTTTGATAATATTAAGGAATGTTTTGAGCTAAACATTGCAAAATTAACGTTAAGGTTAAATAAGCATTACTGTTCTGAAAAGATTTTACTGATATGTTTCATGATAAGCTTGCGGTCTGTAGTTTATGAAAGATCTTATGTCACTGATTGAGAACTATTGCAACAAGTATTGTATATGTCTAGAATGGCTGAGAATTTTTGCACCACTTGTATCTAAGAGTCCCGACTACACTGGTTCGAGCTCGGTCGGCCTGCTATAGGGGTAAAACTCTCCCAGTGCTGGTTTTCTTCGTTAGAGGCTAGAGGCAAAGCGAGGACAAAAATCCTGAAGGGCCATGACATTATCATGGTGAGGGGTTAAGCAGCATTTTCTTTGAGGCATATGAACCTCTTAAGCAAAATTCTGAATCTTGAGGGGAGGGGGAGGCATAGCCCCTAGGGCCCCTGCAGGCCTCTGCCACTGTCGATAGGCTCTACTGGGGTGCACAAAGAGTTTAGCTTGAGGGGTGAACAGCCCCTTGAATGATTTCGGGTGGGGCAAATTATGTATAGTCCATGGATCCCACTGTGGGCTATACTTATTTTCAAAATTTTGGGTAGGGCGAGCACCCCACTTCGGCTCAAATGTACATCCGCCACTGGACCTTGGTGTCTGCAAGATCATATTGCCTAGAAGAAGTGAACAGTTCAAGATTGGGTTAAACTTGCCTCGAGCTTGACTCCTTTCTGCATGATCAATTTGTTCTTGCTCATACAAGTAAACAGTGAGTATGATGTTGAGCTCGATGACAAGCCTATTGAGCTGAGACAAGCTGATCTTTGACCCCCATCCCAACTTGTTCTAACAAATGACTCTAGCTCTAACTGCGACTCATGCACCTCCTAGCTGAGCTTAAAGGACTAACATGACTCAAACTTGAGCTATGTCAATGACCAGAAAACATGCATGTGTTCATGCATATGCACATTGCCAATTCATATTTTCAGGAATTAGTCATTTCAATTTTCAACATGTCGTTCCACTTGAAATTCAGAAAACCAATGGAAAAAACTATAGGGGATGATTCAATCCATGGCCATTATACATAGTTCGCCCTATCTCAAATTGTCGAATAGGCAGTTCATCCCACCTTATGAAAAATTCTAGATCTACCACCGAATGTGTGCATGCACACATCTGTGTTTGTGTTTTAGAGGTGCATATAATAGTAATGTCAGGGTTAGGTTAGTGGGCATATTGAAAGCTGAGTTTATTTAACATGTAAATAGTGTTGTTTTTTCTCAAAAAAAAAGCTTTCATAAGACAAAATATACAAGGGAGAAGGAGGAAGAGAGGGCCTGACATCTACACTGACTACTAGTATCTTCTCTCTCTACGCACTCTCATCTCACGGTAACCCTAGTGGGTTACAAACTTTATATATATTAAAGAAACTAAAAAGACTAAAACACTCCAATATTGAAGATATTCTTCCTAGTAACTCCTCTTGGATTGAGACTAGAACATATCTAGACGAGTCTAGATCTAAGTATGTTTCCTAACATACTCCTAAGTTGGGTGTAGGATACTACCTACTCCCAACTTGCTAAGAGCTCTCTTCAAGCCTACTACAATCATTAACTTTATTAATATGTCTGTTGCTTAGTCCTCTGAGCGTACATATAAGTTTGAAGATCCCTTGAGTGATCTTTTCTTTAATGAAGTGATAGCTACTTCAATATGTTTCGTCCTCTCATAATATACTTGATTTGAGGCAATCTGTACGACTGCTTTGCTGTTTGTAAAGAAATGAATAGGAGTCTTTATTCTAATGCTGATTTCTTCTACAAAAGATAAATTCATAAGCCTTCACACATACCAAGTGCAATAGTTCAATATTCTACTTCTGCACTTGTAGATTTTTTATCTTAAATTGACCATGCCCAATCAACATCTAGAAAAACTTCAATATCTAGTGATTAGTTAGGTGTATACAGGATTTCGTGAGTAATTGTATATTTAAGGTATCAGATTATATGAAATACAACATTAATATGTTGTTTCGTTGGAGCATGCATCCACCTGCTAACATAACTCACAACAAAACTAATATCATGTCTCATTATAGTGAGGTATACAAACTTACCAATCAATCTTTGATATCTACTAATATCTTTATACAATTCTTCACCTCTATCACTTGCCCTCTTATTTGATTCAATGAGAACAACACACGCCTGATATTTGAGCATCTTAGTCTCTTCCAATAAGTCTAAAACATATTTTTTCTGACATGCAAATATTCCTTTATTACAACATGCCATTTCAATTCCAAGAAAGTAATGTAAATTGCCCATATCCTTTAAGTTAAATAAGGTGTGAGCTTTTTCTTAAAGTAGTCAATATCCTCTACATCATCTCCTGTGATAATATCATCATGTACTCCTAATAAGATGGTCTTATCACTATATTTTATGAGAGTATGATCATTAATGCTTCTCTTAAATCCCATACCGATTACCCTAATTTTTTAAGCCATGGTTTTGGTGATTGTTTTATCCCATATAGTTATTTCTTTAATTTGCATACTTTATGTGATCCTACCTAATCATTATAATAAGGTGATAAGCCCATGTATATGTCTTCAAATAAATCTCCTTAAAGGAAAGCTTCTTTACATTTAGTTATAATAATTCTCATCTTTTATTAACTACTACACTGAGAAATACTCGAAAAGTATTCATCTTGGCTACATGTGTAAATATCTCAATGTAGTCTATCCCATATGATTGGTTGTACCCTTTGATCACTATACAAGCTTTGTATCTCTCAATAGACCTATCTATCTTGAATTTAATGGTATAGACCCATTTACAGTCCATTGTTTTCAGCTTGATAGGAGATTTGCAAGTTTTCAAGTATGGTTCTTTTCTACTACTGTAATTTTATCTTTCATTGCTTCTCTCCATTCTGGAACATACTTGACTTCTCTAAAGTGCTTTGACAAAGAATAGGCTTCTGCATTCATCACAAACATTTGATATTCTTTTGAAAGATTAAAGTAAGACACATATTGACCAATAAGATGTTTAGTTGTCTCATGTTTTCCTTTCCTTAGGACAGTAGGCAAATCATCAGAAGGATAAAAAAAGAATGAAAGGATTTACCTCAAAGGCTGGTGGACCTGAATCAAGAGAGAGATTTGGATCAAGAGTAGCGTTAGGTTCGGGCATGATGACTTGTCTGTTTCCTCTTGAGTATATCTGAAAAACTTTGTTTGCATCTGGTTCTTTATGTACAATCTTTTGCCCTTTGTGTTCATCAGATTCATAGTCTTATATAGGCAAGATAAACAAAACTACTATAGATAATATATTTGACAAATCACTATTCTTTGTAATATAAAAGGAATTTTCTCATAAAACATTACATCCATCGTGACATAAGCCCTTTTTCACCAGGTTATAATATTCATAACCCTTTTAAGTGAGTGAGTATCCCAAAAAAATATACTTAACTACCCTTACATCCAATTTATCTCTTAAGTTTATATATATATGAACAAAACAAGTATTTTCAAACACTCTCAGGGGTATATGACATTGTTTTTTACTAAGACAAAGGAAATAGAATGGAGTACTCCCCTCTAGTATCATACTTAGCATACGATTTATCAAATAGATTGTAGTTAAAACAACTTCTCCCTAATAGTACTTAGGAACATTATATCCTAGCAAAAATATTCTTGCAACTTTAAGTATATGACGATTTTCCTTTCATCATCTCCATTTTACTGAGGAGTATTAGGATAAGAAGTTTGATGTAGTATTCTATATTTCAAAAACAATGTATGTAAGTAATGTGACAAATTCTCCTTCATTATCGGTTCAAATAATCTTAATTGACACTTGGAATTGTGTATAAACAAATATATGAAATTCGAAGAGAATACCATTCACTTCATCGTTAGATTTCATAAGATAAATCATAGTAAATCGAGTACAATAATTAATAAATGATACAAAATATTTATAACCATATAAAGAAGTGGTATAATATGAAACCAAACATCAAAATGAATAATTTCAAATGGTTTTAATGCCCTTGATTAATTAATAGGAAACAACATACGATGGTGCTTAGCATTTTGGCAAGTATCACAATGTAAAGTAAAGTCACAATCACTAGTTAATCCTCATAACAATTTCTTTATTTTTAAAAGTTGTAAATGCCCTAATCTATGATGCCACAATACTACTTTTTAATAGATCATTTGTCTCTATCCTTCTTGTCTCCTCAAAGAAATAAAACCCATTCTACCTTGACCAACGATCTTCCCCATCTTTAGTTCCTGAAAGACACAACCAATATGTCAGAAGATTATTGAGAAATTTAGATCTCTAGTTAGGGCATATATGAATAATAAATTAATTGAAAGATTAGAAATATGTAGAACATTATTAAATATCCTCATAGAGGTAATTATACTCCTTTTTCCTACTATAGGAGTATGAGAGCCATAAGTCAACTTAATGTCATTTTTTTCATGCATTATCTGATATTCATGAAATTTTTTTCTATGTCCCACCATATGGTTTGAGACACAAGAATTGATTATCCAAATTCTTGATTGAGAAGAATATATATTACCCATTAGCGTGAACGAGAAGGGATATGTCATTGTTGCTTGAGGATCTACGGTTGAAGAAAAGGGTGTTGCTCATGAATCAACTAAACGAGTCTCAACCACTTTTAACTTCTTTTTTAGCTAATGAGTGTAGTACAACCTCAAGAGTTGCCTTATCACTATTATCAAACAACAACAACAACAAAACCTTTTCCCATACCAGACGGGGTCGGCTACATGGATTCTTTGTTTTCACAGATCCCTATCGTGTGTCATGTTAGCAGTTAACTCACAATAAGCTAGATCATTCTTATTGTTTCTTTCCAACACTTTTGTGGTCGTCCTCTAGCTCTTTTAGTATTTTTCAAATTTAGTTTTTCATACTTTCTAACAGGTTCTTCTTTTGATATTCTTTCTATATGTCCAAACCATCTTAAATGATATTCTCTCATTTTATCCTCTATTGGGGCCTTATCACTGTAGTATAATTTGTTTTGATTGAAATTGGGTCAACCCACAATATCCCAATAATTTTTCTTAATATGTCAAGATTTTCCATAATGAGAACACTTTAATTTGTCTTTCTCATCTGATATTACTAGTGATTGACCTCTACCTCTACTACCAAATACTCCTCTATCTCAATGTCCAAAAGTTGGGTGTCATCCCACAAATATTGTATTTTCAGTGCTTAGCTTACCTTATTTCTTGAGGTTCATCCTGTTTTCTTCTCTCAATAATAAAGAATAAACTATACTCAAGAGTGAAAGTTCTTCCCTACTCATAATGTTATTCTTCACAACCTCAAATTCAGATGATACTTTCCACAATAAATCAAATACATTTTGTTCTTAAAATAACTCATTACGTTCTCTTGTACACGTCTGACACTTGGTTCTAGAAAAGAATTGTAGCTCTTTGTAAAGCCAATAAAGTTCAACATAATACTCACAAATTGATCTTCCTCCCTCATAACATTTGTAATTTTTTTCTGTGATTTCATATTTCTTTGCAATGTTCTTTCTCTTAACATATGTATCATAAACTGCTTTCCATATCGCAATGGTTGATTCAAGAAACATAGATGCACTTCCTATGGTTAGATTCATAGATTGAATCAACCATGTACTCACCAACGCATTTTCTCTGCGTCATCTAAGATATGTGGAGTCAACAATATTTTGTTTAGGGCTTTCGCCTATTAGATACTCCTACTTTCCTTTTGCCACAATCATAAGTTCCACAGATCATGCCCATCGAAGGTAGTTCTTCCCATCAAGTTTGATATTTGTAATTTAAAAGTTTTCTTCTTTTTTGCCATTTAGCGAATATGAGTAGTCAACTATTTTCCATTTATCACGCATAGCACCCCCTTTATCTAAACAACCTCTCATCTTCTTTTGCAGAAACACTTTTATACAGCCAAACTCTTCTTTTTTGATTTGTAAGTTGATCAATATGTACCACATTCATTTTTTTCAGTCTATGAAAAACAAAATCTATATTATGAACGTTTGATCTTCTACACTATCAGTAGCCAGTCCACAAAAACTATCTCTAATCCCACCATTAGGCTTTGATACTATGTTGTTTTTCCTCAACAAAAAACACTTTCATATGATAGAGAATATAAGGGTGAGGAGGAAGAGAGGGCATGGCATCTACACACTCTCATCTCACGGTACCCACAGACTTAATATTAAAGAAACTAAAAACGACTAAAACACCCTATACTAAAGATATTTTCTAGTGACTCTTCTTGGATCCAGACTAGAACAGATCCATATGAGTCTAGATCTAAGTCTCTTTCTTCAAAGTTTTGTCTTTATCGGCTATATACTGTGAAAATACTGAACCACACTCTATGTTCTATGGAGTAGTCAACAAAGAAAGTGGTTCAGCTTTCATGATGCACTTGCTTGCGATATATACAACTGCAGGCATCTTCTTCATCACGAGAGAATCAAAACATTGTTCAACTGTTCAACGCAAGCTCCTGCATAACAACTTGCATTCTCTCTCTTCTCTCTCTCTCACACACACGCGTGCAGGCACACACACACCAGAGAATCAAAAGTATTCCTATGTTAAAAAGCATAGGAAGAGTGTTCATTCATGTTGAAGGGTTTCCATTAAGCACTAAACTAAGCTGGACTTTAATTAGCATTTTTGAGAGAGTAGTTTTAGTAGTTTCATGCGCGAGTTAGTATTTCTTTTCCCTTTTTTTATCTTTAAGTTGTTCTATTAATGCCAAAAGTTCTGCTAAAAACAGCCCATAAAGCATCACCTAAATCAATTTAAAAGCAACATGAGATTCATACAAGAAGCCATCAAGAAGGCGAAATGGAATCAACTGGGAATCCGTGACTTGAGGTAAGATAACACAAGAAGTCATATAAAGGTTTAAATTAACAGCTTGAAGCAGACGATTTAAGGGAAATGCAGGGGAAGGATGTTAGTTCCTCTTAGAAGGTCGCTTCTACTCAACATGGTTTAGAAGAAAGCTGCTTATCACTTCCAAAAGGCATTTCTTCATTATTTAGGTGCTTTCACTAACTCTTTTAATTCAACCCACTGTTCATCGACAACAACTGATGCAAAGAGATAGGGATCACGGTTGGTGAGAGGTCACCCACTTCAAATACTTGAAAGAGAAGTAACACAAAATTTGATCAGGTCTATGCATTGGTTTGTATCTCATTCTGCATGCGTCAGTTCGATTGGCTTCGCGTCCTTGGCTCTAAGGTGCGCGTCTCCAATTTGTTTGATCCATCAAAAAAGCTTTTACATGGAAAAGAAACACATACAGCTGAGCATGCACATGAACACACATTATTTAAGCCTTAACTGATGATGAATATAGTATGCTTGTGTTGCACTAAATCTTTGAGCTTTATCTCATCCAATGAACTACAAAGGAAAGACAATGACTCTGTGCTCTTTGAATGCAGTAGGATTAACTTGAGAAAACTAACAACTCTTATGGTAAGAGAAATGGTGTTTTGGTATTGATATAGTAACAACATACAACCATGAATATTAATTTCTGATACTCTTATGATGAAATATTGGTGTTAGATATTTTCTTCTTGGTTGCTGAGAGGGACCAACACATGGGCTTGGCACCAGCTTCGAGATACTGCTGATAAACAAATGAAAGGCATCCCCACAAACTCAAGATCAGAGACACAATCTTTGTGGAAGAGATTTTCTCATGGAGAAAGAGGACAGATAGCACAGTTGTCACTGGCAGAGAAACAGTACTGATGACATTAGAGAACAGGGAAGAGACCATGAAAACGAGGCCTAACACTCCGACAAAAAAGATCTGCCATGCGATTGCAATCCACAAATTCACCAATATGTATGAAGTCCGCCCGAGTTCAAAGTGTGCAGCCTCACCGGCTAGATCATCCCATTCTCCGCTAGCAAACAGTCCGATGACGCAAGCAATGGTTGCTACTAGGTTCGTGTAGATCTGCATGTGTAATACTGCAGAAAATGTCTCCTTCTTGAAGATCTTTTCGAAAGAGAATTGAATCAGTGATAAGATAAGCGCGTAGATGGCTGAAGCACAGATATTGAACACAGATCCCATGGCATATTGAGAAGATGTTATACCAGCAGGGATCTCTGTCCCTGATTGAAAAGAAAGGAGCACTGAGCTGATAATCAGCAGGAAAACAGAGTTCAAGATAAAAGAATTGATATACTGCGAGTTGATGAGGAAGGAGAAGACAGAGTTGAATGCCAATTGACTGGCACATAGAATCGAAAAGGTCGACGCCGGGAGCAAAGCAGCAGCATAAGTGTACATCATGTTGTCCCCAGCCATGAGGAGGCCAATGAACAAGTAGACACCAATGGCCTTGTAAATGCAAGTCCTGTGGGTGTCAGTGCCAGTGGCTTTGGAAATTGTGATTTTTGAAGAGAAGAATAAAATTGGGATCATGATAGGGAAGCCAGCAGATTGAACAAAGGTAGCCAACCATTTGCTTTTGCCGCCTTTGTTGAAGTAGATCTTCCCCAAGATTGTTGCTGCCGATTGGCCGGATATCAGCAGTATCATATTGAAGCCAACCAGAGGCCACCAGTAGAGACCGTAGCAGCTTCGGCTTATATGACTGTTTGTTATTGCTAGTGATTCAGAACCAACTGTCTTCAACTGATATTCACTCAAGCAGCTTTGAGCTAGAAACAGAAGAATATCGAAAAAGAAACCATCAATGAAAGGAAGAAGATGAAACCAGATTGATGCAAGGAACTTCCCCAACGGAGCTACACTAACGGCTACCTTATGCTGATACCTGATGCTAAGATAAACTAGGCTATTCTAGGATTCCGGTGAGAAACTGAAAGTTCATGAAATAAATGACAAAATAATGGGAATATCTCATATCATCATTCACCATTAAATGCGTGCCAACTTTTTGTTACATGTTTTTTCTAAGCGTACACTAACCTTTGATCTGCATCTCACTTTCTTTGATGTCTGCCATTACAGCAATGCTGAAAACGGTCGAGGAGGAACAAGTTTGTTGAGAAACTAACCTTCCCTACCTGCCAGAAATAGTGAAGAGATAAAAGGAAGATGACAACCACCAAAAATATCTTTCATTTTCTATCGTTTCACAAATAACAAAAGACTGGCCACTTCCGGTTTTCCTGGAACCAGAGACTGGAACGAGCCGGGACCAGGCCAGGTTCCAGTTCGAAACTATCGGTTTCAGTTATCCTTTGAGTCTTAAACTGCCTGGAACCGAAAAAAATCATTACAGATTTTTAAATTTAAAAAGTATGAAACCGGCGGTTTTAGTGAACCTCTGATTCCAGTCTGGTTCCGGATCTTTGAAGTTTCAGTCGGTTCTGGTACAGTTCCTGTTGAAACCGCTGGGCCGATTCCAATCCAGCCATGTGTGTACCTCAACATGACTGAAAATACCATTTACAGCGGTGCTGATTGCAGGCCCAACTCACTGCGCTTGGCTGAAAATAACGAAAAGTACTTTGAATGTCATCATCTGCATGTAAAGTTTACCCACGATATACGATACATGATAATACTGTATTTCACATGATGATTGTTAGTTGGTACAATACTTAATTACAATTTGTAGGTATTCCTAGGTTAAGTAAGATCATTATAATAACCACATGGCGATACCGAAAAACCGACGGCAGGCCCACAAGGTGGACGAGTCTTGAGATACGAAGTAACCGTAGTGACAACCAGCAAATTGTACCTTACATTGCAACATAAAGACATCGACAACAAAGAAAGTGAAATGTTATAGGATCTTGCATACAAAGAGAACCGAACACCATGTAAATCTTGTGTTGTTCTTGCTTCCCTCGTCTTTGAGCCCACAAAGATTGGGATAATGTGTGTTTTCGAATCGTATTTGCACAACAAATACGATACAGTATGATATACCATATGTTAGAGAACTAATAAAGGCACTGCACATATAATTAGTATTAACGATCTTTTCCTTTTTCTTATTTTTATATATCGTAACCACCTTTCGTTGTTTAACATTGGCAGAACCAATTGATGCTTTAATGAGAGGGTTGAGAAAGATGAGTCCTAATTAATTAATACCAAATTTTTCTTCTTATTTTTTCTTACAAGAGGAAGCCGAAACCTAACATACACCCACACATGTACCTTTTGGGAGTCGAACTCCCATCATAAACAACGACCCTAGAGAGCCGTGCATTTGAGCTAATGCCCTCGGTGCATCTTTTCGTTATGTTCTTTGGCGGTACGTTTGTGTGGAGACTCACCGTGCATGACCACTTCGTCGCTTATCTGATTTAAGTCTGGTCGTTGCATTTGCCTGCAAGAAACTGCGTAGACTAAAAGGCTTTACTGTCACCAGCGGCGGATATAGAAACTCTTTTGGGTGAGACGCATGACCCCTTAAATGATAGCTCATGGATTTTACCGTGAGCTATAGACTTTAGTTGATTTTCGAAATTTCAGGTGAGGCAGACCGGCTCGATGGAGATCAGCCACTGTCTCTCAGTAAATCCCAGTAAATGTTTCAAAATAAAGTCGGCCAATTTTACTGTTGCTGCAATGGCAATTTTAGAAGCTGCAGCCATGCGTGCTTCTCGTGACTCATAATCTCATCCATACAAGTGGTAAACGAGAAGAAACGAAAGGAATGATCCAGGTTGGTTGTTGTGTTTTCTTTTTTCTTTTTCTTTTTTGGGTTACAAGAAGCCTAACACACATGCACCCTGAGGGAGTCGAACTCCCCACCAACAGCAACATCACTAGAGCGCCCTGCCGTTGAGTTAATGCTCTTGGTGCAGGTTGGTTGTTGGACTTTGTTTTCTACATCAAAGAGCCGAGCTAGCTACTGACAGAGACAACCTCTGTGTGAGCATGTTCATGAACTGTTCATCATTTTTTATGAGTCGACCTGACTGAAGTCGAGAAAGAGATTTTTTTTATGAATAATGTAATCAAGATGGTGTTTGATTTACCGAAGTTCTTTCTTTGTGAAAAAGCCGTTTACCTTAGGGGCACTATAATAAAGTGAGTCGTAAGAATCTGAACAAAGCTGACATGTAGTATTTGTTCTTATCAAATTGATATATATGATACATGTTCATTGAATATATAAGGTTAAATTAATTTATTTTTTGAGAAGGGTATTACCTATGACAGTATTTACCCAAACCCTAAATAAGTGGAACCTTGGGTCAAAACTATTTTGATCATGCCATGGTTTAGTTCGGTTCTCAAAACATGAGGAATTCAAGTAGCGGTTTGGTTCGAGATTGATACTACAACCAAACCAAACCGACCAGCTGTAATTGATTGATACCCAATGTAATACGTTCAACCTACACCGGCCACTAGTTTCATATATATATATATATAAGAAACCGGATCTTGTGCATGTTAACATATGTTCACTCAATACTTTTGGGTGATATGAGTATAGTTTTGAAATTTTTGAAGAGCTTTTAAAAAGTTAAAAATATTTTGTTATACTTATGTCACCTAAAAATAATGAGTATGAATGAATATGTATCAATATGGACAAGATCTAATCATTATATACACACGCATCTTTTTACTTTCTTAAGCTAAGAGTGCAATAAGATGGTTCATTGAATATTCTTACAACTTTTAAAGTTTATAAATCTAATTTATATATATAATATGTATATAAAGTCAAAAGGCAAAAAAACCATGATGTTGAGGTTTGAAGTAGGCGTAAATACAGTGGGTCATAGGTGGATCACGATACATGATGTATATCAGTGGGTCATGGACAGTAGAACACCCCTAGAGTTTTTCTATTCATACTTGGCGTGAAGTATATATATCAATTGTGTCCTATTAATTTTCTATTTTTTTTTCAAATTTCAAGTGAAGCTACTGTCACTTCATGGCAAAACTAGGGGCGTAAATACAAGGGTCTGAAGTAGGCGTAAATAAAGTGGATCAGAACACGATATATTGTTCACCTTTCTAAATCTGTGTGATTGTGACTGACTGTGTAGAAGCTTGTGGATCATGCTTCAATAATTGACATTGTTCTTGAATTATCTGTGGCTTCATATTATGTATTAATGTTATTTGAAGTTGAATAATTATTTCTATGATAGTTGAATAATTATCTGTGGCTTCAACAATTATCTGTGGCTTCATCTTTATATGAATATTGGAATAAACATGCTATAGTCTTGACCTCCTATGATAAAAAAACTTGGCTGTGCCCTTGGGCAAAACACTTACTTAAATGCTTTACTTTTTCCTCTCTCTCTCTCTGCATGCATGCATGCACATACACACACATATGTGTGTGTGTGGAGAGATAGATAGATAGAGTTTCATGCATGTCTAGTGTACACACTAATTCTGTCTCCTCCATCCATGGATCCCTGTTTACTGCCCCCCTTCAACCATTCTCACTCACTCCCCTCGGACCCAAGTGCACACAAAAACGGTGGGAGTTAGAGTTGCTTTGGATCTGTTTTGAAGCATTTGAGTCATAATATATTGGGTTTGGATTTGGGATCCCAATCAGTGTCATGGTGTCATTGAGTAGGTGTCATTGTCAGCGTGTCCTTATTCATTAGCTTTGTATCACTCTCCATGTTGCCAGGGTGATTATGTAATAAATGGTTATCCCTTCTTTCAGCAGGGTCCTCCCGGAGTCGTGAGTCACATAGCGGAATACTTGGAAAGGTGATATGGTTTTCGTGGTTTCCCTCAGGTAGATTACGAAGAAAGATCAACTTATCCTTTATTGTTTGGTTCTCTATGTTTATCCTCTATACTCTGTATTTATAGTAGAGGATTATCGGTTTCATCTTTCATGTCTTTCTTGTTCTAGACTTTCCGTTACAAACTGTTTCTCTGTACTCTATACGTTTGTCTGTAACATATCTTAACGTATACGTTTGTATGTGCTTTTAGGATTTTACTGTCGAAAATGACCAAATCCAACATTACATCTCTCACTTTCCCATTCGAGCTACTCTTACATATTGGTTTTACCTCCCACTTTTGTGAGGTTTTCAAAGTCATGTCATCTATAATTGTTGTTGCAATTATTACCCATTGTGTGATTTCTTACCTACACAACAATCAAATATATCTAAAACAGATGATTGTAACATGCTTTGAAAAAAAATCCTCTTTTATGCCTTTAGTCAAGGGGTCTACCAACATATCATTAGTTGACATATATGAGATGAATATTTTCTTTCTCAAAACCATATCATGAATATAGTGGTATTTAACCATTATATGCTTGCTTTTTAAATTATCAGCTCTGCTCTTAATCAGAGTAATTATTGAATTGTTGTTACAATAAATGACAACTGACTCGTTTATTATATCTAGCTTCAAATCATGTATGAAACGACTTATCCAAATAATACTTGTTGCAGCCATACAACAAGCCATATACTCAACCTCATGTGTATGTAATGCTACACAACCCTATCTTTTTACATAACCAAGAAACAACTCTACTTCCAAATAAGAGTATTTGTCCCGAGGTAGATTTGCTATCATTTTTGCTTCCAGCAAAGTCAACATCTTAGTATCCTACCACTTTTAGTTCATCTGCTTGAAAGCAAAGTTTCAAGTTTTTTGTTCCTTTAAGATATTTTAGAACTCTTTTCATAGTTATTTAGTGCTGCCAATCAGGATTACTTTGATGTCTACTTAAAGACTAACAACAAAACCGATATCAGGTCTTGTACACAACATAACATACATCAAGCTACCCACAACTTTTGTATAAGAAACTTTAAGCTTCCCTCACCGGGATAATCAACCTTACTCAATTTGACTCCTTTTGGAACGGGTGTAGATATTGGCATGCATTCACCCATTTTAAACTTCTTAAGGCTATAATTAATATATTTCTCACGATTTAGGCATAAGAGTTTAGATTCTCCATCTCGAGAAATCTTTATACCCAAGATATAAGATGCTTCCACATATCCTTCATTTCAAACATTGAGTTTAAGCATAACTTGGTTTTGACAATCATCTCATTATCATTTTCAGTCAACAATATGTCATTTATGTATAACAATAAGATGACAAAGTGACTCTCACTGTTTCAAATATATACACAGTGGTCAAGTTCATTAGTTACAAACCAAGTTTTATAATGATATTTTGAAAAGTTAAATATCATTGACGAGGTGATTGTTTAATGATATATAGGGATTTTTTAACCTATATACTCTATCTTCTTGGCCTTTAATAATATATCCATCTGGTTGTTGCATATATATGATTTCATTTAAATCACCATTTAGAAAAATAAGTTTTACATCTAACTCATGTAAATCCAAATAATAATATATTGAAATTGTCAGAATTATCCTTATGGATGCAAATTTCATAACAAGAAGCCTATGTGTGTGCAACACTCATTCTCTTTTGTGTTTGTAATGGTGCTCATGGGAATGGAACCCATCGGAGTAAATGATTTTGAAAAATTTATAGTGATTTGTGTGAAGTGAATCTCATGCCCCACTCTGCTTGTGTGCCTAGGGATGTAGACTTTTTCTTCATTTTCAACTTTTAGAATTTCAACTTTTTAATTTTCAAATGTTTTTTATTTTTGAAGATTTTCCAATTTCTTTTATTTTCCAAATAAAGAACTTTTTTAGGTTTTCGATGAGTTAGTAAGGTTAGATGATTTAGTCTCCACACTTGCTACATTTGTGGCCTCCATCCTTCATCGGATTTTGGGCTTGTTTTGGTTTTTCGGGTATGGTTTTTCTCCCTGTGTGCCCGAGATGACTTTTCATGGGATGTGCCTTGACTTTTTGGCTTAGGGCCTCAATTTTCCTTTCAAGTTGTATTGCTCTTTTCCTCAAAGAGGCAATTTCTTCATCTCGGGAACATATATCTTTTCTTTCTTTTGGCAAATCAGTCAACTCCCAGACTTGGTTTTTCTCAATGGATTAAATTTCTGCATTTATGACTTTTTTTTATTCTATCAATTCATATGAGTCAATAGTCTACCGATATGTGAAGTTATCGGTAAACTCATTTAAATATATCGAATTAAATACTTTCTCAACCTGGTAAGTATGATAATCCTTTAAGTAGGACGGTGCGACCCTATGTCTTTTATGTCCACTTAAAGTTTCAGTTTGCTCAGAAATGTCATCTATGAGTTTAAACGATGATGGATCTAAATCTATTAGATCATCAATATACTCATCATCATTTTCAAAGATGTCATTCTTAGTATCTTTTAAGAATTCAATATCTCTGCTCTCTATCAGTCCATTATCCTTATGATAAAATTGATATCCTTTAGATTCTTTAGGATATCCAATAAATATACATATGAAGGACCTACTATCTAACTTGTCTCCAAACTGATCAAGGATCTTCATATGAGCAATAGATCCCCACCTCTTGAGATGACCCAGGTTTTATTTTCTTTCAAACCACATTGCATATGATATAGAGAATACAACTTTATAAGGTACTCTATTGAGTATATACACAATTGTACTTATTAAAAGTATTTTCTTGAAATCTTGTCAATAAGTCAAAGTCGCAAAGTAGGTTAACTTTCTCAACTTTTTGAGACTTATATGCCCTAAGCATTTATACCACACATTCGCATCAACATTAAAGGTATAATCACTACAAGCAGAAGAACCTTCACTTTCATTTATGTTTTAACTTTAACAAACCATGTTCAACATCAAATTATTCGAAGAAGAATACTCTCTCGTGCTTCCCCACTGTCACTTTGCCAAGAACAAAACTCACTTCAAAGTCCTTTTTAACCAAGGCAGGGATCAAAACCATATCGCGCCTTATGGTTGATACAAACAATACATCAGTCAAAACAATTGGTGTGCCTTCTACATGAATCCTAAAGCACCCTACTCCAAGAATCTAAAGCACCCTACTCCAAGAATATAAAAAAAGGTGTTATTTTTCATGTACACCCTATGTTCCCTTGATTTATATTCATTTAGGTTCATACCCCATTCCTTGCTCTTCGAGATATGTCTCGTCACTCCAAAGTCAATCAACCAGCCAGTTACCGGGACATCCATGTACAAGCATTCATATACCACGCATATTATATCTTGCTTTTTCGATTGCCCACATTGTTGGGTGTTTTAACCGTTCTTCTTGTTGCGATAATCCCTCTTTTAGTACCCAATTTTTTCACAGCTGAAACACTTGATTTGATAAACAGTTTACTGCATTTTCTTAAAAGGTTAACTGCTATTTTTGTTATTCTTGCCAACCTTTTTATTTGATTTATTTCTCTTCTAGTTGGTTTTAGAAATGGATCATATCTCATATTGAGCTACTACCAATTTCTCCTTTTATTTTTGTTCATATACTGTTGTTTGATTGCTAATTTGAGGAGCAATTCAAAAAGGCTTATCATAGCTCCTAGTATAAGGGTGGTAGCGACCTGTTTCATGATAGGGAAAGACTATTTAGTATTGTAGATATTTGCATTGGTTTTGGGATAACTGATTTGGCTACAACTAAGTCCATTGCTATTACTAACATATGATTAACATGTTCTACTACATTATCTCTTTCTTTCATTTTGTAGGAGTTATATTTTATAGTAATAATTGAACATGAAACTTAGTTGTAGTGTTATTTTTAGTTGTTATTGAGTCAAACAACTCTTTTGCAATCTCATACCCTTCAAAGACGCTAATCATATCATCTTTCATATATGTTAATAGAATAGTTCTTGCTATCATGCCATCCTTTAGAAATATTTTATACATTTCCTTTTGTTGCTCAGTTGTATAAAGGGGTGGTGGTTATAAAGTTTTCCTTAACATATAATCTACACTTTTTAGTGTAAGAGCCAACGATATTCTCATTTTTCACGTTTGAAAATTAAGACCATTTAATTTTTTTCATTTTTGCCAATTCGGATACAAATATTCTAGAATTCATTTTTATGTGTTTGACAAAAACAACAATCAGACAGTATTTTTAAGTTTTATAAGATAACTAATCATTAAAATATAAAATATACAATATCCATCTACTGAACTGAAAATAACTCAAGATACTTAAAACCAATTTTAAACATATTTTAAGTATTATCTTTAAGTTTTTCATAACTTTATTCTGTTATTTTCAAAACCAGACGGGGACAAATCTATATTTTTTCCTATTTTCCTACTACTATAATTTTCTAAAATTTTAGGGACAAACCAATAATTTTATCTATCTGTTCTATTCGGTAATTATTCAAAAAGAACAAAGACAAAACAATAAAACTTCTCCTGATTTTTAAGAGATTTTTGAAACTAATCGAGAGTAGGATTTTCCATTGAATCTGAATTTATATTTTTTCTTAAAGACATGGCAATACTATTTTTTACAGTGGAAAAAATTATTAAATTACGCTTGTCTAAGGGCAATAGTGTAATTATACATACTGGTATTTCATAATTTTCATAAACAACTAGAGGGCAAAAATGTCATTTCACCCATTTGGGTAACTTTCATTTAACTTAAAAATATCTGGACTTTTTAATAATTTTACCTCATGACATACTATAATTATCAAACTGACTAGGTGTAGAATGAATTTTTCAATCCGTTGCCTGAGGCGTTCCCCCCCCACAGTTTTGACGAAAATCATGAGCAGTTTTCTTTTCGTCAAAACTGCGAGAGAGGAAGAGAGAGAGAAAAGGAGAAGCAGAGAGGGAGAGAGAGGCTTTGGCATCCTTCTAACCATTGGCCTTCTGGCTCTCTGTGGGCCTTTTGCCTTTTCGGTATTTTGTCGGTCTTTGGCTTTCTGTTTTCTGCTAGCTTTTGACCTTATGACCTTTGACTTTGTGGTCTTTCTGCTAGCCTTTACTCCCTAGGTATTTTCCCGATTGTCTCAAGATATCTTTGGTGGTTTTCAATAGGCAATTTTGATTACAACAATTTATCGATAGACTCCCACCACTTCTTTGTCCTGCTTTTTCCAACAATAATAGGGAATACTCTACTTCTTTTCTCTCTTTTATTTTCAATCTCTAACAACATACTTGTTTTTTAGAGATTTTCTTCAACCTTATTCTTATACTAATGTTGGTCTCTTCTTTTAATAGGATCTTTTAGAGTCATGAGTCACACAACAAAATACTTATAAGGTTGAAGTGGTTTTCATGGTTTTCCTCAAACACATTACCAGAAAAGATCGACTTATCCTTTTTTGTTTTGTTCTTTATGTTTTTCCTCTCTACTTGTATTTACCAACTTCATCTTTCCTCTCTTTTTTGTTATGAGCTTTCCGTTACAAACAGTTTCTCTATACCATGTATGCGTGTCTGTAACGTAGGTTTATAATATAACGTATAGTTGTCTCTGGTTTCAGAAATTTACTGTCGTGGCCAAATCCAATATTACAATAAACCCCTTGTATATAAAGGAGTCATCTTCTCTGTAACGAAGAAACGGTTCGTCTTTGAGTGCAGCTCTTTGAGAGAGAGAAGAGGACTGATTCACGTTAAGGAAGAAGACTGCTGCGAGGGAATGAACGCGGCAAATTTTAGCTTGAGCAAGGGTGTGTGCATGCATCCCCTTGTAGTCGTAGAATCATGAAGGTTCGCTGGACTGCATGTGATCGCGACCCAGAAATGAAAAAGGTAATTGCAGCCTCTGATGTGTGGTCGAATAACACCATCACCGGACGATTTTTACAACGCTTCCGTGTCGATTTCGCGCTCCCCGGAAGTCGTTTTCTGCTGACAACCCATCACCGTACACACACAGGTGGTCAATCTCACACAATCACATTCATCAGATTTACCGAACCTCCAAAGTAGACTGTTCTTGGGCAAGAACAAAATTGGCACGACCTTCCAAAGCAAGAACAGACTAGCCTGAGGTGGACCATCCCACAGCCAATGGATCGGGTGGTTTGAGGTTTGGGGAATTGGGTAGTTGTTGAGTTGTGGGGCTGGGTTGGGTTGTGTCAGGAGTGATTGAGTTCCCCGGTTGTTGTGTTTGTAGGATTACGGGGTGTGTAGATTCCCGGTTGTGTTGTAGGGTGTGTTGAGTCGGTAGGTGAGAGGTGAGGGTTGTGTTGCAGGAGTATTTGGGTTCCTGAGTTGTTGGGTTGGGGTCCCCGGTGGAGGGGTGTGGGGGTCGGCAGCCAGTCAGTTGCCCTATGGAGAGCTGGATTAAAAGAAAGACGGCAGAAAACTTCGCCACCCATTGAAAAATGGCTGATATTTTCAAAAATGTTTTCATTCTCTCAACATAATTTTACGGTTAATGGTAAGATTACATCTTGTATGCAATTTAAGCGGGCACAATTACATGAGACGATTAAAATACTAAACCAAAGAAGAGAAAGAATTGACAGGAATATCCAGGGTAGGGAAAATCAGAAATAAGCTACATAAGACAACCAACATACTGAGCTCTCGGATATGCCTTCTGTAGCTTCGGCCACTGCAAGAAAAACTGGTCAACTAAATGCAGCTTGTACAACAGAAAACCACTCAGTGAGAACTTCCTCACTCTTGCTATACTCTCTACATAGAAAATGGATGCCCATCTAATGCCAGCTACCTGCAGTTACCAAAGACAGTGAAACCACTGAAACTTGAGCCCCGAGCAATTTAATTAACGTCCATGCTTGTGAATGTGGAAAGAGAGAGGGAGAGAGAGAGATAGCTTGGTACCTTTAAAAGAAATGCAGCTATACAGAGGGGAATACAAGTCCCAGGACCATTGCACAGAACCTGAAAAAAATGGAAGTGGTGAGACATTATTACCCACTACACAAATCTTAACAGATATGAAACACAAGAGCTTAACTTGAGGCCTGATTTTGAATGTCAACCAGAAAGCATGAGCCATGGCAATAAGAGTTGTTCCCACAGAAGATAAGTATGATTGGCCAACTTCACAACTACGATAAATCTGCATGAAACGAGCACCGGTAGCAGCATTCCCTGCACTTTTCTGAACGATCAATCACCATGTAAGAAATTTGAAACAATATTGATATTTCCATCACCAAAGAGGGCACGTTACAAATTACATTATGCTAAGAAAACTACCGAAACTTTAGAAGTTTATAAGAAAGCAAAGAAGAAAGCGAAAAAGGCCGTTAGTGAAGCAAAAGCTAAGATTTGGGATGACTTATATAAAAAACTCAACTCAAAAGAGGGTGAAAGAGATATTTTTAGGATAGCTAGGGCTAGAGATAAGAAAACTAAAGATCTTAATTATGTTAGATGCATAAAAGACGAGGATGAAAAAATTCTAGTGAAAAATGATGATATAAGAAATAGATGGAAAAACTATTTTTATAATCTTTTAATGAAAATAAAGATGTTAGTATTAGCTTAGGAGATTTAGCCAAGTCAAAAAAGTATATAAACCACAATTTCTACCGACATATTCAAAATAATGAAGTCAAAGAGGCTCTTAAACATATGAAGAGTGGTAAATCAGTAGGACCAGATAATATTCCTATAGAAGTTTGGAAAATACTAGGAGAAATAGGAATCACTTGGCTCACAAGACTATTTAATGAAATATGGAAAAACCAAAAGATACCCGAGGAATGGAGAGCAAGTACACTTATACCCATATATAAGAACAAAGGAGACGTTCAAAATTGTGTGAATTATCGAGGTATCAAGTTAATGAGCCATACTATGAAATTGTAGGAAAGAATTATCGAACGTAGGTTAAGAGAAGTATCAAGTACAACAGAGAACCAATTTGGATTCATGCCAGGCAGATCTACTATTGAAGCGATTCACCTTTTGAGACGTCTTATGAAACATTTTAAAGCAAAAAATAAAGACCTTCACATGATATTTATTGATCTAGAAAAAGCTTATGACAGGGTACCGAGGGAGGTTCTTTGGAGAACTTTGGAAAAAGGAGGTATACCATTGACATATATTAACCTTATAAGAGACATGTATGATGGTGCAAAAACATGTGTGAGGACTCATGAAGGAACGACAAACTTCTTTGAAGTTAATATTGGGTTACATCAAGGATCAACTTTAAGCCCATACTTATTTATAATGGTGATGGATGAGTTAACAAAACATATTCAAGATGAAGCACCTTGGTGTATGTTATTTGCAGATGACATTGTATTAGTGGAGGAGTTTAAGGAAAAAGTTAATAGAAAATTGGAACTATGGAGAGAAACATTAGAAAGCAAAGGCCTCCGACTTAGTAGAACAAAGACAAAATATATGGAATGTAAGTTTGATCATTTGATTACCTCAGAGGACATAGAAATTAAAATTGGCACACATTGCATCCTCCAAAAGGAAAGTTTTAAATACCTAGGGTCAATTTTTCAGAGTGATGGAAGAATTGATGGAGATGTTACGCATAGAATTAATGCTGGTTGGTTAAAATGGAGAGGAGCATCAGGTATTCTTTATGATAAGAAGATATCATTAAAGTTAAAAGGTAAATATTATAGAGCAGCAATTAGGCCTGCCATGTTTTATGGTTCTCAGTGTTGGGCAGTTAATCATCAATATGTAGAAAAGATATATGTGACAGAAATGAAGATGTTAGATGGATGAATGGTCATACAAGAAAAGACCGTATACATAATAAGGTTATTAGAAACAAATTAGGACTGACACCAATAGAGGATAAAATGAGAGAATATCGTTTAAGATGGTTTGGACATATAGAAAGAAGATCAAAAGAAGAACCTTTAAGAAGGTTATAAAAACTAAATTTGGAAAGTATTAAAAGAGGTAGAGGACGACCACAAAAGTGTTGGAAAAAAATAATAAAGAATGATCTAGCTTATTGTGAGTTAACTGCTAACATGGCACACGATAGGGATCTGTGGAAACAAAGAATCCATGTAGCCGACCCCGTCTAGTATGGGAAAAGGCTTAGTTATTATTGTTGTATTGACTATAAGGAGATCAAATGCCATAGCAAAATTTAAAATCTCCCTACCTTCCTCATTTATATCCCCAAAACTAAAGTTTCCATGAATACCTTGATATCCTAATGCCTCTTTACCGACATGTCCATTTAAGTCTCCTCCTAAACAAATCATCTCCCTTTGTGGTTATGTCACACGGGTGCGAGTGCGGGTGCGGGATACGGTAAATTTAAGAAATTTTGGGTGTGGTGACACGGCTAGAGTATATAATATTATATATTATATATAATATTCAAGCTACATAAATCAATCATAATACAACTAGTATTTGCTAATTTTGGGTGCACGTAGGTATCAATTAGCAAGTTCCCTCATAATGATATGAAACTTAAAATGATTTTACAAGGTGCAAAATATTCAAGTTATGGATTCAAAGAGTTTCGAGATCTTTTGTAGGATATAGCATATGCTAGTATTTGTGCTAGGATTCACTAGTGATGCCATACTCTTTTGTTCTATTGGTCTGGCAATGTTCTTGGTCTTCAAATGTGTTTGGTGACAGAGATTATTCTGTGCAAAGGCATACAGTATGGAGTCAAGAATCCAATCAGATTGAGTAATAAGAAACCAATTGTTCACACCCAAAATCATTCAAGATAATATTGTATACAACTACAATAGCAAGTACACAACTTTATATTAAAGCAAAACACATAAATGGTAAACAACTACTAATTTCATCATAATACACAAATCAATCTTCATTATCCGGACCCATTTATCCGTGAGTTACAAAAAAAAAGAAAAAAAAATTGTGTTTTTTTTTGGCCATGCCGCACCGACACGGTGTCGGTATCGCACCAGTGTCGAGGTCAACACGCCACCCCTTAGAAGTGTCTGTGTAACTTAGCTTTGGGAAATCTTTTGAATCACCTTATCTAACTCTTCCCAAAAAGCTATCTTTATACTATCTTCTAGTCCTACTTAGGGTGCATAAGCACAAACTATATTGAAAACCTCTGCTCCTAATATTAATTTCAACGTCATGATTCGATAACCATATCGTTTTATGTCTACTACACTATCCTTGAAATCTTTATTCATGATAATACCAACCAGTGTTGTCTGATGCGTACCGTATCGTGTATCGCTGGGCTCCATGATACGAGCATATCATATCGTATCGTATCATACTTTAATATTAAAAATAATACAAAAATTAATTAAAAATCAATAAAAATTTGAAAATAATTCAGGAAAAATCTAGTAATTGCTTTAAATTCATATACTATAAGTTTAGTATAGATTGAGCATTCAACATTGAACAATTGCATCCAAATTTACATATTTTGAATCCAAAAAATGAAATACAGATTACAAACACAGTTACATTTTACAAATTGTAATAAAGTTCATCAACTAAATAATCTTCATCTTCTCCTTGTTGCAGATCCTCATCATCATCATCAGCGACACCTTCTTCTTGGAAATCAAATTCTTCATCTCCTTGATGTTGTTGTTGCGCTCCTTTCAAATTAATCCAAGCAACGTCTTCTTCAGTTAGGAGGGCATTTTCTTCGGTGTTTTCCATAACTCAATCTTCTAATATATCAAAATTATCCAAACTTATTGGATCGAACTGACTTTCTTCTCTATTTACTTTTTTTAATTGCCTACGACAAACAAAGATAAACAATTAGTAAATAATATTAACAATTGAAGATTGAAGTTAAACAATATTGAATTGAAAATTTGAAAGTAATACAACATTACCTTTCACGAAGGCACATGTTACAACGAATATAAACTAAATCATTTAGTCTTTTGTGTTCCAGCCTGTTGCACTTCTTTGTATGGATGTGTTAAAAAATACTCTAATTTCTTTCACAACCTGTTGCACTATAGGTTTGGCTTAAGACTCTCACTGCAAAACCTGTAAGGTTTCGACAATCAGTTTCAAACATTTTCCACCAAACATTTGTAGAAAAAGACAAACAATGGAGACATAATTCACAATAATATAAGATAAAACTTAAATATGAAAATAAATAATTTACCTGGACGCATCGTAGTGCGGTTGCAAATTGTAATAGGCAAACCCATCAAGTGAAGAGCATTATCATATATCTCCATCTCTCGATGTATCGCATCTGCTATGCTCTCATCAGGGACTAGTCTGTCGATATAATCAATGATTCCTCGATTAACCTCATCATCCCTTTTGAAGGTTGCTGAGTACCTGAATGATGGGTTTAGATAGTAGACTACTACATGAATAGGCTGATGCAATTGTTTATTCCATCTACTATCAATTATTTTCCATATGGGCATGTAATCTCTCTTTTTTCCATTAAAGTTATTTATGATGACTTCTTTTGCCCTATCCATGACTTCATAAAGGTAACCTATAGATGGTTTCTCCTTGCTGTCAGTCAATCTTAAAACTTTTACTAAAAGACAGGTAATTTTTAATAATCTAACACATACATTCCAAAATAAACTTCTAAAAACTGTTTCTACAATCTCATTCAACTTTCTATTTCTTCTGTTCTGAGGCAACTCTGCAAATTGTTGTCACTCATCTAAGGAGAACATTCTCTTCAAAGCTTACTTCTGTCTCACGATACTCTATATATATAAAAAGTTTGTTACGAATCGAGTTGCAGCTGTTCGAAGAAGCTCTACACCTTCTGTATATCTCCTCATCATATACAAAACAAATGCGTGGTTGTAAATGAATTTTGTAATATCTTGACAACTCTCAGTTGCTGCCTTTATTTCATCCATCTCACCAATGTCCTCAAGGATGAGATCTAAACAATGGACTGCACATGGTGTCCAGTAGAAAGTCCCTTAAATATCAACTAACTCCTTCCCAACTACTTTGTAGTTAGCTGCATTATTTGTAATCAATTGGACCACATTCTCTATCCCAACCTCACATATCACCTTATCAAATTCTTGTCGTAAGATCTCTGCAGTGTGCCTCTCCTCTGACATATCTAGAGATCTTAAAAGTATGAGTCCTTTAGGACAATATACAAGAAAGTTTAGCAATGTCCTTCCTCGTCTATCGGTCCATCCATCTGCTAAGATAGTGCATCCCGTTTCCTTCTACGACTGTCTCAAAGTCAAAAAGTATTGTTGCACTTCAATGACGGTCTGATATAATATCTTGTCTCTCAACTTATGATAAGAGGGCATCCTGTATCTTGGACCAATGTTAGCAATTACATCTGCCATTGCTTGAAAATGAAAATTGTTTGCTACATTAAATGGAATGCATGCATCATAAAACCATCTCCCTATTATAAGGTCTGCCTGATCATGCAGTTGTTCTGAAGCCATTGCAGCACGAATTCCAGGTTAAGCACCAGGTTTAGTGGAAGGAGGAAAGAATGAATGTATGCTAGAAGAAGATGTTCCTCTACTCCTTCCTGAACTTCCTATTCTGCCACCTCTGAAGTCTTCAGCAACCCTCTTTCTCCTGTTAGGTGCTCGTGAACTACTACTATCAATCTCTATTTTAGCATCTGAAGGCAATCTATCAGTGAATCCAACTCCAGTAGCAGTAGAACATTAGCTTCTTCAAACATCTAGAAATCATCCTTTTGTTGTCTAGTCCTTTCCCGTATACTCTCAATCATCTGCAGGCATTGTCGTTTAATACCTTTTGGCAAACTTCTAACTCTGCCTGTGCATTGAGCAACTTCTTTCTTGGTCCCTGCTAGGTGGTGTTTTAACCTTGAAATTCCACCACTAACCACCTTTTCACAAAATAAGCATTTGATCTTTAACATAGAACCCTCAACTGGTATACCCCAGTGCCATGTCGGATCATCAGATCGAGAATGAGAGTCTCTACCACCCCTTCCTGCCATCTCAATGGAGTAATTTAATTCAAACAAAAACCTGAAAATAAAAGCATTTCATAAATCCCCAATCTTCAAATAACACTCAAATGGAGTGTCTCCCACTTCATGAATGCAATAAAAATCGTATACACACACTTAATAACTTGGCTCACAAGACTATTTAATGAAATATGGAAAAACCAAAAGATGTCTGAGGAATGGAGAGCAAGTACACTTATACCCATATATAAGAACAAGGGAGACATTCAAAATTGTGTGAATTATCGAGGTATCAAGTTAATGAGCCATACTATGAAGTTATGGGAAAGAATTATGGAACGTAGGTTAAGAGAAGTATCAAGTACAACAAAGAACCAATTTGGATTCATGTCAGACAGATCTACTATTGAAGCGATTCACCCTTTGAGACGTCTTATGGAACATTTTAGAGCAAAAAATAAAGACCTTCACATGATATTTATTGATCTAGAAAAAACTTATGATAGGGTACCGAGAGAGGTTCTTTGGAGAACTTTGAAAAAAAGAGGTATCCCATTGACATATATTAACCTTATAAGAGACATGTATGATGGTGCAAAAACATGTGTGAGGACTCATGAAAGAACGACAGACTTCTTTGAAGTTAATATTGGGTTACATTAAGGATCAACTTTAAGTCCATACTTATTTATAATGGTGATGGATGAGTTAACAAAATACATTCAAGATGAAGTACCTTAGTGTATATTATTTGCAGATGACATTGTATTAGTGGAGGAGTCTAAGGAAAATAGAAAATTGGAACTATGGAGAGAAACATTAGAAAGCAAAGGCCTCCAACTTAGTAGAACAAAGACAGAATATATGGAATGTAAGTTTGATTCTTTGGTTACCTCAGAGGACATAGAAATTAAAATTGACACACATTGCATCGCCCAAAAAGAAAGTTTTAAATACCTAGGGTCATTTTTTCAGAGTAATAGAAGAATTGATGGAGACGTTACGTATAGAATTAATGTTGGTTGATTAAAATTGAGAGGAGCATCAGGTATTCTTTGTGATAAGAAGATACCATTAAAGTTAAAAGGTAAATATTATAGAGCATCAATTAGGCCTGCCATGTTTTATGGTTCTTAGTATTGGGCAGTTAATCATCAACATGTACAAAAGATGTCTGTGACAGAAATGAAGATGTTGAGATGGATGAGTGGTCATACAAGAAAAGACCGTATACATAATGAGGTTATTAGAAACAAATTAGGAGTGGCACCAATAGAGGATAAAATGAGAGAATATCGTTTAAGATGGTTTGAACATATAGAAAGAAGATCAAAAGAAGAACCTGTAAGAAGGTTAGAAAAACTAAATTTGGAAAGTATTAAAAGAGGTAGAGGATGACCACAAAAGTGTTGGAAAGAAACAATAAAGAATGATCTATCTTATTGTGAGTTAACTGCTAACATGGCACACGATAGGGATCTGTGGAAACAAAGAATCCATGTAGCTGACGCCGTCTAGTATGGGAAAAGGCTTAGTTGTTGTTATGATAATACCAACTCCGTTTCGAGCCTTTTCTTTACCTAAGTACCATAATTTAAAACATGTATCCTCTATCTCCTTTGCTTTTTGTCCAACCCATTTTGTCTCTTGTAAACATAAAATATGAATCTTTCTCTGAATCATAGTATCTGCCACCTCCATTAGCTTACCGGATAATGTTTCGATATTCCAAGAACCAATATGAATCTTATTATCTAGGACTAGCTTCCTTACTCCCCGTATCCGTCCATATTCAAAATACGGAGACCCTCTGAAAATTATTCACTACATTCGGGCGACAATGTAGCGGGACTAACTTCTTTACCTACACCCGTCCATGATGTGGGAACCCTCTCTGCAATTGATTCACTACATTCGGGCGAAAAATGTAGTGACCCTTGCTTACTTATTATTGCATTCGGGCTCTGCAGCACATAGCTTGGCGGGAACACCCCAAAGCAATGCTCATAATTTTTGTAATGCATGTTATAAAATCCGATGAAGTTTTACGTTGGCTGTCGGAAGCCTAACACAACCCTCCTCCTTTATCCGGGCTTGGGACCAATAATGCAAGGGTGATCCCTTACATGGGCGGAGTTATCCTCGTCCTTGATGCATCTAACATAATTAAGATCTTTAGTTTTCTTATCTCTAGCCCTAGCTATCCTAAAAATATCTCTTTAAAGCCTCTTTTGAGTTGAGCTTTTTATATAAATCCTCCCAAATTTTAGCTTTTGCTTCCCTCATGGTCTTTTTCGCTTCCTTCTATGCTTTCTTATAAACCTCTAAAGTTTCACTAGTTTTCTTAGCATAATGTAATTTGTAACATGCCCTCTTTACCTTGATTTTATTTTGAACTACTTCACTCCACCACCAAGCTTCTTTTTGTGCTGATATACCTCCCTTAGATACACCTAACACATCTTTCACCACTTTCCTAATATGTATAGCCATATTGTTCCACATATCACAAGATGTACCAACATAATTCTAAACATCTCCTTTAAGGACTTTCTATTTAAATATATATTCTTTCTCGCTTTTGAGGTTTCACCATTTAGTCTGAATAGCTCGATGCACTCTTTTCTTCTTTGTTCATTTTTTTATTTATAAATCCATAACTAAAAGTCGATGTTGGGTGGTTAAACTTTCTCCTGAAATTACCTTGCAATCTTTATAACACGCTCTATCTTTTTTTTATCAATAAAGTAATCAATTTGTATTTGTGATAAGCCACTCTTATAAGTAATTAAATGTTCATCTCGTTTTTTGAAGATTGTATTGATTATAAAGAGATCAAATGCCATAGCAAAATTTAAAATCTCTCTACCTTACTCATTTATATTCCCAAAACCAAAGTTTTCATGAATACCTTGATATCTTAATGCCTCTTTACCGACATGTTCATTTAAGTCTCCTAAATAAATCATCTCCTTTTGTGGAATCTTTTGAATCACCTTATCTAACTCTTCCCAAAAAGCTGTCTTTATACTATCTTCTAGTCCTACTTGGGGTGCGTAAGCACAAACTATATTCAAAACCTTTGCTCCTAACATTAATTTCAATGTCATGATTCGGTCACCATATCGTTGTATGTCTACTACACTATCCTTTAAATCTTTATTTAATTCATAGTATCTACCACCTCCATTAGGTTACCGGATAATGTTATGATATTCCACGAACCGATATGAATCTTATTATCTAGGACTAGCTTCCTTACCCCCGCATCCATCCATATTCAAAATGCGAAGA
Source organism: Brasenia schreberi (assembly GCA_036023115.1). Taxonomy (NCBI): domain Eukaryota; kingdom Viridiplantae; phylum Streptophyta; class Magnoliopsida; order Nymphaeales; family Cabombaceae; genus Brasenia; species Brasenia schreberi. The sequence continues at coordinate 10,673,616 of JAYKKT010000074.1, read as the reverse complement.
CCCACTCTAAAAATTATTTACTACATTCGAGCGACAATATAGCGGGACTAACTTCTTTACCCACACCATCCATGATGTGGGAACCCTCTCTACAATTGATTCACGATATTCGGGCGAAAATGTAGTGGCCCTTGCTTACTTATCACTGTATTTGGACTCTACAGTGCGCCGCTAGGCGGGGACACCCCAAAGCAATGTCTATAATTTTTGTAATCCATGTTATAAAAATCCAAAGAAGTTTTACGTTGGCTGTCGAAAACCTAACACAACCCTCATCCTTTATCCGGGCTTGGGACCAACAATGCAAGGGTGATCCCTTACATGAGCAGAGTTAAATAATTGAAACAGCCCATCCCATATCAAATATCAACAAAAAGCTGCTGAACAGATTAAAGCAACCAAATTGGATTGGATGTGTCGACTGATAAGATACGGTTTGCTCCTAAAAGATCAAAGCATCTGAATAGCACAGTAGACAAACATGGCAGCTGTCTGAGAAAATGAACTTTACAAATGAAACAAAGGCATCATGACATTGTTATATGATGTACCAACGTCGTTTGATGTGCTTAATAATAACAGGAAAATGTGCATGGCCAGTATCCTTGTATGAAGCTCAACTGGGTAGTGGCAAATGGTTTAAGTGACCCTAGTGTTGCATATTTTCCTGTCACTGTTGGAATTCACGAAACCATCAAGTCATTTTTGTGCTTCTCTTGTTTATTTCTTGTAAATTTACAGCAAGAATTCTGAAACTAGAAGCACAATCATCTTTTGCAAGCTAATTTGCTCAACAAGGTGAAGTCCAGATCATCAATGTCAGCGTGGGAATGAGAGATTCACCTTATTGTGACAAAGAAATCTCCAAGATGAGTGGGTATAGCTGTATTATTATTTGTTGAGAGTGAGAATGAGAGATTCATTTATATCACAACACTTGCTATTAATAACCGACTAAATAAAACCTCATGGTCCCACTATCGATTCCAACCACATCCCAGTTATCACCAGTGTTGTCTGACGCGTATCGTATCTTGTATCGCTGGACTCCACGATACGGGCATATCGTATCGTATCGTACTTTAATATTAAAATAATGCAAAAAATAATTAAAAATTAATAAAAAATAGTAAAAAATCGAAAAAAATCAGGAAAAATCTGATAATTGCTTTAAATTTATATAATGTAAGTTTAGTACAGATTGAGCATTCAACATTGAATAATTGCATCCAAATTTACATATTTTGAATCCAAAAAATAAAATACAGACATAGTTTACACTTTACAGTACACTACAGTTACATATAATGTTACATTTTACAAATTGTAATCAGGATCATCAACTAAATAATCTTTATCTTCTCCTTGTTGCAGATCCTCATTATCATCAGCCACGCCCACACCTTTTTCTTCAAAATCAAATTCTTCATCTCCATAATGTTGTTGCGCTCCTTCTAAATTAATCCAGGCAACGTCTTCTTCTGTTAGGAGGGCATTTTCTTCAGTGTCTTCCATAACTCAATCTTCTAATATATCAAAATTATCCAAACTTATTGGATCGAACTGACTTTCTTCTCTATTTACTTTTTTTAATTGCCTACGACACAAACAAAGATAAACAATTAGTAAGTAATATTAACAATTGAAAACTGAAGTTAAATAATATCGAATTAAAAATTTGAAAGTAATACAACATTACCTTTCACGAAGGCGCATGTTACAACGAATATAAACCAAATCATTAAGCCTTTTGTGTTCCAACCTGTTGCGCTTTTTTGTATGGATGTGTTAAAAAATACTCTAATTTCTTTCACAACCTGTTGCACTACAGGTTTGGCTTAAGACTCTAACTGCAAAATCTCTAAGGTTTGGACAATCACTTCCAAACCTGTTCCACCAAACATTTGTAAAAAAAATATAAACATTAAAGACATAATAATCCACAGTAATGTAAGATGCAACTTAAATATGAAAATAAACAATGTACCTGGGCGCATCGTAGAGCGGTTGCGAATTGCAACAGGCAAACCCATCAAGTGAAGAGCATTATCATATATCTCCATCTCTCGATGTATCGCATCTACTATGCTCTCATCAGGGACTAATCTGTCGATGCATTCAATGATTCCTCGATTAACCTCACCGTCCCTTTTGAAGGTTGTTGAGTACCTCAATGATGGGTTTAGATAGTAGGCTGCTGCATGAATAGGCTGATGCAATTGTTTATTCCATCTATTATCAATTATTTTTCACACGGGCACATAATCTCTTTTTTTTCCATTAAAGTTATTTCTGATCGCTTCTTTTGCACTGTCCATGGCTTCATAAAGGTAGCCCATAGATGGTTTCTCCTCGCTGTCAGCCAATCTCAAAACTTTCACTAAAGGACAAGTAATTTTTAATAATCTGATGCATGCATTCCAAAATGAACTTCTAAAAACCGTTTCTGCAATCTCATTTAACTTTCTATTCCTTCTGTTTTGTGGCAACTCTGCAAATTGTTGCTACTCATCTGAGGACATCTGCAAATTGTCTTACAATACTTTGTACAGATAAGAAGTCTGTTGCGAACCGAGTTGCAGCTGTGCGAAGAAGCTCTGCACCTTCTGTGTATCTCCTCATCATACACAAAACAAATGCATGGTTGTAAATGAATTTTGTAATATCTTGGCAACACTCAGTTGCTGCCTTTATTTCATCCATCTCACCAATGTCCTCGAGGATGAGATCTAAACAATGGCCTGCACATGGTGTCCAGTAGAAAGTCCCATAAATATCATCTAACTCCTTTCCAACTGCTTTGTAGTTAGCTGCATTATCTGATCAATTGGACTACATTTTCTAGCCTAACCTCTTATATAACCTTATCAAATTCCTCTCGTAGGATCTCTGCAATGTGCCTCTCCTCTGACATATCTAGAGATCTCAAAAACATGAGTCCTTTAGGATAATATGCAAGAAAGTTTAGCAATGTCCTTCCTCGCCTATCGGTCCATCCATCTGCCATGATAGTGCATCCTGTTTCCTTCCACGATTGTCTCAAAGTCGAACAGTATTGCTGCACTTTAATCACGGTCTGATCTAATATCTTCCCTCTCAACTTCTGATAAGAGGGCATCCTGTATCGTGGACCAATGTTAGCAATTGCATCTGCCATTGCTTGAAAATGAAAACTGTTTGCTGCATTAAATGGAATGCATGCATCATAAAACCATCTGCCACTACAAGGTCTGCTTAATCGTGCAGTTGTTTTAAAGCTATAGCAGCACGAATTCCTAGCTGAGCACCAGGTGTAGTGGAAGGAGGAAAGAACGAATGTATGCTAGAAGAAGAAGCTCTTCCTCTACTCCTTCCTGAACTTCCTCTTCTGCCACCTCCAAAGTCTTTAGCTGCAACCCTCTTTCCTCTACTAGGTGCTCGCGAACTGCTACTACCAATATCTGTTCTAGCATCTGAAGGCAAACTATCAGTAAATCCAACTCCAATGGCAGTAGCATCATCAACTTCTTCACACATCTGAAAATCATCCTTTTGTTGTCTCCTTTCCTGTATGCTCTCAATCATCTGCAAGCATTGTCATTTAATACCTTCTGGCACACTTCTAACTCTGCTTGTGCATGGAGCAACTTCTTTCCTGGTTCTTGCTAGGTGGTGTTTCAACCTTGAAATTCTACCACTAACCACCTTTTCACAAAATAAACATATGATTTTTAACCTTGAACCCTCAACTGGTATACCCCACTGTCATGCCGGATCATCAGACTTTGAATGAGAGTCTCTACCACCCCTTCCTGCCATCTCAATGGAGTACTTTAATTCAAACAAAAACCTAAAAATAAAAGCACTTCGTAAATCCCCCAATCTTCAAATAACACTCAAATCGAGTGTCTCCCACTTCATGAATGCAATAAAAATCGTATACACACACTTAATAACTTCATATTTTGTCATTAAAAAAAAAAAACGAAATAACACAAAAAACAATAAATATAAAAGAAAAAAAGGGAAAAAACATTAAAAATATACCTAAATCCGAGTTTGGAGGCTTGGACGGACACCGTAGGGCACGATTTTAGAGCTTTGAATACCAAGGAGGCGAAAACCGACTCTTAGGGAGCTTGAAGAACTTAAAAGGAGAGACCCTTTATAAGGGTCTCAGGGCGTATCGTGCGATACGGGCCGTATCGCATGATACGGTGCGATACGCCCCCATCTGCGATATGGGGCCCCGTATCGTATAGTGGTGGCCCACTACGGACAACACTCACTAAACCCTCACCTTGTTGCAATAAGATTCACAATAACATGGTACAGAAATATGTAATTATACATAATATTTATTTATTTGTTCATAGGCTAGTTGAAATTAGAGCAGACGCTTGCCAGGAGGCACCTGGGTCTTGAAGTGCTAACTTACTGTTGGAAAGCCGAACCACTAGCAAGTGTGATATGCACCTTTTGTGCAAACACAATTACATACTCATGATCGCAATGTCATAATTTTGCCTAGTGTTATGTATCTTACACAGGCAACTATACTGGAAAAACAAGCGTACAGAATGGGAACTCGTGATGAGTAATTGAAGTTTTCGAACGGTGCCTAGCAGCCAATTGGGTAGACGAAAACAAGAAGAAAGAAGACAACAGTCAAAAGCAAGCATCCATCTTCTTGTAAAGCAAAAACTCGAAAGGGAAAAACTTACAGCTTCTAGTTCCTGCAATGTGAAATCCAATGCAATTTGAGAATTCTTCATCCGCAAATTACAAGAAGACATACCTAAAACTACGAAGATGGAAGCGAAGGTTGTAGCATCAAAAGCAACCATAAATGGAACGGCAACAGCATGAATAATCAAGTTTTGGTGAAATCAGGAGAAGAAAAATCCAGGACTTCGATCCAAACTATCCCATCCATGTTAAAAAATACCCACTAAAATAAGCCCCCCCAAGTTTTATATCATTCAGCTATAGAGAATTGAGACCGAGTTCAACAATGAGAAAATAAAACACCAACTATGAACAACTCTACTTGATTCGATTATAAAAAGGGAAAGCTGACAAAAAATTCAGCAATGCAGGACCAAAAATGAGAAATAAGATCAATGAATGGATCAAAAAACTTACACCAACAGCTTAAGATTCTTCAAAAAACCTAGCTTTCTGCAAACTCATGTTGTTGGTGGCGGCTGCGACGTATGATCGAGGGGAGAACTTATCCATGTCGAGTACAGCGAGGAGGTTCATCATCTCCGCCGTGTGCCCCCCTGCGATTTCCCAGGAAGATCAAATGAATCGATTGGTGAAATGAAAATACACGAAGATGGTGGTCAGGATGGATGGTCGAGCTTACCCGAACCGAGGACGATTAAGGCGTTGAGGGGCCGTGCAGGAGACGATCTTCTGAGTTGCCTTCCGTTGTGCGTGAATACGTATATAATTCTGATGAACAGGAGAAGAGGAAGCATGAAAGCCGTCATGGCTGCCATCACCCTCTCTCTCACTCTCTCTCTCGTTTGATCCGATCTCTCTCTCGTCGGATTCAGTTCGACGCTTCAGGGGGTGTCCGATTACGAGGCCTTGGTCTACGGAACTTGGAAAAACCGACCCAGTTCAGCTCATAATCAAACTTGGAAATGCCGACCCAGTTTGGCGCATAATCAAATGCGCGCGCAGTACGATCTCACTTTTCGCCCGACAAGAGGTTAGCAGTTGGAACTGGGCCTGCAGTACCGGTTCTATCTGCTCGACTCATGATCAAACACTTCCTAAGGATGTGTTTGACTCACGCTTTTGGTACTCGAATTACAGTTTCAGGCAACATATGACTGAAAGTAAGGATGATATTTAGTTTCTTGTTTGATTTGTATTTAGAACTAACACTCGGAACTCTGTATTTGATTTGTACTTAGACCGGGTACTTACGTCAAACTTTTTATAACTAGTTTCACGTTTGATATATATATATATATATATATATATATATATATATATATATATATATCAACCCATCAACTATTTCAATTAGAACTATAAATAACAATTATAATTATAAATATCATATCCATATGTTCAATCAGTCAACAATTTATATTTTTTCATTCCTTTAAAATTCCGACAGGCTTGCTCAAATACAATTTTGTACCAATAACTATAACTTTTATTTGTCATTTAAAAATAGAATCAAACTTATGAAAAATAAATCAGCCTTAAAAAAGATAAACTCCAAAATGACATTCACAGTTGTCTCAAATACAATTTGTTTGTACTTCTCTTTTTTAGAAAAAGTTTGTCGTAGTCTTCCTTTGCTCCAAAGCAATTTTGACTCATAAAAGAGCTATAATACATAAATATCATATAAAGAAGCTGAATACAAATACCTTTAAAGCATCTTTTAAGTTTACAATGACTTCAATAATAAAATCAATTGCAACTACAACATTAATTTCAAAATAAAATACTCCTAAAAGTTATCAACATATCATTCAAAGTCTAGTAATAAAGAAGAAAAAGTCACAATATGAAGCAAACAAACTTAATAAAAGAAATATGAATCATACTCATTTACCTATATTGTACTTTAGCTATGGGGCAAAATAATAAAATAAAAAATGAGACGGAGAAATCAATCAAGCATCAAATGTATCAACAACAAAGGAGCTAGTCACGTTCTTTTAGCTTGAGGATAAGGTGAGTGGAGGTGATACATTTAGAACATGACCTTTATTAGCATCCGGTAAGTATCTTTAAGAGTTTATGTTAGGTGAGTCACAACTCAACCAGCTTGGAAATCAACTAAGACTAACCTCAATTTAAGAGGCTATGATTTTTTTTTGCCTTGGGTACACATCTATCAAGAGATTGCCTCACCCTAGCTTCTTGATTAACAAAATCTCTGAGTCTTAAGACTTGTCCCTCTTGCTCCTCGAGTATCAATATCTAGTTGGGAAAATGAATTTTGAGGATGATTTTGAAGATGTGAAAACTGACAAATTCATTTATGTTTGTTTAGGTGAGTGGGTGAATGAGTGAAATGTAATTAACGAATCAAAGGAGCAATACTAAAACTGGTACAAATCAATTTGTAGATATATAACAAAGCTTCATTTGGATGGTGATATTGGACTCTCAAGAATGCAAGAGTGCATTAGGACTTTGAATAGAACACTCAAGAACGACTACCTACAAAGTGATAAACTATTGGAGTAAATTTGTTACTAAAAAGAGTATAAAATTTACTTTGTATTGATTATATATAAGTTGTAGATACACGTAAAATCTGAAAATGAGATGTTATTGAACTCATTATCTTGGTTCATGAAAGAAAAAGACAAGTAACAAATATTGAATCTTAGAATGAGAGACCTTTTGTAATTGCTGACATCATACAAAAGCCCAACACAAACTATTCCAAGCATTTCATCAAACACATAAAATATACAAAATGAAATACACACCAAAAACATTTAAGTAGAGAAAGAGAAGAAAAAAAATGAGAGAAAAGGATAAGAGAGAAGAAGAAAAAAACAGAAAATTAAGAGTTGACGAAGAAGAAAATATAAAAATGAATGAGAGTGAGAGATATCTTTAGAACGAGTGTCGATGGTCTAACCTACCCAAGTTTTGGGTGCTAGTGATACTAAAACGGATCTGAGTTTCATAAATTGCAAAGAAACACAAGCCTCCTACAAGAAAAAAGATAGGCTATTGCATAAATTTGGGAAAAAATATTTCTTTTCCTCAAATTATATTGAAAATCTATGGATACTTATCGAGCTTTAGGTTGGATCCTGTTTAGTATGAATTTTCATATTTTTAATGAATCATGTCTATTTCATATATTAATTGGATCTTATAGGTCTACTTGAAGATTCCATGGATTTATTCTTTTGTTATCGGCTTGGACGAAAGGTGTTTGATAAAGAATATCAAATTTATATGTGACATAAATCTTTTTTGTGCTAATAAGTGCATTGATAGCATCATGTATTGATGATTCACATATGCATTTAATATAAGAATTGAGTAAATAGATCAAGTAATATCAGAGCCTAATTAGTTCATCTTTTTGGTAATTGATGGATGGTAGCGGCGGGTCAAGATGGGTGCACCTACACCGGTTTCATTGTTCTTTTACTATCAAAACCTTACCTTCAAGCAACTTGTGGGCAACTTAGGATTCACAACAACTCCACACCAAACTATGTCTCATTAAATAGATGGTTAGGAGTTTGAGTTACGTATTAGCTTGTAATATGTTTCGAATTGACTAAGTAACCAGTCTAAGACCATGGGATGAGAAAGTGCTAAATGATTTGGAGTTGGGTAAACATTTGAATCTCAAGAATTAGTTGCTTAAACCATGCCAAGTCCAAATGACCTTGATTTAAGAGTCTTCTATTAAGTTAGAATCGAATTAGTTGTAAAGCTTTATTGATGAAGGAATATATATAAAATGAGGAGTGAAAGACCTTAGATCTTCCACACTTTGGCTAAGGAAGTTTGTCATAATAATATTCTTGATAATATATAAGTTTTCAAAAATCAATTTTTAAAGAAAATATCTTGGAAGATAATAGGTTCTACTATATGCATAATACAAAGAAAGGTAACTTTCCTCAGATTCATTCATGTCATTGTTATGAATTTTCTAAAATTCTAAATTATCCATAATCATCTTGCATTGCAAAGCACTGCATGGTATTAAACATCTTTGTCGATTGGAACAACCATATAAAGTAAAAAAATCGACTATTAATAGAAGATAACTATTAAAGGAGTAGGTGTAAGGATCAGAATTATGAATTAATGATATAAATATGAATATGAATTAAAAGTAACATTATAATTTTGTACTATACATTTAATGAGAAAGTGTTTTACCACCTCGACATATCTAAAAGATTGAACAGTAGATATGCTTATAAAAGATTATGCACCTAAATACATTATTCATTTATCACTATATATATATACACATACTTTATCAACCCAACTCTTTAATATTTGACATAAATGATCGAAGTGACAGAAAAAAAGAGTTTTAATACACATGACTATTAAATACAAAAACAAAAGTACAATGATACTTTTAATTTAAATCTCCGTTATTGATAATATTAATCAAATAACGAAGACGTTTGAGTAGATTTGAACAAACATGAGGTTTCAATATTTACTACTATATTTCTCTCTTTCTCTCTTTATATATATAAAAAGAGAAAATATAGTAAATATGGATATCTTATTCATGCTCAAACATCCTTAAAGATTTTAATCATTTCATTAATAAGTGTATACAATTTTTTACTCTAGTAGGTCCTAAACCCGTGATACCATCCTTTTAATAGGAAAAGTAAAAGGAGAAGTAATTAAAAGGTAAAAGCTGAAAAGTGTAATACCTTCTCACGCTCTCCTTATCCATGCCATCAAAACTATTCGCTCGAGTAAATCTCAATTTTTTGGATTTGGTGAGCGTCATGTGAGGCTTACTGCAGGACTACGAGAAGTGAGTTTTGGAATGTAGAACGAGAGGCTTTCCGAGAGGGACGGAGGCGATGGCGGTGAGGCGACTGAGTGGGGTTCAAAGGTGGCAAGAGGCCGGCTATTGGTGGTGGCTCTTCAAGGTACGCTTGTCGGATGCAGAGAGAGAGAGAGAGAGAGAGCTGGTGGTTCCAGGAGGCGTTAATGATTTGATCAGTAGGATAGACAATGAGGCGACTATGGCAGTGGTGGATGGAAGGCGGTTATGAGGTTTGATGGTGGCCGGTGTTGGTGAGGTGGTGTGGTATCCAAGTGGCGATTTCTATGTGTAGTGGCTGATGAAGATGGTGAGGCTGGGCTGAGGCGGGAGACTTTCTCGGCTAGAAGGGTGTTGTTGGTGATATCTCTTTGTGTGTGTGCACGCGTGTATGAAGGAGGTTATGAGGTTTGTTGGTGGCCGGTGTTGGTGAGGTGGTGTGGTATCCAAGTGGCGATTTCTATGTGTAGTGGCTGATGAAGATGGTGAGGCTGGGCTGAGGCGGGAGACTTTCTCTGCTAGAAGGGTGTTGTTGGTGATAAGCACACATGCACACATACACGCGTGCACACACACAAAGAGAGAGATGCCTCTCTGCGATCAGTAGAAAGCAAGAGAGCCGAGGCTGCATGGCTATTCCTTCTTTGCTTCTGTTCTCTTCGCAGGAAACGGAAAAATATTTTCACCGAGTTTCTCATCAAACGAAATTATAAGATATAGTCGGAGAACGGGATAATCGATCCACATATGGGAGAAGCGGAACCCTAAGCTATCCCTTTCTTCCTTCTCTTTCAGATTTCTCACTCTTTCTTTCTTTACAGAATTCCCACAAAATGATTAATCCTCTCTTGCATTGGATGAGTCCTCTATTTATAGTTTTTTTCCTGCTATTGCTTGCTGTTTTTATGAGTAAAGTTAATATTTTGTTATAGGAAATCTTTCCTTAGTTGTGTGTAGGGAATCATGGTCAAGAAGAGGCGGCTTGAAGGCTTTCCCTTTCAAAGTCACCCATGAGCTGTATGGTTGTTGATTTTAGGATTTGTGCAGCCAGCATGCAACCTGTGCATCAGCAACCTGTGAAGTATGTTGTATGATGCCTAACTAATGCTACATGACTTGGTTTGATATTTTGGTTCAGCAATAGGAAGTCCCTTTCCTTCTCTGATTTCCTCTAATATGGATCTGTTATATTGTTGTTTGCAGCATGCTCTTTCATCTCTAAATCATGGATTGCGCCATGTGATTCATGATGTTCTGTCCCTTCATTTCTTTTTTCATTTCTTCCTGGTTTTTTTCTTAAGACCGACTTGCTACTCTTTGCCCAGCATGGAAACTGTTTTGCAGAGAGGTTTCTTGAGGTTGATACCAGAGGCTAGAAGTTCTTTCTTGTTCCAGCTAAAAAGGATCTTTTTTTGGGCTTGTGTTGGCAGATGACCACCGAATGTCTCTTGTGTATTTGTTTCTTTTATTTTCTTGTGTATGATGGTCCTTGAGGCCTTTGTATTGGATGTACTACCTTTTCTTTATGTACTGTCATTGTAAACTCTTGTTTGCTCATGTATTGATGATGGTTATTGTTCGAGAGGAGTCTGATCAAAG